>VZSF01001417.1:0-199794 GCA_013398295.1 Chionis minor
AGCAGGTCTTGGAAATTCTTGAAATCTGCAGGGGAGAACATCTTGTCACAGGTACCCAGTGAGCTGACTAGGAAGGATGCTCTCCTGGGCGTGCTGTTTGTGAACAGAGAAGGGCTCACGGGAGCTGCGATGGTGGGTGGCTGTGCTGGCCACAGCGATCGCGAAACAGTGGAGTTTGAAATGTTCAGTGCAATGAGGAAAAAGGACATTAGAGTCCTGGACTTAAGGAGAGCAAACTTTGGGAGTCTGGGCAGGTCCCTGCTGGTCCTGAATTGTCAGGTAGTTGGACTAGATGATGGTTTTATGTCCCTTCCCACTGAAACTATTCTATTGTAATTTGATTCAATTCAGTGCTGTTCTATTGTAGTCTAGTCTAGTCTAGTCTATTGTTCTGTGCTTAGTTAACACAAGGGGGCAAGCAAAAGTACAGTAGCAGTTAAGAGCTTCTTAGACAGACAATATATTCACGTAGAAAGAAGTAGTATTCTGGAGGTTAGAGATGCTGTGATTCGTGTAAATTTTAATCTCATCTTCCATCCAGATACTCTGCACTCCTCAAGTTCTTCCATTTGTATCCATTCTCTTAAATTTTTGTATGTCTAATGTAACAAGATAGGGAAGAGATTCAACAGGACAATTGAAATCCTTTCCTGTATGCGTAATCCAGCATCTGTTTTTATACAATTCTTCTCCAGCAATGTATTTTGAATACCGTGTTCATTCTATGAACATATTTCTTCACAGTTTTGTTATTCATTTGGCTAATATAAAAGCAGTGAAAATAAGGACCAGATGCTGAGCTGGGATAAAATTTACACCACCTGAAGATCTATCCAGAGTTACAAAAACCTCCTACAGTGAAACACAGATGTAAGCGTCAAGCCACAAAATGTTATTTCCTATCACTCTGAAACCATGCAGAAAAGTAAAGATCTGCATGGGTTCAATGGAGAATTATAAATAAACCTTCATTTCTTCAAGACATTTCATGAACCATTTTTCATCTCTTGACAAATCTGAGATGATTTTTAAGTCTAACAAAATCATAACTGTTTGAGGTTTTGTAACAAAAGTTTTGCCTTGTTTTCTTTGCAGATAATGGTCTGAGATTAATTTCACTGGTTCTTATCCACTCCCTTACACTTACTGTTTATTCTGTGTGCAGACACAGATTTTATATCTATATATGGCGTATATATATATATACACTGCATATTCACACTGCACATCTAAGATCAGATGCAGCCAAAGTATGAAAAGGTTTTCAAATGAAATAGCTTAATCATTTCCATATTCTGCAGGTCTATTTTTGGCAATAATACTAGCCTCCGGTTTGCACATGTATTTATTTAATGACAGTCTCTGTTCCTTAAATTGCCAATTGTATTGCTGATTTTCTCTTCATGGTAATAATCCAGTTCTGTCAGACTCTTTGTATTAGCTTGTTGTCAGGGTTGTTGTTTTCTGTGTTGGGGGGGAATGTCTTCCTTTTTTTCCAGGAGGTTGCATTCAAGCTGGAGAGCAGGCAGTTATTATAGAGATTTTAAATTTTTACAATTAAGACCCACTCCTGCGAAGACTTATCCATCTTTCTTACTTTTAAACATGTGATATGTCTCACTGAGGCCAGAGGATTAGCACTAAGCACATGTGTAAAACTTAGCAGTTTCAGAACATAAATTGCATTTTCGTTATATTTCTGCACCTAAAGGAACTGACTGGTGATAATTAGACACTAAGCAGTTAGTTTCAAAGTGCACTGTTGATTACAGGAGGATTCAACCTGGGGCAAAGTTCTGAGTTGGGATGTACAAAGTCTGGGACAAGACCAGGCCCTTCCATAACCTCATGAAATAGCTTTGAATAAATCACTGAAATTCAGATGCTCAATTTTTTTCAGCTTCCTAATTCCCTGGTTTGAAATTTCTCAGATTTAGGTGCCTCAATGTTCTTGTATATGTAGACAAAAAAATCTTGCGGCTGATTGCAGCAAGGCAGAGTGCTACTTCTGTAAAAAATGAAATTGTAAATGCCTCCATCTATCCATGGTGTTTGCACGCATATACCCGTTGCCTCAGTTCCTTACATGCTTAAAATAAACAAAGCTGGATCCAGGCAGATCATGAGTCTTCCAGAGTAGGGCTCACTGCTCTTAGATTTAAAGGTGTTTGCAGACATGGTCTTTTTACTGCTGGCACTGATTACAGTGCAGTCTAGCCACTAGGTGCTCTAGTCATGCAAATTAATAATACAAATATGGATGAATAATGGTGAAATCAGTGTTTAGCTACTCTTCAAACATTTGCTTGTAAGTATGTAGAAGCTATGCTCTATATCTCTCTATGTTCATATATATTCAGCAGTATTGGGCTAATTATATCATTTGTATTCCAGAGAATTATTGGAGGCTACAGAAAAGTTGCCTGCGTTCTCCTCACATACCTCTTCAGTCAAACATGAGCCAGAGCTGCACTGCTTATTACAATATTATTAGCATAAGTTGTTTTAGTAAAGTAGTAAATAATTCATGAGGAAATCTGCAAAATCAAATATATTTGCCTTTTCTTGCACTTTCATTGGGTTTGAAGAGAATTGTTCATTTTCTTCCAATATTTGGTTTAAAAATGTGGTAACTGTGCATTGTTTTCCACTCCAGCTGGCCTGTGTGTTTTTTCTTTTCCGAGCAAAACATTTGAAAACTCAGTGCCTTAGTGAAAGCAAGGAAAGTGGACAGACAACTGAGGTTCTTAATCTTTTCTTAAAAGAGAGGAGGGCACATAGGATAGAGTGGATCTCCATTTACAAGTACTCGGGACCAGGTCTGCAAGGTGCTAAATAGCTAATTTCCACTGAAGTGTCATCATATGCCTGCACGCTGGTTTAGATACAGCACTGTGGCATCTGTGCTGCAGTTGCACAAGGCAATGAAAGTCAGGGAGCAAATCCTAATTACAGTGGGCACTACAGAAGTTTAAGGGAGACACTGTTCACCAGAGCATTTACAGTTGTGTCTTCTTCCTCTTAGTCTAATTTCTGTTGGTGCCTAGTATTCCAGGCACACCACTATGGAATTCCACACTGACTGTGGAATAAACCCCAACATGTCAATTTAGAATAGTTTAGAAGAGATCCTCTAATGGAAGAATAGCCTCTCTTTTTTTATAGAGCTTCAAAAGGTTATAGTATTTCCAAAGTGTAGGCATGCCTTCAGACCGTGGAGTTTGACAACCTAACATATGCCTAGACCACCTGCAAGCCCCACACAGCACATTATCCTTCTGGGAAGGAAGAGGCAAGCGGCACAAGCAAACCTTAGGCAAGCACAGAGCGAGCAGATGGTGTTAATTCCAAAGTCAACTCATGCACTTAAATTTGGTCCATCTCAGGAGGGACAAACACACGAGATGGCTGTGCGAGTTTGAACTGTCATTTCCTAAAGCTGGTTCATCCAAACAGGGATGAATCTTTCAGTTTTCGTTTGAAATGTCAAGTTCAACTAAACCATGGTTAAAGCCTGCCACAACTGAATTTCAGGTCAAAGCTAAAAGACAAATTTGTTCTGCCAATGAGACAGCCAGCTTCGGATTGACTTTTATGTACCAAATCCTCACAGACAACAGAAACATCAAGAATTTAGGTGGAGAAGGAAAAATAAAGTTAGCATTTTAAAAGACTCTCATATTCCACCTGAGAGGAGAGCAAACTTCTAACTGTTACTAAAGCACAAACAGCTCATGGGAGAGCACTTCTTAACCAAAGAGAATATTTCTATAATTTGGGGGCTTTAAAAGTTGCTAAGGAGGCCAGTAGTCAATGGATGACTCACCTCCTCTGATTTTAGCAGTTGAGAAGGTAAGCCCAGCCTAGGCTGGGTGTCCAAGCTTCCATGATGATGAACAGAGGAAAGGAAGTGTCTCCAGAGGCAATCCACCCCATCTGAGACATGACTTTGGCTGAACCCACTGCTCCTCATAATGTTTCTGTCTTCTTCTGCTGACTCTGGAAGGGAATCAGAGTAATGTCTTGCTCAAGGACTTAGTTTTTTCATGGCTAAAAATAAGATAAAGTATGTTTTACCCTCAGTGGAAACTTTATATTCTAATTAATAGCTCCGGATTTTTAAAGTATGATTTCCCTTTTGCTATGTTCTCAGTCAAAGCCTCATGTGTATCTGAACTAAACTTCATATCTTGGAATCTTTGATAGCTTCTATCCCATTGTATGTTTGTACAGCACCAAGCACGCTGCTATCAGACAAATAAAAAGAATAATAAAACTCAATCGTGCTTGTATATATAGAAAGCCAATCAATGTAAACACAGGGTTTCTCTAAACAGGAGAAAAGCGGAAGCCAGATGGCATGAAATCATTGATAGCTGTTTCATAAACTTTTCCTGCAATCAAATCTAATTGAAATAACACTAGATTGTAGGCTTTAGCAGGTGGGCAGCACACACAGCTGTTTCTGCTAGATGATTTCCAAAGAATACATACATAAAAGATTTCACAGAGACTGACATACGGGAAAAAAGGTTAGCCCAGATGGAATGCTCTCTTTCAGTCTTTATTTCACTGACAGATTTCTGAAGCCTATCTCTTTAAAAATACGAGCAGAAGTGTTTTTCTGGTATTGTTGAACCAATTACAGTCATATACAATGTGGTTGGGAGCTATGGCCTGGTGATGTGGTGTCTTCAGCACCAATTTGTATTTCAAGGCAAGGCACAGCAGAGAGGGACCTCCTAGTGTCCAGTTTATAGCTTTGCAGTGAGGTTGCATAAATATAACTGAATCACCTCTGAGAAATATTTCTGTTTCATAGCAATTCCCCAAGGAGAGATTCCACCGGTCTCCTCAGTAGTCTATTCCAGGCTTTCCCTGCACTAATAGCTAGATATTTTCATAACTTTTAATACAATTAAGCTAATGGCCACACATGGTCAAGGAGAGAAAACAGTTGATGTCTTTTTCCATTTTAATCTTTTACATGTTGAAGGATTTATGATGTCCTCTCTCCCCCTTCAGTCCTTTTTTTGCAAGATTCTTGATAAGCTGCAAGCACCAGGTGGATCTTCCCAGAGAGGTCCAGCATCCAAGGTGGGCTCAACAGGGTTTTCTGTGGCTGACTAAAAAACTAATTCAAATGTTTTCGCTGAGTTTTACTTTGAACTTTTGTTTGCATTGGAAAATAAGACTCAAAATGAAAACAATTGAAAATGAGAAAGGAAGGAGAAATGGGGAAGACCAACTTACGTGGATCAAATGACAGCCTATAGGAAAGATGGTGAACTGAAACATACTGTGCAGGTCCACTACCTGGTGCCTTCTGGCTAGATGACATAGTAAACTCTTCATGATGTTTATATAAATATACAACATAAAGATCAACACAGTCTTTTCTATTACTGTTCGTATCAGAATCTTCACTTTTAACACTTCAGTCTAAAGGATCAGAAGCTGTCGCTTTCTCAGAAAGAGCAATCCAGAAGTGATGGCATGAGTAAACTCCAGATTCTCTTCTGATAATATAAATCTTTCACCTTTTACTAAAGATTTCCATGGAGAGGAAAAATATATTTATAGCAGCCTTCCAATACTTAAAGGGGCCTACCAGAAAGATGGGGAGGGACTCTTTATCGGGGAGTGTAGTGGTAGGATGAGAGATAAGAGTTTTAAAATGAAAGAGGGTAGATTAGATTAGATGTAAGGAAGAAATTCTTTACTGTCAGGGTGGTGAGACGCTGGAACAGTTGCCCAGGGAAGCTGTGGATGCCCCATCCCTGGAAGTGTTCAAGGCCAGTCTGGATGGGGCTTTGAGCAACGTGGTCTAGTGGGAGGTGTCCTTGGCCATCGCAGGGGGGTTGGAACTAGATGATCTTTAAGGTCGCTTCCAACGGGAACCATGTAATGATTCTACGTACAATAGAATTTCATGCAAACTATGCTATTTAATAATGATGTTCTCTTGGACTGCAGGATTCTTTGCAGGTACTCCTTTGAAAATGTTAGTTCTGAGGTTAATGACATACAGTCTTCCTCCCCTGCCCCCAGTATATTAGAAACATAATATGTACTAATAGTATATTAATGAGGCCAGGAGTAGAGGAGGGGAGACAAAACATCATTATATCACTATACAAAATCCGAGTTTTAAACGCTGGGTGTGATTGTGGCCACTCCAGATCAGAAAGAAAAAGATACAATGAAGGGCAGCAAGGAAGATCAGAGATTTGAAATGGGTTCTGTCCAAAGATATATTAAACACAATAGCACTCTTCAGCACAAAAAAGAAAGAGTTTGTGGTTTATAAAATGATGAATGGCAAGGACGAAGGAAGGGAATGACAGCTATTATATCTCATAAGACAAGAACATGGAGGTACCAAATGAAACTATCAGACTGCAGGCTTTACACAAAAAATACTTCTTCAAATAATCCATAACTTGAAATGCCATTGCCACAGGATGCTTTGGAAGACAAAATTGCAAATGGTTTCAAGAAGCAGCTGGAGAAACTCATGGAGTAAATATCTGCTGTGGGCTGGTAAACACAACGGTGTAGATCAGGAAGCCCTGACCTGACAGAGGTGTCCTGGGGAGGTGCCACCCTGGGCTCACCCTGCTCCCAGGTTCCTTAGGGTTGTTTTGCAGCCACTGTCAGAGACTGGGCATGGTGCCACACAGCCTTTTGCTCCTTCTCCTGCTGTTGCAAATACAGCCTTTCTGTTACTTCAGTAACCAGGTACAGTTCTCAAGTGAGAAACCACTCTCCTCAGAGAGATAGCAGGAAGAAAGCAGGAGTAGCCCCAAACAGTGGGAGCAACTGTTTGCGAAAGGCAGTGAGAATCAGCCCTGGGGTGATATGACTCTGCAAGAAATAAATGAGTGTGAAGCAAATGCTTTCAAAACACCCATCTCAGCTCTGTGATGGAGAAAACAGGAACACTCAGAAAGAGTCAGTGACAAAAGATCCAAGAGAGGCAGTTGATTCCCTGCAGGGGAGAAAACAAAGTGTTTACAAAGATGCAGAACAGTAAATCATCAAAGTGTTCTTTTGAAAATATTTCAAATGTAATGTTCATTCCCACATTCATATGGGAGGCACAATAAAAGCGAGAAAAAAGATACAGCCCTTGCATTTAAGGGCATTTGGACTAAAGCAGATGTAGCATGTCAAGTAAGAACAATAACAAAACAAAGAGGAAAAGTGGAAGGACGGCAGGAGGAATGGTGGCACACGATTGTATGTAAGTTTACACGATTGTTTTGGATTATTGGGAAAAATCCTCATCGCCTTATTTATTGACTTGTTCTCTGTCTCTTTACTTGCCTCGAAGTAGTTATTTCAGGCTGCTGAAGGGGTCTATTTTGAGCCTGGTCTCATGGGAAGGAGTTTGTGGGACACAAAGGAGTGAAGACAAAAGGAGAGATGAAGATAAAGAACGATAGATGCATGAACAGGGGGGACCTAGTGCAGATCCTAGCACTGCTTTTAATAATAGCTGGCTTTCATAGAGAGCTTTTCAAGCATAGATTTTGAAGTGTTTTAAATTGAAGTCTGAATAATTTTTTTTTTCATATTATAACAGGGCAAATGATATGCTCAAGGTTATTCAGCAGAAAAAAATGCACTGTCGCCAAGCAGAGGTTTCACAGCCCCTGAATGCTAATGCTATGCTGCTCCTCCATCAGCTTGGACTGTCACCTGCAACATGGAGGTGATGTATTAGAAATGAATTTATCAGCTGCTTTTTCTACAAATGATGTGCTGAAATACAGTATCGGCCCACTCATAGGGAGAACTGACCTTGTTGGGAACATGCGAACTACATCCTGGCCTCCATCAAAAGAAGTATGGCCAGCAGAGCGAAGGAAGTGGTTCTGCCCATCTACTCTGCTCTGGTGAGTCCCCATCTGGAGTACTGCATCCAGCTCTGGAGCCCTCAGCGCAGGAAGGAGATGGACCTGTTGGAGCAGGTCCAGAGGAGGGCCATGAAGATGATCAGAGGGATGAAGCACTCTCCTATGAAGTCAGGCTGAGAGAGTTGGGGTTGTTCAGCCTGGAGAAGAGAAGGCTCCAGGGAGACCTTGTAGCAGCATCCAATACCTGAAGAAGAAATCTGGTGAGGGACTTTTTACGAAGACATGTAGTGATAGGACAAGGGGCAATGGTTTTAAAGTGAAAGCAAGTAGACTTACATTAGGTATTAGGAAGAAATTCTTTACTCTGAGGGTAGTGAGACACTGGAACAGGTTGACCAGAGAAGTTGTGGATGCACCATCCCTGGAAGTGTTCAAGGTAAGGCTGGATGGGGCTTTGAGTAACCTGGTCCAGTGGAAGGTATCCCTGCCCATTTGGCATGGGGGTTGGAATTAGGTGGTCTTTAAGGTCCCTTCCAGCTTTAACCATTCTATGATTCTATGTACACCAGGCAGGGATTTACTGGGTGAATGAAGAGGGTTTAAGCTCTCTTCTTCACCTTATTATGGGTACCTGATGTAAAATTGCACCCAGACATGTAACATAGTCTCAGCTATATTGGAGACATATTAAGATGGACATGCCTGTTCAGGGCCACAACCAGGCCACTCTCAAGGCTGGATACACTGTTCAAATAATGGTTCGCAATAGACCCCAGCAGAACAGGTGATCCTCAAAGTCCAGAGGCTTACCAGCATGCTTGGATGTAAGGGAGAACAGAAAGTGCCATGCTCATGGATCATCTGAAAAGTGCTGTGTCACTGCTGTAGACGTGCCGGTATGTTGATACACATGACCTTTTTTTGACATTTGAAATACACAAATTCCACTGACTCACAAACCACACTGAGTGGCTCCTAACCTACAACTGTTCATAGACTCATAGAATCATACAATATCTCAAGATGCAAGGACCTACAACTGTTGTTTGACTTATTCCAAGTGTTAGTGTTCTAATTACATGTTACTTTGTATAATGAGCAGAGAAGCAGTTTAAATGCACACAGTACACATGTATTTGGTTTGTGTGGCAAGGTTTTGCTATTGAGGGAAGTTTGGGGGGTGTGCTACAGGGGTGGCTTCTGTGAGAAGCTGCTAGAAGCTTCCTCTATGTCCCATAGAGCCAATGACAACTGGCTCCAAGACTGACCCATGCTGGAGCAGTTTGTGAAGAACTGCAGCCCGTGGGAATGACTCACATTGGAGAAGTTAGTGGAGGACTGTCTCCTGTGGGTGGAACCCCATGCTGGAGCAGGGGAAGAGTGTGAGGAGTCCTCCCCCTGAGGAGGAAGGAGTGGCAGAGAAAACGTGTGAGGAACTGACTGAAACCCCCATTCCTCATCCCCTTGTGCTGCTGAGAGGGAGGCAGAGAAAATAAGGAGTGAAGTTGAACTTAGGAAGAAGGGAGGGATCGGAGGAAGTTGTATTAAGATTTAGTTTTTATTTCTCATTGCTTTACTGTGATTTGATTGATAATAAATCACATTAATTTTCCCCAAGACGAGTCCGTTTTGCCCTTGTCTCAATCTGCGAGCCTTTCATTATATTTTCTCTCTCCTGTCCACCTGAGGAGGAGAGTCACAGAGTGACTTTGGTGGGCACCTGATGTCCTGCCTGGGTTATCCCACCACAACACAGTAGCATCCCTTTTTTTAAAAAAATACAAATCTTTATCACAGGTAAAGTTCAAGAAATCTTTTCAACCAATGACAAAAAATCTGTGATGACAATACTTAATTGTCACCACAAGCAGAGACGTTATTCATTTAACCAACCAGCTAATATTGCTGGTCTTCTATTTGCCCTTCCTTCCAAACAACACAATTATATTATATCTCTAAATGTAACATCTTCAGGGAAGAAATGATGGATTTATGTGGCTGGACCATGCACATTTATGGTAATAATATTACCTTGACTCATTGCCATACTACAGTGGAATTTCTGCTTGCCTGGTTCATTGCAAACCCCACTCAACAGCTGTACTGCAGATGTAGTCACACATGCATCTGCAATTGCCATCTCCCAACACTGTCTGGCCTCCCGTATCTTAGAAGATGTTCCTGTTTGTCTTTCAGAATGAAATCTCACCTATATTACATCTACCAACTCAAAATTAGCCCAGCATCATTCATGTGAATAGATCTACAACTAGTAGCAACCATTACCCAAGATACATTACCTATACAAAAAATCTGATTTAATTATATAAAGGTCACAGTAACAATTGTATTGTTTACATCTTTTTTACTGCTGATGCTACTCTTAAGGAACTGTTTCAAATGGAACTTTTTATAAATGTGAAATTTTAATGACTTGAAAGATTTTGGATTACATTTGCTTTGATGTCTTGAACTAGTGGTAGGAATTTTCTCTGCTAAGCTAATTACCACATGAAATTGTTTTGAGCAACTGTATATCATCATCATCATCATCATCATCATCATCACCATCATCATCATGATTCACTGCTAATCAGAAAACAAGTGGCTGCAGCACCATACTGCAGACATGAAATGCACAAACTGTAGTACACCTATTGTGTGGAGCAACAATTATTTTCCCTCTTTGTGCTTATCGAAAGGTAAAACTAATGTGTTGGTTAATGAATTCCACCCCAGCTGTGCCTGATCTTATAATTACATGGTTCAGGCTCCACATCAGCTAATCAAATGGTTTCTTCATTTCAATTTTGCAATGATTCAGACCCTAACTCACTGAAGTATTTGCCTAAAATCAGGTTTATTCAGTGACCACTGGAACCATCTTCACTTGCTTAAATGGGTGGCTGAATATATACAGGATCATTCACATATTTATTTGCAGGCAGACTCTGGCAGTAGTTTGATGAATAAAGATCATACTGTGGAAACCAATTGCCGTATTTGGAATTAATGTAATGATTTCTGCTAGAAATTATTATTTTACATATAGTGTCAGTAGCACAAGACCGTATTTCAGCCCATGCAACATATAATCTAAAAGGAAAAAAATACATTGAATCAACTCCCTAGAGCTAATAGTAAACTGTCCCGTATATATGTATTTCTAGTCAATAACTGTTTTTTCTCTAAAATCCATAGATTATCATATCCTTCTAGTTTGTTGTTTTAACGTTTTGCTTCCAGCAAAAGCTCGCACTCTGCAAGAAAACACAGGAATAATGCATATCCGTGCATCAGCTGTGTAGCTGTTAACAAACAGATATGATGGCCATTGGGAATGTAAAAGCTAGACTACTTGGCTGCTCTGACAAATGAAATCCAGGAGTAATGAGTCAGACTAGACGCAATCCTTTAAAAAGAAACATTGGCAAACTCTCAAAATTTAAAATAACTTTGCTGAGATCAAGTGGAGCTGTCTTCAACCATGATGAAAAAGCTAAAAACGAGTGTCTGACTGCGCAGATAATTCCAGCAGCCTGGCAGCATTCATTTGCGAAGCAGCCTAGCCTGATAAGACGCTTGTGCTGATGCTAATGCGAACTGGACGGTGTGGATACCTATAGCATAATCACTGCATACATGGCACCTTCATTCATATACTGCGGTTATCAGCCTAGAGCGATGATAACGTGCGTGCCTGCGAGCCAGCCTCGGCTCTGGGCGTTGTTTTTCTCTGCATTGCTCGGCAGACTGCAGAGCGCTCACTTCGCCCAGCAAGGAAGGCCAAGCACATCTTCCCCTGCCATTTTAGCCGTATCTCTACCACCTTGGCAGTCAAAGGGAAGGAGTGCAAGTATGTCGCCCACCATTAATGGCTGAAGGTGGATGGTCTTCAGAACGTGCAAAATACACAGGTCTTCAGCTGGATTTGAAAGATCTATTCCTACGGAGAGCAACTCAAGAGTCACCCGTGAGGTTTGGCTTTTTGCGGTAATGTGCTGTTTGCATTCCTTAGTCAGAAGTAAAGAGCAAGATTGTCATTGAGCTTTGCACGCTTGCTCCATCTGAATGTGAACCAAACCCATCCACTGCTTTGCAATTTTTGAAAACAAACTTTTATCTGGTGCTGTTGCTGTAGAAAATGCTATTTTTTCATTTCTCTGCACCTCTGCACAACAGCCTATCTCCAAGTTGTTTGTGATTCAGGTACATCTAAAAACATTATTAGAATAATATAATATTCCTCATCTGTCTGCAAAAACAGTGCATGGAAAAGCTGACTGCCAGAGAAAGGCCTGCTTAACTTTCTGGCTCAGCAAGAAAATCTCAAAGAAACAAAGTTCAGGGATATAGGAAAAAAGTCTATCTGTCATACTATATATCTTTTAGGCTTTGAGGAACCACACATTAATCAGTAGAAGCAAGGCAGTGAGCAGAAACAAACAAGGTGAAAAATCACAGACACATTCCAGTTTTGTCACAGTGGATTTCTTACGGAGATCTCTTCAGGCAGACTTTCTTTTACCTCCTAACTAAATGATCCTTGCTAGATGAAATCAAAGTTCGCACTTCAGCGCTCTGTTTCACCAGCGTAAAATGCAAACTACTAACACTGCTGACTGAAGTAATTTTATTAAGCAGCAGAGATATTTTTAAATCCTGAAATTAGAAATGCAGCTGTTCATACTTTTTCAGTATTATACGATTTTTTTTTTCTGGTAGCAGTAAAGAAATTCTAAGCGTACGATAGTGCTGGGCAGCGTTCTGTAAAATATTGGTATTTTACAGATACGTCACACTACAGAAATGGATTTGGGAAATACAGAAACGAATTATGTATAAAATGCAAAACAGAAATGTCACTGATCACCGATACAACTATTATATTCAGGAGCAGGGAAAAATTCAGTTTTACTGTCAGGCAAGTTTGCAATAGTTCAATTTTATCTAGGCTACTTGTGCTTTCCCAGCAGAAAATTCACATTAAATAACATTAAGCAGAGAAGAACAGACTATACAATAGTGGAGTCTCTGTGCAAAGGTTTTATCACTGAGACACCAAGTTGTTCATTAGTTAGTATATGGCAGACATTTCAAAGAGAAGCAAGAGAAGGCATAAGCAGTATTCTTAAAATGTTCTTGCATTGTTTCTTTGTACATATTTCTCTAGATTCCTTTGTTATTATGAGATCAAATGTACTGATTACAAGGGAAGAAAGCGTTCATAACCAGTGCATCAACCTCTAGATGTTGTCTGTGAAGGATCTGATTCAAACCTGCTGAAATCCATAGGAGCCTCTCCTTTGATTTCATAGATTTTCAGATTTCAGCCTAATTTATTAAAAATATTTTAAAAATGTAATCATTTAGGACATTACAGAACTAGAAAGAGTTCTCTGCATGCTTTTGTAAAGCCAGGAATGACACCTCTGCATCAGTATAAAGGTAACAGTATGATCACCAGCTACTCTAGTGAACATTTTAATGGCAGATCAGGTATGAATGAGTATCTCTTATCCCTCTACTTGACCTGTTGACCTCAGAGGGAAGAAGGGAGAGAGGATATTTTTCCATAATGAACATTCTTTTCTCTGTAGGGTCCTTGCTGGATACAGATACCATTGGTAACTGAACTTGCTCAGTGGGTTGGAATGAGAGAAACAACTTCTGGGAAACTGATAAGCAGACTGATGTGAGAGTGAAGGTGAAATGGCCAAAAGTGCAAATTTATTAAAAGTACATGCAGTTTTCCACATGGCTTTATAATTTATCAGGGGGAAAAAATGGATAGCACCATCCTGTGATATGTCAGGCACATGTCAGATGAGATAGTTCTTTTGTTTTGGTTGATGGTTTGGTGGAAATGGTCACAGAACATTGTGTCTTAAGTACAGCAAAATTAAAAGTCATGTATAGGGCTATATCAGCTAATGGAATACACATGGTCAAATATGAAGACAAATTCAGAAGTTCAGCAAACAAGAACAGAAAATGTGGAGGGATTTGTTATCAGGGAGTGAAATGATAGGACGAGGGGTAAGGGTTTTAAAATGAGAGAGGATAGATTTAGATTAGATGTAAGGAAGAAATTCTTCCTTAAAGATGATCTTTAAGGTCCCTTCCAACTCAAACCATTCTATGATTCTATGAAAATAACTAACTTCTAGTCATTCCTCTACTGTGAGACTGGATGAGCTATTCTTATGCCATCCCTGACAGACATTTACCCACACTGTTCTCAAACATTTCTCAGGTGGGGTTTCCAATACTGCCCTGGAGACTCTGCTTCACTGCTTCATTATCCTTCTTGCTGCAAAGATTTTCTTTGGTCCAACCTGTATTTGCCTCACCATAATTTAAGAGCATTTGTTCTTATCCAACAGGCAGACAGAGGTAAAAGCCACTTAATGAGTAACCACACATATATTTGTTTGCCTTTTTTGCAGCTAGTGGTATTTTTTTTGGTGACTCATTTTAAACCCGAGTTCCTTTCTGCAGATCTGCTTTTGTGTGGTTTACTATTCCTGCAGAAAGGCAGAGCTTTGCATTTTCTAGCATATTGAATTACATTCTATTTTTCCAGACTATTTCTTCAATTTATCAACACAGTTATAATTCTAATCCTGTTTTGTCATACATATATCGCCCAGCGGTGCTCTCTGTGAACTTAATATATGGATTCTCTATCCTGTCTTGAAAATCACAAAAGGAAGTTTTGCATAGTGTTCAGGATAATTCCTGTAAACACCCACTCAATCCAACCCTCTAATTTAATCAAGAATTAGTGACACCTACTCTTTTAATACACTTCTCTCCAATGAGTAATGCATTCACCTAATAGTTCTTGTTATCTAGTCCATCTAAGCTTGCACATGAGAGTCCAGAGGTGTACTGAAGTCAAGATACATGACATTTATCAATTTTCTTCCTATCCAAAAGGCCTGTTTTGCTATCATGGTACAATCATTCCTTTAATTATCAAAATGCATGTTTCACAGCAGAAAATGTATGTGACTAAATTCAGTTCTGAGATAGGCTGTAGAATGGCAATCCAGGAGAAAGAGATAGCATAGCAAGGGTCTCTGTTATCTAAGTCCATGTAAAGATACTTTCAGAATAATTGCAAGCACTGAATTATATTGTCTTTTCTCATCAACAAACACACTTTTTTTGCCTGTCAAACCAGAGGATGTGCCTTCTTAGCCCCTCTTAGGATGGAAAACTCTTAGAAGATCACACATTGGTCTGGAAGACTCCTGTGTCCTGGTTTGAAGTAAAACAGGACCAATTTTGTTCAGTAACTCCACTTTCTAACTAGGCCTCTTCTAACTGCTGAAATTAACAGCATGTTATGCAGAAAACTGCTCTCTTCCACAGCAATAAGACCCACGTTTATAGTTGATGCCAAGGCATGGGATGCAGAGAGGCTCTTGCTTATACTTATTGCTATAACACCCAAGGCCAACCAACTTTGTTATTTGCCCCATTGGAGGGTCGGAAGTGGAAGAGTGTAAAGGGGTCCCACCTGTGGGGAGGAGCGGACAGGACAGGTGACTCAAAACTGACCAGACAGGTTATTCCATCCCATCTGCCTCATGCTCAGTATAAAAGCTAAGGGACCTAAGGGTCAGCCTCTCTTTCTTCAACGGCCAGTGTCCGAGGATGACTCTATCTGTTCATGTGCCTTTAATCCCGATCCTGAATCCAGATCCAGAATCCAGTTCCCGTCTGTCACTGAGTCCAGTCTGGGACTTACCCAGTGCCTGCTGGTGATATTGTATATATTTCATTATTTTCTTTTTATCATTATTTATTTTCTTTATATTTCTTTAAAGTAGTTTAGTTTCTACTAAACTAGCCTCTCTTCTTCTCTCTGTCCAGGAGAGAGGGAACATCTGTCGCTTGGCTTGCTTGGGCCAAACCGGCCCAAACCACAACACTCCTGGAAGACCATCATCTAAACAAAGCAATGAACCAACTGCTAGTTTTAGTATAATGCACTCTTGGTACAGTTTAGCTCTATAAAAGTGGCTCTAGATGCCCAAAGGATGGGCATGAAGAATTCCCTGGAAAATACTCCTTTTATGGTGCTTGCCTTACAATTCACTGTCCACAACAGTCAAAGTTCCTTTGAATGTTAGGCACAGGACCACAAGGGATGTGAAATGTTCTTGCCCATCATCAACATGTTGAGACTTCATATAAACAGGCAAGCTAAGACAGTGTAGATTTTGTTGAACTGTGTCACTTTCTAAACAAACAAGCAAAAATCAATAGCTAGTTGCAAGGTCATGAAGGGAAATTATGGTGGCAAGAAAAGAATGGTGCTTTACAACTGTGCTCTTTACTCAGATGGGTGAATTTCCAAATGGCTGAAACACTACTTCAGTTCAGAAGTTCCATCCAAAGCTTCTCTGGACCTCTTGAAAAATGGGCAGGAAATGCTACTTAGGAGATGTTTTGATGAACTTGTTTTGGACAAGCATTTTTCCAACTTGGTAAAAACAATAGAAAGAACATTAGCAGTTTTGATACCCACCTTAATAGCTGGGGGTGGAACAAAAATATTGTTTAAATCATTTCAGAACCTTAAAGAAGTTTGACTTCAGTTTAATGCCCCAAATTGTAAAGGTTAAACAGGAGACCTTTTTCAAGAGTCCTATTTCATCATGATGGCACAAAGTGCCACTGTCCCAGTCAGTGACGCAAAAGTGGAGCTGGGTAAACTGCATTTCCTTCCACATAAACAAAGGATCCCTGCAAGTAAAATAAACAAATCTCTTGGGGGAGGACTGAGAAGGCAAAGAAACCATCAGTCTGGGAAAGGTAATCCAGCACTCACTGATAAAAAGCTGTAGTAGGAGGACACCTTGTCAGCAGGTGTTCTTTCCAGTGGCTAGAGTGGAGAGCTCTGCGTTTTCCTTCTGTTGCCTGTCACTTGTTGGAGCAGTTATGTTTGAAATACCTTTTGGGAAATCCTACCCAAACACCACCATTTGTGACAGCAGCCTCTATATTTTTATTTGAAGCTGGGTCCTTGAGGATCTTAAAAATGCTTTGGAATCTTTCAAGATACTTGCATATGCTGACACATTTATGGTGATCCCTTTCCTATACCCCAGCAACAACATTCTGACATGAAAATGAGATGGATCTGCATTTTTAGGAGGAATACTGAAAGGAGTGGTGCTCTACCTCTGTCATTGACAAAGTGTCTACAGCTCCAGTGGTGGGTCAACAGGTTTTTACCTGTGTCCTTCCACAATCTCTCAGCCACTTCAGCTTAAGCTATCATAGGTCCCCAAAGCTGCCTCTGTGCCACTTCATCTCTGCTCACTATCTGCAGAGACTCTGATTTACTCCTAATCTTATCAAGAGCTCACCAGTGTTTCCCACCTTTAACAGAGAAGAGGGAACAAAACCTGTTCAGAGGGCTATCCTCACAGCTGGATGAAACCCCCTTTCACACCCATGTCTTTCCACAAACACAGGTTGCCATGTTCCCTCTCATGAAGGTAACCTCTTCATCTGAGATATTTACAACATTGTTCTCTTCACTTATTATCAAGGAGGGACAATACAATGTTAATTAAGTAAATTTTAGGGTCACAAAACATAAGGAAAAGAAAAAAGTGGCTCTGGACATCCTGGCATATAACTACTTCAATGAATAGTGAGAAATATAAATACAGAAATATTTTAAAGATATTTGCAGCCATCTGTAACATTGCATATATATAGCAGCTATAAATCACTGGCCCAGGTTTCAGAAAAACTTACTATGTTCTCTCATATCTGATGCTCGACTCCTTTCACTTGTTCAGTATTTGTAATTAAAACTTTTTTCCTCAGTCCTTTCCCAAATTATTTACACTTTCCTGAACAGAAAATAGTGCCACAAGTCATAAGATTTTGAGTTTGTCCCTCCTATTTCATCAACACATTTCTGGATGAAATTTCAATTAAACTTTTTTTTTGACCATGGGAAAATGCCTGTTGCCCAGAAGAACAAAAACCCAGGAACTGTAGATACTTTGCTTTAGAACTACTGTATTGTCTCAGAATTTCCTCATATCCTCTCTTCTCCTCTAGAAGCCAGCTAGTTTAGTTAAACACAAGGTCCTCTGTACAGCAGTTGCTGGCTTTGAAGGTACAATCCATACCTCCAAAGCTGAGGGGTCCACCCATACCCTCTGGGACACTGGGAGGGGATCCGACATGAAAGCCCTATGAGTGGGGCAGAAGGGACGAATGAAGCAAGTCGGTTACAATGCAAAACTGATACCACACTGCAATGTCACCTTCAAATATTCAGCTTTTTTTTTTTTCTTCTTTTTAAACAGGCAAAGATTTTACTTTTCCAAAGAAAATGTCAACAATGATAATGATGTAGAAAAGACCCTTCACTTTCTGATGAGTATAATAGTAACTGTGAGAGCTATCCACATACTACGGAGGCCCTAAAGAAAGGAAACGGTGTCCCTTCTTCTCAGTCTTGAGTTATTTTAGATAAATAGCCAGACACCTCTAAAGTAATGATGGTTGAGTAGGTTACACTGGTTAAAAGTAGGTTCATATGCCACTGCCAGTGCTGTTTTACCCTTTGTTGGTGGTAAAGACATCCTTGATTTTTCTTGTTACTCTACAAGAGACAATATATGGAAGTCAGCAATAAGACTGTCATTGCTGTTTATTGTACCACCAGCATAGCATCTCTAAATAGGTGTATTAAATATCCTCTTCCCCCGCCCCCCAGGGTAATATAGCTGAAAACAACTTTTCATATATCAGCTGTTGACTCTTGTGGGAATATGGCAAGCACTGGTAGATTTTAGCATTCAGTCTGCTGAGCTGAGAAGTGAATTTATGCTGGTGGATTTATACTGTGAAGATTCAAAGAAGTGAGACATTACTCACTCTTAGTTTGGGCTGGTAATATTAGACTATTATTCAAAAAAGGGAAAAACATATGTCTAAGCCAGTGTATCATGACAAATTAGAAGGCAGGGAGTGAGTTTGGGAGTGCTTGTTATTTTACCTTCTAGCCAGTTTCAAAGTCTTTGTACTTTATTCTAAGGATCACAATCAAACTTTACTCCTCTCAATTCTTTCCCAAATGATTCCTCTCTGCAGATATACTAGATACATTTTTTCAGTTTTGTTTCGGGCTGACAACTTCCTTTCGCTCTTGACAACTGATGGCACATATAACAACAACAAATCTCTAAAACAATTCTGCCACGCTCACTGTTTTGCTGGCCAGCCCTTGAGGAATACAGGAGAAGAATCAAGAATACAAAGTGGTTTGGTGACATAGCAGCAACCCTGGATCCATTTGCTTCTGAGCCTGTTTTACGACATGCCCCTTGGGGGATTTATGACAGGCCATGTGATACCAGGACAGAGTATCTTCAGACCTAATATTTAAGTTACACAGGGTGCCCAGTCTGTGTGGACCTTGGAAAACAGAGGTATCACAGAGAGGAAGACTTTGATGGTAGTGTCCCTCTGTGGGAACAAAAGGAACATGCAGAATTCCAGCTATGATCTGGAGAATCCTACCAAGAGAAAAATAATTAATAAGTCCTCTTGTGCCCAGAGTTCCTTTTCATACATATTTAAAGTGTTATTTATGGCTCCATCCTCTCTGACTGCTGTATTTATGTGCACTGGGTCTTTCAGCTGGCACTGTTTGCCGTCTTGCTTAAGGTTATATCAACAGTTTGAAAGAGAAATGCATGCCAGGAACTGTCAATACCCCTTCTTGGCAACACATTCAGGTTTCCTTAGGACCAAGTCATCGCACAAACTTTAGTTGCTATTACTTCAGGCAAAGTTTAGAGAGATCTGCCGTTGCACTAAAAAAGGCTCTAACACAGAACAAAATGACATCGCCAGAAATGTTATTGAAAGCAGAAAATTAAAGGTTATGTTCTGGGGTATATCTTCCTTGTTAAATATGAAGAACATCTGAAGTGAAGATTTTTATTTTGGGTGAAAAAGGACCATAGACTCTTCAGTTAAAAATTCAGCACACCTTACTCAACCTGCAGCCTGTTAAGAGTTTTGGGCAGTGTAGTCCACGGAGCCAATGTCTGGACTAACTAGATCTCCTCACAGGCACCACTGGAAAAAATACCGTCAAAAACCTCCTGTATGAAGGGGGTGAAAGAGAAGGTGCATTGTTGTGTATCGCAGAAAACTCTGCTGGCTTCTACAGACAAAAGTCGTACAAAACCCCACGCAGAATACAATAGGTATAAAAACCCATTCAAGTTTACTCAGGATGCAAACAAGGATTCACATTTGCAATCACTTCTAAAAAATCATCAGTGTAGGTAAATAATAATAAATGAAATTGTAGAGAAAAGTAAAGTTAAGAAAAATGTCTTTTCCTGACACATTACTTCCCACATTAAAGATGTTTTTAAACATTTTAATGGTTTTCATGCTGCCTTTTACAAGAGCCAAGACAAACATTGTTATGTAACCTCAGTTAAAATATTCTGCTTCCCAGGTAACTTGAGATTGCTCATGAATGTAAATCACAAAGGTTTGCCACCAAGACACCATTACCAACTGTTACTATAAGTTTTGTTTCATGATGGGTCAGTGGCCTCAGATTTTTTTAAGTGACAAAGAAATAGCTTAAAGAACAGTGGCTCTGTCATTTTATATTAAATATCTACAACAGGTTTAGCAGCTGAAACTCACAGGATTATCCAGCTTTACAAACCCTGCTGAGTAAGCTGAACTAGAAGAGAGCTTTGTTTCTGATGGAAAAGGTGCCACCGTGGCCTGGCAAATCAAACACATTAGGATTTACGCTCCTGCCTCTAAGCTAAATGGTCACTTGCTGCACTACATAAACAGCAAGGAAAATACTCTTTTGGCAGATGCCCTGACCTGCATGAGTGGAAGCCTACATAAAAGCTTCTGAGAAAGGCCCGATTAAAGCTGATCACGGAGAAATTTTCCCTTGGAGACTGTTGGTGTCAGCAGTTTTGGATAATCTCTGTCATATTAGTGGCATTTGTATTGTATTAGTGATTTACATAGCTCAATGCAACATTAAAAATGCCAGCACAACGTGAGGGGCTGACGTTTTACATCTGATATCTCTATCCTGCAACAGACTTTTAAAAACCGCTAATAGAGATGGTTAGTATTAACTAAATTATTCTGAAAAATAAAGCAGGAGTAAAAATCTTGGGAGTTTTAAAAAGAGCAGCAAAACCAAGGAAGCCTCAGATATATTTAGAAAAAAATAAAGGAAACTTCCATAGTTGTGTGGTACATAGGAGCAGAGGCTTTTGTCAAACTGTCTGCTGATTTCTTTCACTCTTCCCAGAGCTCATAAAACTCTATGCAATACGACCTGAGTTATGGAATGGAACATACACTTATTAAATTTGCAGCTGACATGAAGCTAGGAAGGACTGGGAGTAAATTGGAGGGTAGGATTCAAATTCAAAAATCATCTTGACAGCTTGGAAGAATGGGCTGAAAAGAACAAGATGAAATTCAATAGAGACAAATGCAACTCTCAGGCAGGAATTATCAGCGGCAGGAAGGGAAGATAAGGAACAACTGGTGAGGCAGCAGTTCTGCAGCCAAACAGCTGGGTTTATTGTGAACTGCAGGTGGTAGTCAGGTCTCCCCCAGGTATGCCCCAGGTTTGGTTTCAGGCAATAACCTTCTAGAAAGTTGCAGACCAGCCAGAGAACTATTGCAGAGACATGATAACAGTCATAAGTCAAGGAAACATGACCCTGAGATCAAAGGGACATAAAGAAGAGGAGGCTGAGGGGCACAACAACAGTTTTCAAGTGCGTGAAAGGTTGTTATGAAGGGATGAGGAGGAACATCTGGTTCTCATGGCCACAGAACATGGGATGAGAAGCAACAGTTTTAAATTAAAAGAAGAAACATGCAGGTCAGACTTTACGAAAAGTACTGAAAATGTTAGGGATAGAAAAACAATGGAAAGGTTTTATAGATGGATGCCAGGGAATCTCTAATATTGGAGGTCTTTAAGGACATCATACTGTTGGAAAACAGCCTGTCCTAACAGATATCTCTCAGGAATGACTAATCTGGGGAAATGGACCAAATGTCCTCCTGATGCCCTTCACGGTCATATCCTTCCATGGGTCTATGAATTACAAGAGACAATATAACTATTGAGTGGGTTACACTGCATTACTTTAAGGGAAAGGCAATGAGTCTCAGGGTTCCAGAAGGCAAATATTTATCAGTGACTTTTGAATGATGCACAATGATTTAGAAGTGCATAATACCAGGATTTCTGGCATCTTTTCATCACTGGCTCTGCAGTCATTCCCTCTGTAAAAATAACCCAGTTGCTTAGTCTCCTGGTATCAATCCTCTATCTGTTAAATAGCTATAACTCAGTGCTATCATGAGGCTATGAGTTAATGAATACTTATGCTGCATCCAGAAAATTCTGGATGAAAGGGATACAAAACTGCAAGTAATGAGCCCTTATTTATTATCGCCATGGTTCAATAAATGCTAGTTGGTTCCAGTTTCCTTAGGTAGCACTTGTTTACATTAAGAATCTGAATTTTGGAGGAAGTTGCAAACCAAATCCAACCCTTATTGAACTTTAGGAGAAAAGATTGTCATCAGCATTGTGATTTCCAGGCTACGCAGGAAACAGTTGGTTTGCAAGGATGAGCAGCCTGTAGACCAGAGAGCTGGAGATCCCTGACCTCTGCAGTGATGGAGCCATAACTCCTTACTTGTCAGCTGCCTCCTCTCCTGTAACAACCTTCCACCTATGGCAAACATGAGCCACAGTGCACATTTGAGCAGCAGTGACCTGTGCTGGAGGTCGGATGCGTTCCCAGGAGCTCCCAACCCATGAGAACTAAAAGGCAGCGTGATCTCATCCTCGCACCCCATGGAGTGGTCTTTCGAGCCCCAACATCATCCCATCATTCTGCTATCCAGCAGATCTCTCTCTCTCCTCACCTCTTCTCAACATTAATGTTTTTTCACTGGAAAGAGCTGTGTTTGCTCCACAGACTCAAGTACAGTCATGACCATGACACAGATAAAACTGTTTATTTTCTTTAGCTGTCAGTCTTAAGGCTGTAAAAGTACTTGTAATTTGTATTATATATGAGACACAGCTCTTAGTTACTTTTGTGATATTTATAGCTGGAAAGCCTTGATCTTTAAAGAAAACAAAACCAGATAGAAATCTGAGACAGGGTCCAAGTTGGCACCCATAGAGACAGAGAAAGTGATGCTTTGGCCTTCCTGAAGCTGAAATCCAGAGCACTGAGGCGGGTTCCTCAGCTCCTTAAGCAGTGTTTACGAGGAATAAGGTACATCATAGAAGTCTTAAAAATAATCTGCATTTTCTGAAAGGGAAATCCCTCAGGCTGACACAAGGAACAGGGAATTGCCTGTTACTAGTACCAGGAAAACTCTGGGAATAGAGTCGTCTCCTAAAGAAAGCCATTTTCAGGTGCCTGTATCTCTTCACAATTCATTAAAGCAAAGATTCTGTGACCTTTCCTAAAAGAAGCTGGATGGAAATGACTTCTTATTTGCAAGTGTGTGTGTGAGCATGACTACTGACAATATTCCTCTTTTCTTTGGTTTCCTCGGGGCAGACCAATGCTGACACGCAAGTAAGGCAGCAATACCAAGGTAGCCCAGCGTGGCCTCCTCTCCCATCAAGCAACAAAAAGCATGACTATTCCCAGCCCCTCTTTGACCTAAAGTTATACCTCTGTGTTACTCTAGCAATCTAAGAGGACCCCCTCTGAGCAGAGAACCTGCCTACGCTGGCTTGGCTCAACCATACTTCTAGGTTGCTAATGCAAACAATATGCAGTAAGGTCAGCTGGTTAAAACCAGGATGGTTGCTTCTAATGGAAGGGTGAGGGCCTGAGGCCACTGTTCTCCTAGCCAATCTCTCCCATAGCATTCTTGCAGATAATGTAACTCTTGAACCTGCTTGGAGCAGTCAGAGGGTAAGTAGCCTAGATTCTGTCTCCATGTCCACCACGTCCCTAAGCACCAGGTTTAAACATTCTCTGTGATGGAGATGTCTCTCCATTTTTTGCTCAAGTGTGCAGAAAAACATTCAAAACTGAGTCAAAATATCAGATGTATTTTCAGTGGAATCCAATTTGATATGCCTGTAGCCAGAACCTCAGTGGAGAATACATAAATCTAGTTTCTGGACCATGATGAATATAGTTATGATAGATATTCTGTGTCACACACTGAGGTGCTTCTGGGCATGGGCTCAAGAGAACTCTGGATGCCTGGCAGACAGCAAGTGGGCGTCCATGACATCTGATCTCCTTCAAGGATAAGTAGCAACTGAAGGAAGGACTCAAGGCCACAATTCTATAACGTCGACACTTGTGTTAGATCTATATCTGATTTTATGCAGCCAAATCTTTATTGAATCTGCTCCCAGTCACTTACATTTAATTCTCTTACAGGTTTGTCAGACTGGGAAATCAAGGCAAAGGTGTGTAAGCAGCTTTCCCAAGCCCAAGTATTCAGACAATCAGCTCCCCAAGTCAGTCTGAGTCAAGCAAGAACCATTGGATTTAAGTTTCTCATATAAAGATTTAGGCCTAAGGAACTTGATGAACAAAGCTCAAAATAATCAAGAAGCTCCTGACCCCTGGCCCAGCATCCTGCTACCCTGCTGGTACTACTGTTTGCATCTGTACGAGGGAGAAAGATCACTCCAGTGGACCATTTGTGGGAATTTAAGCTATTAGAGCACTTTCACTATTTAATTTCCAGGAGCAGGTGCTGAAATTAAAGCAGAAACAAAAACCTACCCTTACTCATGTGATTCCCATGAGAAAGCAATTGGTCCCCCATGGTCTTCCTTACATGGATTGCACATGACAATACCAACACACACAAATTAAGTAGATGCTTGGTATTTCCTCTTCCAGGAAATTAATTTTTCATAAGTTATTATAAAGTATTTTATTGAATGAACCCTTAAATATCTTCCCTGTAGTGCCCCAGCCCTCGTCACTTTCTTTCGCCTGAGCACTTTGCTCTTAGCCCATGAATAATGAAACTGAGCAATTACATACAAGCAATGCCTCCTGCTGCAAAGCCCAAAAACTAATCCGATGGGGCTTTTCTTTTTTGCTTTTGAAAGTCTGGGCACCCCTGAGGGGAAGAAGGTGATACTTGCCCTTAGTAATCTGGATAAAAGGCACGGTGGACATTTCACAGTGCTCCAGTTGCTCACTTTGCTTAACCTTGTAAATATTTTATAGTAGCCTAATGGGGGTGAAAACCCCTTGAATTTCCAAATTTTTTTACCCACTGCTATTGCAGTTACTAATGAGGAAATGTCAGCATTTATTTATGGTACCACAACACTATATGGTTCCTTCATGAGCTGTATAATTCTGATACTTTTCACCTCATTTAAAAACTTGTTTCAAAGAAACCTTGGATAAATTTTGCAGAGCTGTAGTTGTGAACATGGAGGTGAATCTACTGACACAGCTTCAGCAGACGCGTTTACTACTGTTCATTAACTTTAGCTCTGCTGCCATCAGAATTATATAAGGAACATAAAGGAAATTAAAAAAAATGACTCACGCAATTTGATTTCTGCTGTGTCATTTCCCACTCTTTTGCTCTTTGTACCTCAACAGGCTGGCAATCGAACAGACTATTGAGGTCGCAGTACAGAAATGAATGGCAAGGGTTCAAAGTTGAGAATGCAATTATCTTTCCCACTTCCAAACAGAATTACAAGAGTAACATCACTGAGGCTATAACAGAAAACTCCTTCCAGCTTTTACTCTGGTTTGATTTGGCAACGGTGTTCTCCCATTTCCTTTCCCTGTTCCTTCACCTTTCCCACTCCACTTCCTTTTCCTTTTCCCCTATTCTTTTCAACTTTTCAGGGAGGTTTAGAAACATCTATTTCAGAAAAAGGGGTATATTCACGTGTTCTTTTTGAAACCCATTAATCCCTCATTTTATGTTCATGTCACATAAGGCACTTGAATCTTCAGATATTTATTTTCTTCCATTTTGTGGCTATTCACCTAATCTAAAGCCACAGTTAAACTTTTGTTCTTCTACAGCATATAAGGTCAAACATTGTAAAACCAGCAATTAAGCAAGCCTATTTTTTTTTCCTTTCTGTGGCAATTTATGAGCTTGGGGAGGGCAGGAAGTGGTGAAATGTGGGAATGAAAATATAAATCCATATTCACCCAATATTCATCTGTATGCAACAGAGCTACCCAGCAAGTGCTTGGTTTTATCTGAACAACAAAATAGGCATTTTCCATACACCTACTGGATTGTCATAAAAGAATGCAAACTAAAGCTTACAGGTGCTTCAGCAAGCAAGATTTGAGTACAGAAAGCCTGCAATTGTTCAGGATGATTCAAATAAGTAGATAATAGAAGACATAAGAAGAAAGGCTTTTTTTTGGAACTTCCCAGAAAATACATTTCAGAAAAAAGATACTGTTCTTGAATTTAAAATGCCCTTCTTCATTACTCTCTCTATGTTGATGAATTTTTCATTCTTTTCCTCCCCTAATTTATGTTTTCCCATTTGTTTTTCAGTGAATGTATTTCCAGTGCATTTACATTCCTACAGCAAGTCTCTCAAATATTCATTAGTTATTAAATTGCTTTCCCTAGATCAATCAGGTGCTAATTGCACTTATTTTGAAAGACCTGATCCAACATTATCAACTATGCTATCTTACCACCATAACTCCATTGAATTTAGTGGAATTATTTCTAGTTTATTCCAGTGAATTTGCAAGGACAAGCAGCCATATGACCTCTTTGGGACCAGATTTTTTAAGGAATGTGGGTGCTAACAGGTCAGATGTTACAAACCATAAATCCTAGGCATAACATTCCTTTTGGAATCCAGGTGTTAGGACATAAACTCTCTATATGACCACACAGAAACCTGCTTGAGAAGAATGAGTCTCTCCCCCGCCCCCAAACAATGAAAAAAGAGTTGTTACTGGGTTGGAAGCTGCTTTCACAGGAAACATGAAGTACAGAAGTATCTAAAACCTCACCTTTTCTTTGAAGCATAAATGCTCCAAATTAGGGTGCAGAACCTGGCGTCCTTTCTTGGAAAAAAACACTTTGAAATAATCTCAAAAGTCTTTAAATGCAAGTATTAGAGGAGGATTCTTTACATAATAGACCTTTTCACAACAGCCCAGTAGTTAGAGTATAACTCTCATGAAGACTTTGCTTCATTTCCTTTCTCTACTAGAAAACTAAAATCAAAATTCACATAACAGAAAACTGTGTGAACTGCAAACCAGTAGTTTGCTTATTTTTCAATGAAGAATATTCAGCATGTTAAAGAAATTGTAAATGTGTATTTCAAAATATACTTTAAAATGTTCATATTTAGAACAATGATTTTTCACAGTCTTATTGGCAACAGGAAAAATTCCTTAGGAATTTTGAACAACAAAGGATGTGGAATACCTCTCAGGGCATAGACTGACACAGTTCTATAAGGTTAACAGTGCTCATTTAAAAATCTGTGCATTTCCAGGTATTGCTATCAACTGTAAACTCAGTTCCACTGAATTTCAAAACTTTACGTTCAGTTAAACTATCAGCAATCACCTTGGTTTTAACTGTATTGCTCCCTGTGTGGCAGAATAGAGATGTAGCAAATAAATCACCATATCTTTCCTTTCAATCATTGCTCTCAGGTTCTTAGGGGACACACAGATGGAAAATGAGCAAGTAAAAGGAAAGAAGGAGAAATAAAAAATTCAGGTCTGTTAACACTCATAAATCCCCAGGCTTTTCTACAGATTAAAGTCTCAAGCTAAGGGGATAAAGTTAATCTTAAATTTAAGACAAGTCACTTTTTTTTTCCACATCACAGTATTTTTTGTAGCAATAAATAAACATTCTCTCATTTGTTCTTCTAAAAATTTTCTATGTTGAGTGATCTTTGCAGAGTATTTGTCAATAATCTTTTAAAGCTATATTTATTCTCAAACTCTTAGTAAAAGTCCATGTTCCAGAATATTCAGAAACATGCAAAATGTTAAAATAGGTAGAAGACAGACAGACACATGAATTAATTATTTAAAAGGGACAAGCATTTACTATTGCTGCTCAAACTTCAGCAAAGCCAGATATGAAGTAATTGTAATATAGGTTGCATGGTTCATCAAGATTCTGATGGCTGAGCGAAACTTAATAAACAGAGAAATCTTATAACCTTGAAAGCATTTGGTATAAAAATCTTCAATGAATCAAAATATGAATAACTGAGTTAATTTGTGAACATAGAAGACACTGAAGAGTACATTTAATTTCTTGGTACAGTTTTTCCTTTTTTTTCCTTTCTGTGGCTTTTAAAGTTATCTTACCCATAATGCAATACACTTTACTCATTATATTTAAATTTCCCTCCTCTAGAATGGTTTTAAATTGGGTATTAGTTTGGATTGAAAAATGCATACCTAAGTTTTGAACCACCATACAGATCTAATTTTACGTTTGAATTGCATTTCCCCAAAGCCCGGGAGTGTTAAATTCTGAGATATTAGTGTTAGCACATCTGCAGCCCTTTCACACTATGGAATTTCAGGAAAAAACTCCCAGCTGTGTTAGCATTGGTTCAGCTGTGTCAGTGGGAGCTTGATGATTTGATCATCTTTCCACTTTTAATACAAAAGTGAACTAGGTGAATCTATATTCATTAAAAGTGGTTGGTTTTTTTTTCCCAGTTCAAACACTAAATGCCTTGATGATTAGGAGGTATTCAAATCCCCTCTTTAAAATTACGCAAAACTCCCAAATACATTCTCAGGTAAGCCAGACACCTTCATAAGGAAATACTGCCATTTTCTTCATGAGAATGACATTTTTATGACTTCACATCACATTTTGCCATTGAGTTCCATCTTCCTCTATTGAGGCGTCATGATTTCTTTTTCAAAGAAGTGGTTCATCATAGGAGTTCTTGGCAACAGAGAATTATCATAGATAAGGTAGATAATGGAAAATCTACAATCTACAATCTATCTACAATTTCCCAAGCCATCCAGACCATATTTGTAGTGCAAAGTATTCAGAAGAGGAGACTTTTGACTTTTTGAAAGTCCTTCCTCCATAGAAATCAGAAAATGAGGAAATACCCCAATCGAAAACGTTTTTGTTGACTAATTTCCAGCCATTCCTAAAGTCTCTACTCTGTATCCGAGCACAGCTGAAATGGTGATATTATGGGGGGGATCTTTTCCTTACAATTTCCTCACCTACCCAAGGCCAGTAACATAAACTGTATCTGAAAACACTTTACAGCATTAAATAATGCAGGCTCACATCTGCTTTCTTTTTTTAACCCAGACTCACCGTGTAGCTTTACAGCAAGAAAACAAGAAATATTTCAGCCATGTTCTGAAATATTATTTCCCAAACAATATTGAATGGCCTGAGTGGAGGACTCAAGAAAGGTGATCAAGGAGCTCAGGCACAGGAAGGAGAAAGGCTCTGTTCTCCTGTTGGTCTGCAACCACCCAAAGCCAAGAAGTCCTGACGTGGGTCTGTTTTATTCACTGCTGGAAACCTCTTGGTTCAGCATTGCATAATGTGAACCTTGGCCAAACAACTGCTGCTGGTGGGAGCCCTGTAAAGATACGGCTCTGTGCAATGGGAAGGTAGACCAGAACCTGGGAGGCTGACTTTGGAAAGACAGAAACCACTGCCTGTGTGCCCCGTTTCACCTTCAGTCTGATGTTTGTCCCCTGGCAGTGAATGCGCACAAGTGCCTTGACTGACAAAACAGAACAAACCTAAATTAAATAACAAGCAAGTAAGCTGTGTCTCAGTTCAGGGAAACATTTTGTTTCAGGACAGCCCTTCTCCAGATCTTTAATTCCCAGACTGTGCTCACGGCTGTTGACTACAACGGAACATCACAGTAAGGACAGACAATCATAAATAATGTGGTGGATGCAGATTAATCAAATTACGACAACTTCATGCTGAGAGTCCCTCGCTATTTCCTTGCACCAAGGGTCTCTGTGAAAGAAGTCTGAGGATTAATCCTTTTCTTTCTTTTCCTCCATGTATTTCTTAACATAGAGAATCTTGTACCTAGACCAAAACCCATTAACCAGGGGAGAAAACTGGATGAAAGGACAGTAAATTAACAGGACACTGGTGCCTGTTGCTTTGGCTGGTAGCCTTCTCTGCCACTTTGAGAAAGATCCTGCTTACACGCTTCGTTCCTTTGTCCATCTTCCAAACACTTGCCTAAAGAAATGTTTCCTCTAAGTATGAGTAGTTCCCTGAAATGCAACTGAACAACTTGAAGACAAATATGCGTTTGATGGAAGGGTCGGGTCTTGGACTGCAATCTGATCATGAATTGCATGTATTGCTGTTTATTTCTTCATGCAATTAGTACATTTTGCTGTAGTCCACATAAGGCAAAAAATAAAAAAAAAACCTAATAAAGAAAACCATGCAAAGTTGCAACTTCTTACTTTTATGACCACCCCATTTCATGCCAGCAGAGTAACACTGGTAGGGGTTTTTTTTGTGTCTAATGGGCATATCCAGGCTCCTGCCAAACATGCTGTGTGCCAGATGAGCTGCTGCCAGGTTATAAACTTCGAAGGACTTATTATCCAGAAGAATAAAAGAGTTTGCTCCCAGGCTACATTTTGCAATTTTATTAACAGATTCATTGCTACCTTACAGAGTAGCTTCATCAGTCAAAGAGCATCTTCAGTGTTGTCCCAACCCTAGAGACGGATCCAAACATCCCTGATTATATAAAGTTTCCATTTTGACCTCAGATGGCTTTGGACAACCTCAGCGCTCTCTTTTGGATCCGAAAAACACCAGGGTTTCACTTGGAAGATGTTACATTCATGAGTACAGGGAACAAGCCATGATAGAGTTTGACAAAGCAAAAGGTGAGAAATGCAATGCTAATGCTGTGACTATGTGAATTAGAATTTAACCAGAGATAAAAAATATAATGCAAAAAGACAATAACTTGTTTGGATTTGGACCAGCTCCGGAAAGCTTTTTAGAACGTGTACCCTACTGGAAACACATGCTTACGTTCTCTTCTTACTAGAGGAATCTTTTTCAACTAAGACAGTAAAATCCTCAGACAACCATTAACATTCATTGAGTGGGAGACTCAAAGAGTCTGCCTGAAAATATGAAGTGTAATTCTGCAAAGAGTATCCTATAAAATACAAATAGTTCAAAATGCAATACATTTTGGGTCAGCATTACATTATTTTCAGGAAAGCAAAAGTTTGAAAAAATTAATTTCAATTTTTTTTCATTTAGCTCCATGTTTCAGTTAAATTTAAAAAAAAAAAAAAAGAAAAGACAATTTTGAGCTTTTAAAACAATTCTTAAAAATGGTTTTGAAAGGAAAATTGAGAAGTTTGATTTACAAACTGACCTGGCCAAATATGTTGATTGTTTAGCAATTTTTTCTAATGCACTTTCCAGTATGTGCCATTTGACAAAACAGACACGAATGTACAAAACACTTTGGTTTCATTGAACCATCAGTTTTCAGTGAAAAATGTTTTAACTAACTAATATCACCCTACTTCATAGAATCATAGAATCACTTGGGTTGGAAGAGACCTTCAAGATCGTTGAGTCCAACCATAAGCCTATGCCAAAACCACCCCTAAATCATGTTCCTCAGCACCACGTCTACCTGTCTTTTAAGTACCTCCAGGGACGGTGATTCCACCACTTCCCTGGGCAGCCCGTTCCAATGCTTGATAACCCTTTCGGTAAAGAAGTTTTTCCTAATATCCAATCTAAACCTCCCCTGGCACAACTTGAGGCCATTTCCTCTTGTCCTATCGCTTGTTTCTTGGGAGAAGAGATTGACCCCACCTCGCTATAACCTCCTTTCAGGTAGTTGTAGAGAGTGATAAGGTCTCCCCTCAACCTTCTCCAGGCTAAACAATTCCAACTCTCTGAGCCAATCCTCGTAAGACTTGTTCTCCAGACCCCTCACCAGCTTCGTTGCCCATCTCTGTACACGCTCCAGCACCTCAATGTCTCTCTGATACTGCAGTGCCCAAAAAGGAGTCATTCAGAAGCCTCAGTATATATAACTGATATGAAAACTACATCATCAGTTTCACCTCAAATCAGATTTTTACGAAATAGGCCTTCTGAAAAAACATATTTAGCTTGTATTCACTGATGTCTTATAAACATATCTGCTTTAAGTGATGCTTTTGTCTATATCTATTCTCTGGACAGCTGTTCTCTAACTCTGTTGATCTTCTCAGGGCTATCATAAATATTCTTTCATAAAGTACACACTATTCTTTAGTATATACTGTTACTTATATATGTAAAGGTTGTATCAGCTGTGTTATTTCAGCAGTCACAAAATTAGGTGAGAGATACTGCTTTGATACTTCTCCCCTGTGGGATCTGGAGCAAATCACCCTGCAATGCTGCTTTTCTGCTTACAATGTCAGGTCTTTGAGAAGAAATTGTCTTTCACATTGTATTTGTATATTGTCTCTCAGCCGAGACCTCCAGATGCTACTATAATACAAAGATTAAATAGCGGTACTATCTGTTAAATAATGAATACTGCAAGCATGCCGATGAGACATCCATTTGGGATGAGGAGGCTAACAGGAGAGATTAAATAACTTTCCCAAGGTTACGTGAGTCATTATTGCCAGAGGAAGGGCAATACGTGCAAGAGCCTTGCGTTCAGAATAGGGGCACACGTGAGGACTCCCCACGGCCTTGCAGGCTCTCTGCTGGGGTAGTAGGGTCTCGCTGTGCTTGGCCAGTTATCAAGCAAAGCGGCGCTGAAGATGGTGGCACTGCTCAGAGGACGGGAAAGCTTGCGGGATCTAACAGTGATCTGAGCGGAACACATGGGGACTTGGGGCTCCCCCACGCTACAGGTGGAAAACTGGGCAAGAAATATAGAGGAAGCAGTATCATAGACTACTTCTATCTCATAAATTAGCATCAGGGTGCATGCCTGGGCTCAAGCCGTCAGTGTTGCGTAACACCCAAACAACCTTGGCTGTGCACCTGGCCAGGACTGACCAGCAGTCTCCCAAAGGATCACTGGCCAAGGTTCATGAGCTACCATGGGTCAGGAGCCATTCCAAGTTAACCATTTGCCTCCTGCCAAATACCTAATTCTGGAGGGTAAGGGAGGTACATGTGAGGACATAGGGCATCCCTGCCAGTTGGGTTCAAAGGCAGATATCAGTCCTAGGCATGCTTAATCTTCTCAAAAAGCCATTAGCACCTGCAAAACCACAGCGCATTTATGACACTTTGAAGGTCAGACCGTATTTGACGGCAAGGAGATTTCCTTTTTAACTTCACTGCGCTGGTCAGAAAATTGCTACTCCACCTCTCTCTAGTTTACTTTCATTGACTCTCAGGGACATCTCATGACCAGAAAGGAGCTACTTGCATCTCCAGGACAGAACTTGCCATCCTGCTAATTACGGACCATGGCACACAACGGCTAATTGAGCCGACTTTAGCTACATGGTGCTCCTCTAACAGGGTCCTCGTGCACGCTCTGACCGCTGTCATCCTCAGGCAGTTGCCTGGCAACACCAGCATCTTCAATATTCGCTCGCCGGGCGTTAGGTAATAAACTCACCAATGAGGCTACAGCTAGCTAATTTCCGCTGCCGTTTGCAGCAGAGGATAAAGTGAATCTGTGGTATCTTAGTGATATGTCTAAACAACTGCCTGAAGACATTCTTTTGTTACAAATTGAATTCCTCTGTTTCAACTGACAGGTCCTTTACCCCTAGTCGGCTGTCTCATGTTTGGGAATAAATAGAGAGATAGAGCACCTGAGGAGCTGCTGTTTCTCTTTGCGCGTCAGCATACCAAACAGAGCGCTATCTGGTAATCACTGACTGCGCGCCTGACATCGTGCAGGATGCACACCACAGCCGGCGTTTGCTGGACACAAACAGGCGGTTCAAACCGAACTGTGCAGGAGGGTAAGTAACTATCACATTTCCTGCCTGGGGTGACGATACTGGTGGAAAAGGTGAAACGTTGAGATTTGGAAGGCATCTCCATCTAATGAGCAAACAGAAGACTCTGGGCTAGCATATCCTCCCTTCCTTCTTTCTCATGGAAAACAACATGTTTTTGCAGGAAAAAAGACAAGGTAGAATCAGCAGCCCAGGACCCAACCCTTCTCCACTTGTTTTGGTGAGCTGGTAAAATAAACTAATTGATCATCCTCTAACTGTTTGCTAAGACATTGCTTAAAACAACCCAGAGTGCTCTGTGACTTCTCATGTTAGGTTTGAACCTTCATGCTGGGATTTTGTCCTTCATGCCACTATTGGATAATCAAATATATTGGATTTCTCAACCCACCTGAGACCCACAAATGCAAAAAAGGTTCAAACTCTTCCTGTAACACAAAATAAACAAACTGAATGAGCAATAGAGTGGAATAAATTCATGTAACGTCTTGTTAGGTCATCAAAAGTAAGGCATCTAGCCTGAGTTACTCTTTGGGCTTCTTCTTGAGTCAGTGGAGAAGATGGATGGAGTGCCTTAGAGAGAGGAGTCTGTCTATCATTCCTGACGACAGAGAGGACCTAAATGAGGAGTTGAGACTGGACACCTAACCTTAAATATCTAATGTTAGTTGAGTTGAATCCTAACCAAATTTCTATAGATAATGTACCACTCTGGTTGTGCCAAGATAACTTTTTCTGAGAAAGGTCAGAGGAGAAAGAGAGAGAGAGTAAAGACTAGTTAGGTAGCTGCTACATGTCACAGCTTCCACACAGTCAGATGAGCAATCTGTTACCTCTCTGATTTTATGATTCCACTAAAAACAGGTGTCTGGAATTTTGGGGGAGGATACATTTAAATTGGGTCAAATGGATCAATGATGGCTTCAGAGAAGCTGGACTGGATCTTCACATGTGTGCGGAGGCCTCCTGACAACCCGGTGGAAGACTCTGTTCAGATTCCGGGTCTCACGTATTTAAATAATACATAAGAACCTAAGGACTGCTGTACTGGGTCAGATTAAACATTTATCCTTGTTTCCCTCTCCAGCAGGGGCCAAGAGCAGATGCCTAGGAAAAAGATGTGGCAATATGATACAGTTACAAAGCCTGACAGCCAGAAATGTAAGGATTTGTTTGGTGAGAGGCTGTGTTGATGTGTTTGTGTTCAGGAATTCCTGATGGCCTTTTCTTCCAGAGTAAAGTTTCTTTATGATAAAACCATGTAGGTTTTGTCCAAAAGTCATTTGGGATTTCCCCATTGAACACTACCCAGAGTAAAGAGAGAAACAGTGGCCACGGATTCTGATAGAAAGGACTGTGAACTCCTGCCAGGAATGGTGTCCATCATGCAGGGTGGAGCCAAGGGGAGCTCCACTCTGCTGGATCTGTGGGTCTTAGCAGAGCAGGATTTCACTTCATAGTCTGAGTTCATTAGAGTCACCTACTCTTCCCCGACATACAATTCTAAGAAAATACTTGAGGATGCCGGTTGCTGTATAAATGTTGGATATTATTCTTACTAACATCAACATACCATTGTGATAGCTGTTTGATATTCAGACTAATCACAAGAAAGATGTACTGCCCAGGATTTCACTAAGCGTGCTTAGCAGTGATTCGCCTTTGCATAAATGAGAGTATGAATACAGGCACGAAAAGCTGAGGTGATGAAAAGAAAGCTAACACCTTCAAATACCGATGCTGGGGCATATGTTGCCAGCACAGCATTTCTCTCCTGACATTCGAGGAGCATATTTCAAGTCCTGAGAGGTGCTGAGCTTGAAAGGTGCAGCTATTTCTGAATGAAAGGTACTTCAGAGCTCCAGGAGCTTTGATGCTCTGTCTTTGCAACCCAGAGCCAGAGGAAAGCCTGCCCCTCCCAATACAGTGCATATCCAGAGAGATTTGTAAAAGAAACAAGTTCCAGAGACAGCCCCGGTGGTGGATGACTGAGCATCATAGCTTGTAGCAGATGAAGGGAAATGTCAAGCCCCGTCAGTGTTCTGCTTATGAGGATGGACAGCAACCTGTGTCTGTGCAGCCCAGCAGAAATGAAGTGTCATTTAAATCGCTTACGTACAGAAATGAGCAGTGCTGTTGGCAGCGACTTCCTAACTTTCAAGTATGCACCACTTTTAGAAACCAAGAACCAGCTTTGACAATGGATTTTTAACTGTAGTTTCTAATTGCTTGCCAAGCACGCACAGTTGCACTCAAATTTGTCTTCCACAAAACCTACCCTGGGGAGTCTACGGGCTCAAGTGGGTGCAGTGAGATTCACTGCGATGGCAAGGGGAATCTGTAAGATTTTTCATTTATTGGGCTCAATTTCCGGCAACAAAAAACCCCACTTTGCTAGACAGGACTTCACTCTATAAGAGCAGGAAATGAAAATTATTCCTTACAGAAGCAAAAGGCAGGCAGAAGGGTGAGAAGAAGGAGACTTTTAGGATGTCCTTGTTGGTGGAACAACACCATCATGAGGGGCACAAGATACAAGGCCAGGCTGGAAATGAAGGCCAGGACAGACTCATTCAAAATCTCAAAGACAGGGACAAAAATACTAAACTAGTGTATGAAAGGTGGTGCCAGTAGAGAAATTTTATGCCTTGACTGACGAGGAAGAGACATCACTGATTGTGCTATTTGCAGTTTGAATGAAAGGGAGTGGCTGAAATAACTCACGGCAGAGCTGTTTTCTATCACTGTTTCATCAATTGCCACGCTTTCCTTTCACTTCAAATTGACTGCACTTTTTCGTAGTGACATCATGAATGACATTTTTTTCCACAATGAGATCAATAATAGACAATACTAAGTGACACGAGCCATAACCATCCAGAAAGCTACGAACAAGTGAAAATCTAGTTTAATTTACATTATACTATTTGATAAGTTATCTACTCTCTCCTTTTATTGATAATAGGACAAAACTTAACACAGCATAACATAACATGTGACAGAAGAATGAGAAGCACATACTGTACAGTCAGTTTCTGAAGACAGCATAGCCTCCATTCCAGGTGCAATACTGTGACTTCTAATCTAGTTTTTGAGAGATGACCAGGTCTGTAAAGACAATCGTATGGTCCCCTATTTCATGCTTGCACATGGCTAGTTTGCACACACACGTGAGTTACTCTCACAGTTTAGACCATAACAAAATAAGAAAAATGGACAAGTTCCCCATCTCTGCCGTCTTCTCTCACAGGAAGGTGAGTCAATTTAAAAGCTGACATAGGGGGTTGACTTCTAGAAGACACTGGGCACATGCCCTTGAAATCACACTCTCCAGAGGTTCTCCCCTGGGGCAACCAATACCATACAGTCTAAGACTCCTGCTAACATCTGCAAATGTCAGTCTGTTGCAGTCCTTTCATCTTTGGATTTCATACAAGGAGACAAGTGTCACGGTTGCTCTGTAGTAACCCTGTAGTCCCTTCATCACCCTAGGATCTTCCTGAGTTAATTAAGGTGGGGCAGAATGTATTGACTAACACTGCAGCAGGACTGTTGGGTGAGAGCGTGGACATTTACTGTGCTGCTCTTCCAGGGTCTTGCCGTGCTATTTGCCCTTTTGTTTTCAAACTCCAGGAGGTGCCTTCTCCCACTCCCACAGGCTGTGCCTCAGTGTTTGATACCAAGAGCTGAAATTATGACTTGAGGCTGGATGCCACCAAGGATTTTATACTCTCACACTGTCTTGGGATTTCCGTAGCCATCATAATGTGCCACAGCCCTTATGTGCTATCTCAAATATATCTAACAAATGTACTTATCATGCAGAAAATCACAAAAACATGAGTTCAAGCAGAGTGTGAAACATGGAACAATGATGATTAGATAATGACTCCATTATCCGTACAAATGCGACGTTACTACAGTTGTTCATCATAAGATAACATATCTGAAATCTGCAGCTGAGATTTTCAAAACTGTCTAGGGGATTGAGGTACATAACCACCATTAATGTTAATGTGTCCGTGTCCCCTCCATCACTTAAAAAATTTCAACCTATGTTTCCAGAGAAAATAATAAGCAAAGTACAAGATAATTTCAAGTCTGAAGGTCACACATATCACAAGGGATTCATGCTGGCCTTTACCACAGTAAAATATCAAGCATAGATGCTTTCATGGGAAATTTGTTCCAACTCAAATGCAGAATTAAATCAGTATCTTCAAAATTCCTTATAAAAGGAACTGTGGGAAAAAATTAGTTTATTAACAGTTTCATTGCACAATTATCATTTATTTTTCTGAGTTTTGTTTTATGAGAAGCCTCTTTTTACATTATCTTTTAGCATAGCTATCTCATAACGGAATAATACTATTATTAATGTGGGATATGAAGATGTAACAGCCAAAGTACATCCTTTTGGAAATTTTTTACATTAATTAGCTAGCATTGATAGAAAGGCTTTTCTTCTGAATTAAGAAGTCACCTACTTCCAGTGCAATGTAATAATATAACCCTTTTAAAGATCAAAAGTAAATAAACACACAACAAAAATAAATAAATGGAACTGATTTTTTAATATGAGAAAGGGGTTTTTTTTATAAGAAACAAACACAATTTTTTTTCCCCTGAGGGATTTTTTGACCCAATTAAATGATTTTATAAAAAAATTTAGGCTTGGAACAACTGCTCTGAAGACAAAACCTTTCTTGAGGTGGGTTTGGAATGGGCAATATTATTTAATATTAAAATACGACATAAAATTAAAATATGACATAAATGAAAGTGAACTATTTATTTCATTTATACAGGGGCAAATCACGCACATTCACCATGCAGCATTGTTTAAAAAAAAGTTAGATACATCATATCTTTCAGAAATCAAGTGGGAGCTGATTTAGATAAAATATGATACCCTATTTCAATGGCAGTTGTGTATTCATCTCTACTGCCCTCTATCAAAGACTTGCAAATAGAGGGGTAAAATGATTTTGTGTCAGCCACTACAAAAGGAATCTCTCCATATTTTTATGATGGGAAAAGTTTTTACTGCAGCCATATTACAGGTGATCATACCCATTGAGTAATGGGAAACACAAAAACTAATAGAAAGAAAACAGATGTTTTTTCCAGGTATGCTGAGTTAGCATTTCTTGAACAATGCCAAATTATGTAAATTCACTGCACGTCTAGAAAGACACGCATAACTTCATGACTCCCACTTCCATTATTTAGCTTGTTAATTGAATGACTTGGTAAATTCAAATAAATTAAATATCTGATGAAGGATGGGTCAGAGACGGCATTCCTCTGCCTTCAGAAAAATGGCATTGACAAACCACTGATGAAGATTAAGTTGATGAGTGCCAAAGTAAAAAAAAAAAAAAAAAGTTTGTCAGCTGTTTGTTAAAGTACTTTGGAGACCTGGAATGCACTCATATGCATGAACAATAAAATGTTTCTTGATGATAATCTGCCTCACAGTTCATTTGCCTGAAAATCTCTTGGCAGCCATCTGGATCAGGTTTAAATAAAGTGTAATACTAAGCCCCTAATCTGACAGTGATAAGCTGGTGACAATGATTATTCATGAGTTACAGGGAGAGTAGAACTTGAGAGGCAGATGTGAGTCCTTTCTTTCAGGCCCAATTTCAGTGCTTTGCATGTTTTAGAACCACTTCAGAACATAAGGTTTGTTTTATATAAAGAAAAAAGTACTACTTTAATTAGGTTGACATCTAATTGCTTCCTAATTGTCAGAAGTTGCCCTAAAGAAAAAGAAAGAAACAAATTAATTTCTCGAGGTTTGCTGCACATGCACCCTTGCAGAAAAAAAAAAAATAAATAAAGTTTTTGTTAAATTGGTGGTCCAAAGTTAATGAAATGGCTTGGCCTTGCTTCGGAGGGCAACTGTTCTGAAGTAGGGGGATACCACTTTACTGTTTTATTGAAAGAGACAACTTTTGGGAGGGTGTTTCAAAAGCACTTAACTTTGCCTGAACTTTGTTCTCATGAATTAATGTTGAAGGTTTGGCTAATGTAGAAAGCTCCTCATGGGCCTAATCCAATGTCTTTTTAAGTCAGCGGTCAAATTTCCACTGACTTCCCTGCACTTTAGATCAACTCTTAAATTTATTCAGGTTAAGATGGGAATTTAGGGAATGGTAAAACCCATATAGGAACCCTTATAGGAAGCGCTCTGCTTTAATTTCATCGATGTTATGATGCCTTCCCAAGTGAAGTTTTGTATGTTATCTATGCCTTTCTCTCTTTGTGTGATGCTTGATAAGGAAATACGGTGCAAATAAGGAGTTGTTTAGTGTCATCACTCATGCAGGAGAAAACAGCTCATTCACCCTTGCAAATGTCTCATCTCCACCTAGGATCTTCCCTCCTGAATTCCACGTTTCTGCTGCAAGCCGCGCACAGCCATAGAAGCTGTGCCATACTGTGAATGTCTTTTAGAGGCTCATGCTTGATGTAAGTAAAATGCTTGCTTTTCTGCCTGCTCCCGAAGGAGAACTTCAATTGCTTCTGAAAAGGGAGAGGCACGGAAAGCTCCAGCCCGGGAGAAGTTGCAGCATTTGCCGACTCCCGTTTGACCCCGTTGCATTCTAATGCACAAACTTTATTCCCCATGGCACCACCTACATAACAAACAGCCTGGCCCCTCATGGATAATTCAAGTGCCAGCAGTTCATGGGAGCAATTTGGAATAAACTAGGAGAAGGAGCATTCAAATTGGCTAGAGAAACCCTCGTAGGAAAAACCATCCTCTCAGAATGGAGGCCTTGTACGCTGTTATCCAAGTGTTGGCACTGGTTATGATTGTTTATTTATTTGTAGTGCAGTGGCACCTAGATGTTCCAGCTAAGAGTGGGAGCCCACAGAAAGGAACTCATTGCTCAAAGACTGGTTACGAGAAACTCCAAGCCTAAACTGATGTCCGCTGTAAAGGTAAGGCAATCAGTTTACTGTCATCCAGCTGGGGTAGGATAGTCTCCAGTAGAAAAGAAATGACCGCAGTTTCCATCTGCTGCCCCACCCACAGTCCTACGCTGCTTTTCAGCTATGCTGACCTTTTCTTCAGTTTCTTAAGCTTCCTTTCTCCCCTCCTTCTGCTTGTTTTTCTTTTGGACCCAGGGGTAACAGGCAAGGACTAAGCTAAAAGTTCAGCGTCATCAAACATACATCCAAAGATATTTTCTCAACTGTTTGCAGATGTGAGGATAAGGGGTTACAGAGTCCCAGGCATTAAATGCTCTCCTGGGATCCAGGAAAATATGGGAACATGGCTGGATCCAGGCTGGATATTTTCCTCTAGCAGAGGAAATAATTGTCACACCGTGTGGCTAGAAGTAAATGCTGTACCCATTGGAGCTAACAAGAGACAACAGCCCTTTGGGCCTCCCTAGCAAGTCCATACGCACTGGAGAACTGCTGCTTCCTCTCTTGTGGCTTGAGATATTTTGTTTTAATCTTATTCTAATGCATGAGGTTGGTACAAGTTCTGCCCTCAGTTCTCTTCCAGTATTAGCAACACTAATGAAATTACTCTGGGGCTGTCATTTTTCATCTTGGTGTTTCCCCGACCATCTTCTTTTGTTGCTGATCTGCATTGCAGCACTTTCCTTTGCTCCCAAGGACTTAAACTTTGCTTTGTAGTTATAAGACTATTCAGGAAGGGCCTGAAGGCTCAGTCAAACCAGAATCAGAGGGGGACTGACCTTTAATGCCCTGGGAAAGGGAGAAGCCAAAAAAAAAAATATCTTCAAACCAAGTTTCCTTCTTTAATGCAGAAATCCAGTGGGGAAATTATACACGGTTGCTAAGGGAGCTTAGTTAAGTCTAACCAGAGCTCTCTTCTGAGCACATCCTCAGCCCAGCTAGCCATGAACTTGGAAGTCAGTTTGAGTGAAGTTTAGCTGGAACCAGTGCTCACAGTAAGCTGGTTTCAAGACTACCGACACACATGCAAAATCACAGCAATCAATTCAACTAGTATAAAGCAAAACTGATAAAAATGGCTCAGGGGTGTGAAACTGTTATTTTAGGTGGGTCATGGAAACTTTCCTACTCCTACATGCCATCTCCCAATTTCACAGACCTCCCATTTCCAAGAGTGCAACAGTGATGACGGAGCAGTGCCATCCCTGTTACCTGGACAGGGAAGCAGTAGCTGCTCTCCTTGGGAAAAGAATGCACCTTTTGACTTCAGTATCACTTCAGTCATGTAGCCACCTTCTCAGATCTACTCCTTAGGATGCTGCAAGGATCCATGCCACAGGCAGCCCTAGAAAAGCTAGCAGCCGAGGCAGAAATTGCCCATTAAACCTCAGAATTGTTGCAGTGCACTTTTTAGATGCAGCATGTAAATTGCAGAATGAAAAATAAATTAAGAACATGATCCAGAATGGGATGACAGTCAGAATAGGAATAATGTAAAAAAGGAAAAAGACTACGACTATCAGAGACTAAGGAAAAAATGATAATTAAATCCATGGCAGGAGGCTGCACGTTTGCACATTTCCTTTCTTTCCCAGAATTTTTATGCAAATAATTAGAAAAATTCCACAAAGCAGAAATAGAGAAACTTCTCAGCAAAGAAGAGACCCTTTCTGCTAAATGCAGTCCACGCCACAGCGCACACCGTATTCCCATTATTTAGCCCTAAGCACATTTTGTGCCCTGTGGTGCTTCCTGCCAGACTAAACCCATCTGCCTTAATGTTGTAGGTAACGCAAATGTTTATCTCTCTCCCACAGCGACTCCTCCACTGTTTGGCACGAACACACTCTGCTTCGATTTTATCACATGTCCTCTAGAAAGGAGATTTTGGTTCTGCCCAGGTACCTGCCATCAGCCCCACCTACCAGCTCATAAACACATCTCTGAAGTCTGAACTAGCTGTGGTGGTTTTCTAGGGACATCCTGACTCATGGGCAAAAGCGGCAGAGATCATACAACGTCCCAGTAGATCTTGCTGGAGGTAATTAAGTGGATCTGAGACCTTATTTTGAGATGCACCCACAGACGGAAATAAGTGCTTTGGAATGGGTTTCACAGGATGGAAATTGGTAAACTAATTTTGGCCCGGTTTCGTAGCAAAGCACAAGGAGAGCCACGGGAGAAGGCAGCTGCCTTTGCAGGAACAGCCAGCTCGGCTGGTCGCTGTGAATGGGACAACAGAACTCAAAGGGGTAGTGCAGATAGAAACACTCGTTTCATTGCGTTTCCCTTAAAATGACAGGTGACTAATCCTTGCTGTATCATAATATATACCCGGAATGTATCTGGTTGCGGGCTTTTGATTCTAACCAAATTCTAATGGCTACCATTCAGTCATGTAAGATAGCGTGGAGCATCTAGTTATCTGGCATAGTTATGGGCCTGTACCCTCTGAGAAGGGTCCCAAGACTTACAAAAATCCTTGAAGGAAAAAAAAAAAAGAAAAGGAAAAAAAAAAAAGAGGTCTAATTTTCTTGTCTTCTGCCTGCTTTTACGCTGGCAGCCTTCCAAGGATCACTTGGAACCAATGGAGCTGGCTACGATTAAAGAGCCCATACACACACACACAAACAAAAAACGGATTACACAGCAGAGCAACAAGACCAAAGACCATTTGAAATGGATTGCTTACTCAAAAGGAGCTGCTGCTTGGAAGGGACACGGCTGTGCTAGTTAATCAGCACTGTCGAAATAGATGTCTCTATCATAGCCTGTTATTTATTTTGCATCAAGAAAGCAACGGTACCTGGTGAAGTTTGGGAAGAAAACATAACATTGCAAATTGCTTTTCTAGAACTGAAGAGAGCAGATTTATGGAGGAGATTGCTCCAAAAATGCACTGCAATATAACATTGGGGGTGAAGGGAAAAAGAAATGTATGTATAATATTGCTGACTACACTGCTGACAGGGCAGTTGTTCTGGAGAAAATGATTTTTACAGCGCATCTGAAAAAAAAGCAACCAACCATCTCCTGAGATCAGATTGGTTAGAATACAAGACCTTGAACATATAAATACAAAAGAAACTTTCCTCTGGCTACAAAGAACAAAACAAAGGGAAGCCTCTGATTAAAAATGAAATAATGCACCCCCCCAGTACTGAGCCTTAGGTCGTCTGCATGTCAGTGCATCATTAATGAAGAGTACTAGGCTCCTTACAGCTACAGGTCTTCCAAAAGAGCAGTCTGTAGATCACAGGGGTTCCTTTCCATGGCAGAAATTGGTGTTTGAAGTTAGTCTTCCATACTGGGCTGTGAACCACGAAGGAAAGGTGGTAGATCAGGCCTCAGCTGTGAGCGGTAGTTGGCTATGCTTTAAATCCACCACGTGGGTTACAAGTATGACTAAGGAGCAATTATTTTTGGAATCTAGAATTTTAAATTATCACAAGTAAAATATTATCAATTCAATATATGTATTGAATGCATATTTTGCTGTGTTTTTTCTCAACTCAAATAGCTGCGTATTTTTTCAATGTATAGGTATTGATTAGTATGTTCGGATTAGCAATGTTCTGAACTTAAATTTTCCATTTTAACATTTTGAAATGTTCAAAAAGTTGAGTTCACCCAAAATGAGAATGAAATGAATCATATTTCAAACAAAATTAGAGCTAGGAAAAGAGAAATGTAAAGTATATTTTCTAGGAAAAGAAAAAAATGAAGTATTAGGAGGCGGTTTCTCAACACTGGACAACTTGTTAAAATCAGCAATGAAAGTCCTGCACCCTTTGTATACTGATGACCAAGATGTTGCTGTAAAGACTTCTGTGGACACAGCAGAAGAATGTTTGTTTAGCATGAAAATATTGATGATTCCAAGCTTGGTAGTATTCCAGTGAGATTATCCCCCCTATCAGAGGGGAAAAACACAGCTTTTACCCCTACAAAGTTGTGGGTTTTGGTGAAATGTGAAAGATCAAAGTCCAGATCCTGGCACTGAGTCAGAGAGAGTGGAGATTGACAGGGAATTACTCAAACTCTTCTTGTAACTACTGTCTTTCAAAAAAAAACCCCCAACTCATTGAAACGCAGCTTAAAGGGGGACCTTAGTCTTGCAAACCTCAGGTGAACACCTGAAAGGGATCAATAAATCTCTGCCGTGGGTTCGGACACTAAATTTGTTTTGATCTTGGAAAACCTAAAATAAAATATGTGTTCATACAAATGCGTATAAGCAGTAGTACACTGTGAAAAAAGAACATTTCAAAAACAACATTCAATTCATCTCTGTATTTTAAACAGCGATGGTATAAATGTTCTGGATAATTCACATCGTCTACTAGTTGTTGCTTATGAAGTTCCAGATGTCAGTACCTCAACAGCCAGGTTTTGAACTAATGAAACATCTAAACTTGAGCACATATTTTCTCCCTCCTCCCCCCAAAAAAATGTTTATTGGTGAAAAATTACTTTCTCAGAATGACAAAAAGTATTGCTTAATGGTTGCAGGTGAGATAAACAGCTAGGGATTAATTTTCAAAAGTTTTGGATTTTTCTTTTTCTTTCTAAATATAAATGCTAAAATTGGACATTAGAAAGTGTTGATTTCTCATTTAGATATGAGCTTTTCTTGACAATATCTGTGTAATATAAAGATGAATTTACCCACAAAAAAAATGTTTTTCCACCCCCCCCCCATTTCAGTTCTGTAAGCACACTGAGAAAGTAAATGTCTACACATATCTTTCAATAGCTGTGTACTGAGACTGTCTTCCCTGTGATTCACAATATCCATATTCCTCTTTGTTACATTTTCAAAACTGAAAATTAGTCCTGGAAATACCAAGAAAAATATACTCTCTCTTCATATTATAATGAAAAGCAGGAGGTCCTCATTCGTTATAAGCCTTAGTTTCAATAGAACCAAAAGAAGCAGAAAATTACTCAGATCGTTTTTTGTTCTTCACCTTTCTCCTGCCTTTGAACAAGAACTATGACCTTGAACATGCACCACCTTCATAGTGGTGAATAGCTCAAGGAATGTGTGTCACCTAGAGATCTTCTGGTATTGTGGAGCGAGAACAAAATCCAAGGTTAAACACTCAAATCTTAATAGAAAATACAGCTGAGAAAAAAGGAGGGGAAGCCAAGAAGAGCATTTATGAAACAAAAATTGAAAATACTCTTTAATTCCTCATTAAGAAGCCACAATCAAGGCCTCAGCTAGAAGCTTGATTTAATTTCTGGCATGTCTGAAATTTGGTTGGAAAGCCATATTTCACAAATTTCCTAGATACTTTATAGGTAGAAATAAACCCTCCAGTTTGCGTGTTCTCATACTCAGCCGGGCACATTCATTGTTTCAAACAATTCAGTCATTTATTAAGCCTTTCCTTCAGTTTCTAAACCTCAGGAGGCTGTGGTTGGTACCCTTGTGAGTTTGCCTGCAGCTCATGCCCTTAGGCCAATGGATCGTAGGTGCAAACCGCACACCACCGCAGCGGAGAGAGCAGACGGTGGCAGTGCAGGATGAAAAGCAGCCACAGGACTCCTGATTCCAGGTCTTCCAAGCATGCCGCAGCACTCCAGCACCTGCCTGTACTCCCAGCGGCTCCCATCAAGGCACATTCTTGCTGGGGAGTTCGGATGCTTTGGGCAAAGAGGTCTGGCCTCGGTGTTTTTTTTACAGAAAGGGGTGAGAAAACACAAACATAAAAACTCTCAGGCAAGAAAACCCGATACATCTTGAAAAAGCATCCTACAGTGCTTCTGAGAAAACCATTTGAGAAAGGAATGGAGAAGGTACTATTTGAAAGAGATTTGCTGCTTTTAGCTGGGAAACTGCCTCTGGGTTGTTTGAATCTTCATGTTTTCAGGGACAGAGGTTCTTTTCTAAATGACTAACCTTACTGACCATGGGAAATACTGTAAGTTTCACTTTTTATAGACTACTCCTTCTCTCCTTGGTGCCACTAGACCCCAGCACTGACAACTGTCTTGGCTGTGTCCCAGCTGCTCCCCCAGGCTGCTCCTGCAGCACAGGGTCCTCGCCCACCCTTTCCTGGGGGAACCCTCACCCAGCCTTCCTCCAGCCTCTCGGCTTGGTGAAAGTTTTCTTGGCTAAAATATCTCTTGGAAAAAAATTATTCAGGCCACAGCAAAATATATCAACTAGTCATGTTGAATTTACTGAATAGTTTGAGCCACAAAAGGTTTAAAGTATTCCTCCTTCCTAAAAAATGTGTTGATATTTAAGGAAAATTTTGTGTTTATACTTTCTTCATTCAAAATAGCATTTTGTTGAGAAAATTTGTAAAAAACTTATTTTAAAATTTAAAAAAAGAAAAGAAACTAAAAATAAACACAACTTAAGCAATGCACTTTTCTTTAGGTCAAATGAAGCAAGTAATCTGACCAAAGATAATTTCATTTATCTTAAAAATGTTTCCTTTACACTCAACCCAAAATTATTTTTTCTTTCATTTCAGAAATACCAGCAAAACAAAAGATTCACTATTTACACAGCTGCTTTTCTGACACATATGCCCCCAGTCTGAGAGCTACATTTCTTATTCCTGGCTGGGCTTCCCAAGAACATTCCACTAGTTAATAGCAATAACATGGGTCAATTCAGGCTTGAGGTAGGTGGGTGTTTAGCGGATTTTTGCCCACTTTTATTAGGTCTAAATAGATTCCATTTTATTATTTTATCAGTTTCTCAAAGCTGGGATAACATTTTATGCTGCAATCTGTTCTTTGATTTGGATGGAAGGAAGGTTCAGGATTCTAATAAAGGAAGGGACTAATACAAGTACTAATACAAGTTTCCTACTTCAGAGGGTTTTATTACTTCCTTACCATTCTCTTTAATATATTTTTTTAGTAATATTCTTGTAGAAGTTTTGGTCCTGGCCTAGTCTCTCTTACTTGCATTTCATATCCTCATTCTTGGAAAGCCACTGCATCTAGCTGCTGGGCCGTTCTAAGGTTTGCCCACAAACTTTGATTACGGTGCTCTGGTTAGATACTTCAAGCTAAGTTTCTCAGTTTTGGAATTTACTTTTGCTGAAGCTGTGGAGTTGGCATCCTTCAGTAGGACATAATCGTATGTTAGAAACAGAGACCCAATATTTATCATTTAATTAATTTCACACCAAAAAGTCCTTCCTCTTTTCACTTTCACAGCTTGTCCAAAATTTATTGCTTTTGCTCTTTTGCACTTTCCCATTTTAAGTTCTCTGGACACTAGATTTTACTCCAGTATTTCTCACCTTTCACTGTTCTACTTGCCTTCTCTCCCTTTATTTCACCATTTTCTTTTCATCCATCCACTAGATATATTTCTCTGACACCATTTTCCTTTCCTGTCTCACTGAATGCTCTTCCTGGTTTGAATTTCTGTGCTAGCTTCCCATACTTCCCCTGTCGCCCAACCCCTCTGTGTCCTCTACAGAGCCTTCTTGGGCTTTACTATTTCTACATTTCTGCTCTTGTGCTCAAGCTGATATACTCTTTAATGACTTTTCTCCTTAGGTTTTTTTTTTTACTCTGAATCCTTGATGTAGAAGTTGTTCAATGCCTCCCTCTCTCCCTTCATTAGTATTTTTCTTATGCTTGTTAACACTCTCCAGATGCGCACATACTAACAACATCCTCACTTCATGCAAAAGCTGGAACCACCCCTTACATGATCAATTTGAGTAACCACAGCAACTAGATCCCAGTCTGCTTTTGTTCACTCTGTTGTGATACTTGTCCTCGTACCCTTTTCTTTCCTAACAATTATTTTATTGAGCCTGTAGATGTGATCAGGACGGTGGGTTCCAAAGCACCGAAAGAGTTTTTTGCATAACATTTACAGTTTAGCTTTAAAAGGTCCTTCCTGCCTCTCATCAGAAACCTAGGGTTTTTTTGCAGCCTCAAGAGGATCACGCTTAATAAAAGGATCTCTGCTCCCGATTCTGCAGAGCATCCGGCAATCCGGCAGACCAGTTCTGCCCAGAGGATTTTTACATACTGCGTGGAACAAGGGCCATTAAGTTGTCCTAAAGCCCACAAGAAAAGGACGCGAGTAGTGAAGCTTAACTATAACTTAATCATCGCTAACATTAAATTATTATTTACAATGTAACCAGACAAAGGAGGAACTTACTGTATCACATAAAAAAAAAGAGAGAGAGAAAAAAAAGAAGATATCACCATGCTATAGCTTCCATCTGTTCAGACATGGAAGGAGATCTTTGCATGACATTTAGAACAAATATGATATTTGTTTATCCAAAACAGAGACTATCAAATTCTGCAGCCCATTCCTCAGGCACATCTTGCTGAGAGTGCCTGAGCTGCAGGATACCGCTCCGAAGGTGACCTCATTCTGAAAGCTGAATCCAAATGAACACAAAAATATTTGTTTATTGAAATGTGTTGTAGCAGTTTTCAAAAAGTAACCTAGCGAGACTTGCAGCAGAGGCAAAAAGGTCTATTTTAGTTACTGTTCAGCTCTGTATATTATGCATCAACCTAGGGCTCCTTCTACTAGGGCTCTCAAATTGTTTTAGGGAAAAACAGAATGAATAAAATATATATTACTTCTACAGAACTGTTTTTTGCTCTCAGTTGTATCAGGATAAATTCAGAGTAAATCTAATTAAGCCAATGGTTTTCTAACAGTGTAAAAGCAAACAAATTGAGATCTGATGCTTCTCATGTTTTATTTGACAAGTGTTTTCATGTTATGCTGTCAAATGGACAGTGACAGGATGTACGGGTTTTGGGAGTCCTTTGGCAGGCACCAAAGAAGCCCTATAATAGCCCACGACGATGCAGTCATTTGCAAATATTACCAGAATCGGTCTTCCTAGCCAGAAGCATAGCAGTTCCTCTCACTGATTTGTTGTCCTCACACACTTATTTGCTAAATTGTAAGGCAAAAAGGCATCCTAGATGTTTCCTTGAGGTGGCCATTGGGGTTGAAAGAGAATTTTTTCACTCAACCCCAAATTTGAAGGAAGAACATTAAATAGAAACTACAAACAACCACCATCTACTCTTTCTCTCTTCCATTCAAACATGGGCTCAAGCTCTCTCCTAAATCCCCCAATAGCCAGGATCATGGTTCTTTTATTCAGTCAGAACAGATCATTTCCTTTTGGAGACAAGCTTTCAACCTTGCATTAAATTGATTGCATTATTTATTAACAACCTCTATGTTTGCTGAAAGAACACGGAGTCATTTGTCATATTTAATTTCATTTGTGCTTAATGAATAGAGGGCCAGATCCAAAAAAAGACCCTGAGCACCTTAAATGCATCTCCTGGAAAAGCTGGGCTCCTAAATCTCCATTTTCAATCTTGACAGCACCCTCCGAGTTGTCACTCCACATGAGGGTGCTGATACTTCTGAGCCACCCCCATCCCGGGGTCAGAAAGCCCTGGCTGCCAGGATGCTCCTCCAGTCCCCAGTGGGAAGCCAGGAGATCCACAGAGCTATCTGGAGGCTTCAGTGTAAGAGCAGTATTTCATTCCTCAAGAAGACCTAATGTAGATGTAGGACCGTGTTCCTGGCTAAAGTCAGCAGTGACTGCCACTTTCTTCTAAGACAGCTGCAGGAGGTGTAAGCATCCCCTTCAAGTCTATCAGCTGGAGACACTCGTTGCAACTCTTCCCTTTTTAGTTAGTGCCCCACGTGATCCAGACACGGGCACGTTCGCTGCTCTTTTTGAACCATACACGAGAGCGAGAGGACAGACACACAAGAAACAATTGTGAGTGGGATCGAGACCAAATGGTTGCAATTGGTATAGAGAGGGGAGTGCTGAGCCTGGGTTTCACCTTGAAGCATTCAAAAGCTGGAATGTATCCGAATACTGTCCCTGTAAGTTTCCTCCAGCATCCCCATTGCAATAACCTTGTTTTCCTCTGCCTCTTGTGATTCCAGGTGACCTGTACCCCTACAAGCATCTCCAGCCCTCATGAGCCAGGTGAGAGGCAGTTCATTGCAAACTACGTACGGACCAAGGTGCTGTCCAGGAAACCCTCCCAGATGGTTACTGGCAAAGTGAACTGAAAATTATGGTCGATCAAGGCTGACTGGGGGAAGAGTCTTAATCTAGTTCTCACAGCAGGGGAAGAGAGTTCTTCAGTGCTGCCTCAGCTACCTTCAAAGCTCATCTCCTCTGCCAGTGTTGAATGAAGTTAGTCAACAAGGCTCAGAAGTTATTGTAGGGATAACAGCAGTTTGTTTACCTACAGTTGTATGAAACCTCACCCTACCTAAACAATGCCAAACCACTTGTAGTCAGGAAGACCTTTTCCATGTTATTCCTTGAGACAATAAAGCCCAATGGATTATTTCCATCACAACAAAGAAAGTCCCTAGCTCCATGGTTCATCTCTGTTCTGTACACCTTGGGCATGGTCCCTGCCCACTCAGCCCTCCCTCTCTTTCCACAAGTGAAGTTAAAATGGGGATTCAAGAGAAAGGCTAAAAGGGAGGAGATTATCAGCATTAACTCTTGTTAGCATATCTGGGCATCAGCTTATCAGCTGCTGTTAGTGTACTGAAACACAGAATAAAGCTGCATTTCTGTAAAAGACATTGGGTGCAAAATTGGACAGAAGAGTGTCAGATTGCAGCTATTCCATTCTTTCACACAAAATGTGAAATAACATGTTAACTGCCTTCTGGGCATACAGTAAGCATCCATTAAAATAATCACCATATGGCTCTTTTTGGGACATGGTAACTTTCGTGTTATTTCACAATCCATTCAGATGAACAATTTCACAATGGACCCTACAGGACCTTGAAAGGATTTTATCAGGTTACTGGATTAAGGCTTTGATAGAGATTCTGAGGAAAAAGCAGGTCGAAATAACAGCTCACATAGTGCCTCTGCACAGTGATTACTGGGCTATATCTTCTGTTCAAATGGGAAAAGGAAATCCCTTGAAATAAAAAGTCTGGCTACTGCTGATTAGCTGACAAGAACGAAATTGAACACCATGCGCATAAAACTCTATATGCGCTACCAACAGATCCATCATGTCAGCAATTCATTTTCTTATGGTAGTATGGGCTTGCAGACGAATCCATTAAGGCCCAAATAAATTAATCGCAGAGAAGAGAAGCATCCCCTGCCTTGTGTGATTTTCTACACACATGGCTTACAAGTCTAGCTTTGGATTGTTATTTTTTTACATTTATCCCTTTCTCACTCATTAACTTTACTGCATTATATAGTCAGGGCCCAAAATATTCCGCCTTTTGCTGTTATCAGCATATAACTTACATCAGTTTCTCCAGCTGCAGGAATACCATAGTAAGAATATTTTACGTGCAGCAGATACCTCTAAATCTTTGAGCGGTTGCAGTTGTACCTGGAGCTTATAGCAAGGACTAAGAGCACAATAGTTTGAGGATGAATTCTGGTTAAGATTCATCTGAAATGTCATATCAGTAATTTATTTTTTTTAAACAGTTTGTATTACGTCTCTTTTTCTCCTGTTTCACTCTTTGCAGAGTCATTGAAATGCATTGTCTGTTGGAGGACTCCAGTTGCGGTGGTGATGGTACGTTAGGTGGCAAGTCCCATGAAGCATGCTAATATACGCTAATCTTTTAATAATGATGAATATTTGACTCTTTGTAATGGGGGTATTTTTTTTAAAGAGGCTTTCCACAAAAAAATCATCACAATGGTTGTCACAAGTAAGCTTCCCTCCCCTTTGAAAGAACTGACTGTAGTGGAAAAGATAATTACTTAGTTCCTTTATCTCCGAATTATTTGTAATAAAACCTGAAATCGCACCACAAGGTCTTTCATGAGGATGTCATAAATTAAGATGCATCGATGTATTTGGTGCATCTGTTCAGCTCTGCGCTCCTTTGTCTTCTGCAAATAGCGCAGCAGCTTCAATACCCAGCAGACAGCATTTACGCAAATGATGTCGTGGTCTGTATCATTAATATTCAGCGATTGTCTGTCATAGACACCTTACTGTACATCTGTTATGCAAATTTATGTTAATTTTTGCTCACTGACAGCTGCCTTGGTTCCCTCCCTAAAATGATCTTTTCCATTTTGAAGTTTGCAATCTGTTCCCAAAAATGTTAATCTAACAATTAACTGAAATTGCTAAACAGAAATTTTACATGTTATGTCCAAAATAGAAACCAGTGTTTTTAAATAGATGGTGAATCTTCTCTTCACATCATTTGTTTTATATGTGATTCAGAGAAGGGTAAACATTGATCTTCGCACAGCCTGTGTTGGGATAAGTGACAATCTCCCTATACAGTAATAGGTTTTGCAGGAAATGATGCCATCTTGTTTGCACATAGGCTATGGGCATAAAAGTGGCTTTCCCATTAAAAGCTGCTCTTTGCAGAATTGTTTTCTATCTGGACTTTTGGAAATGGAGAGGCCACTCTTCATTAATACTTTATTTATTTAAAACTTTGATTTTAAATAATATGACCATATTTCAAATAAAAGCAGCAAGCATTTTAAAAAGGTTTCAGAGCAATTACAACATCATGATGGTATAACATATCAGGAAAAGTGAGATACAGAGGTCTTGGAAGCTAGATTCAGATTGCTGGAGCAAATGCTTTGACCCAGGGTGCCCACAACCGTGTTTCTGCTTCCAGAGTCGGGAACCAGACAAGTTACACCAGGTGGCCCCCAAGGAACCAGTGGACATCTGGGCAGGTGGTGTGCAGGAGGGGGTTTAAGCCTCTCAGACATCAGGGGAGGTACACGAGCAGAACCTACACAGAAAAATGGTCTCCACCTTAAACCAAATTGCAACCAGATTGCTGGCACAGAATGCTTACAAGTTCTGGTGCATCCCTTAGATCCGGAGCAAGAGAAACATTGACAGGAGCCAGGGAGAGCTTGGGTCAGGCAGGCAGCTGCAAGAGATGTCTGAAACGGGAGGGTAGCTCTGTGCCTCAGAGAGGACAGCTCTGAAACGGGGGATGAACCAGAGAGGGGCAGATTGCAGTCACAGATCAGGCTGTTAGGAGAGAAAAATAAGAGTCGGCATATTGTCCATACTGGGAAAGAAGCCCCTAAGTGTCCATATGCCACGGCCAACCGCTTCTAAGCAGAAACCAGTTAAATACATTATCTGGCAGTGCAGTAGGGCCATGATGTAATAGATTTTTCAGCAACCTATGGCCAAATCAGAATTTGACAGAATCATACAGAGCCTGACTATAAGCTATACGGGCGGAAATAAGTTAAGTTGTAGACATTAGAAACAGCCTTACAGTGCGCCACAGATTCAATATCAGTCTTCGCCATAGAAAATACAGACAAGATACCTATCCGAGCCCTACCCTTATCAGGAAATAAAGAGCAGGCTATGTCAGGCTGAGCTGTCAAAATAAGAAGAGTAGGAAAATTAAACTGATAAATTAAAGAGCAGCATGTCACCTGACTGATGGCATCCCTCCAGGAGATCTCTTAGAGGCGTAGCCGCCGTTTCTAACGAAGAATACAGAATAGCTCATTAAAAAACACAGAATGGCAGGGTAGCAAACATTGCCCTTTCCTTCCAAAAGGGGAAACATGGGAATTCTCAGTTACAAACTCTGAATCCTCAGAAAAGTTTTTGGAACAATAATCAAGACAAAAGTATAAAATTACCAAAATGAGAATGCTATGAGACCAAGCTGACAGAGCTTCTATTAAGGAAAATTGTTCTTCTCTAGTCTATTGTAATGCATCAAGAGTGTTAAACAATGGCTGATGAAGACCATTTTGTAAATAAGTTCACCGGAAAGCCGATGTATTTAATTGAAAAAGTATTTCCTGAGGAACCAATTAGGAAAAAAAAAAAAATCATGTAAGAAGAGTAAATATTCTGCTATAGTTCAGAAACAGATTGACAAAACCACACCAAATAGAAGTATATAACTCACTCCCAAATCAGAAACCCATAGTGAAAAATTGCTGAGGTATTTTAGAAACTACAATTAATAAGATTGTTTGGAAAAGGGCTAAACAGCCATATCAGTATTTGCAGGTAACAACATTTTGTCTAGATGTCTAGACAAAGCAAAGTTCTTGACAGACTTAGGAAGGCCTTTAAAATAGATTACAAGACAGCACTTGAACAATAAATTCAATGTCAAGTGCTAGATAAATTTAGGGACATGAGATACTGCATTTCAAGGAACCTCCTGGGGCATCAGTTTCTACCATTTACTATTACAGGCAACCACGTAATATAACTTTTCTTCCTAAGTTTATCAAGTTCCAGCTTTTGCTCTGATCAGAATTATCATACGCATTTTTGGTAAACTATTTCCTGAGAACAAATTTTATGGCAACAGGCAAGCATACAAGAGAGGCTACAGCTAAACAGAATGATTTGTAATTAAATCCCTAAAAATTAAAACCAACTGACTCTTCATGTTTTCATGTAGTGCCTTTACTGTAAGTTGTCTAGTCAATTTAGGACTTAGAGTACAGTTGCACTAATATTACACTATTCTAATGCAGGGAAAACACAAGATGGTGGAACTTTTTATTGACTAACATTGTTGGGAACGAACCATTTTACAGTCAGTCCTTTTCCTTCTTTGGGCATTAGGAGAGAATGAAAAGACCCTTCTTGCGGTCATCCCGTACTGTCTCCTGTGAATGTGTTTCAGCACTTCAGCCTTTATATAGTTTTCCTAACCAATTACAGCAACAAACACCCTCCTATGGAAGTTTCGGGTTGTGGGTTTTGTTTAATTACAGGAATTTGGCAGAGGACACAGGAGAGCATACCAAAGGTTGTCTGTCTAGCATCACCTGCAATGTCGGAGTAAAGTGGTGGGATGACAGTAGGAGAGCAGTGCAGGCAGAAAGCTGTTAAGAGCAGTGGACCAATCCAAGGTTATAGCATTCACCTGGCACCCCAGCAAGCATATCCCTGCCTGCTGGATGCTATTCATCAGTCCCAAAGCTCAAGACTCTGCCTCTGCTGTGTTAGCTTAGTTTTCAACTTATTTCAAACATCCTAAGTCCAGAGAGATTGTTATTAAATTGAGGTCCACAGAGAGATACAGTTTTCTTTGTTCAAAATAGTTCAGTCACAGTAGCTGGGAGAACAAAATGCCAAAGAGCAGCTAAAACATAGCTAAGCTCAAAGCTTAAATCTGGTATCTCTTTGGTGACCAGATCTTCTAAAACTGATTTTTCCCCCTTGATGACATTAAAATTAGATTATGCTTTTTATGATTTTTTTTTTTGGTAATACACTAGCATTTTACTATCATAGGGATGAATCATTTTTCAGGAAAAATAATGTGATGAACTACTTTATTTAATGTCATTAAAACCTTGACAATATTTTTGTACCATGTAAGCCTCAAGTTGCTGACTACAACCTCAGCAGGAGCTATGGGGCTATGCCAGGAATTTCCACATATAGAAATGAGCTGAGACAAAGACGATTTTGCTGTTTCAATTTTCTCCTTCTTCCCATTTTGGAATGAAAACATATTTCAGTGTTTCCTGATAAAAAAAGCTGTCAGAAAGTTGTGACAGACAGATTAGGGTATTTTGCTTCCAGAAAACAAACACTGCAGTCTAGTTTCCCAGTTTCTGAATATCTTTATTACATAGACAAAACAAGTTTCATCAGAAACAACCTCTTAAAATGAATAAATGAAAACATTGTTCCAGAACTGGTGGAACACTTTAATTTCATTGTTTTACAATGCTGTTTTTTCCAGACTGATTAAATAAAAAATTCTTAATGAACTGTATTTCATTGGAAGTGGTGGAAGAGAATTTCAGAGGTGCCTTTGATGGAAGTTTCCTGAACAGCTCTTTCCTGATGTGTGAGAAACTGGATTTTGAACTGTCTGTAATGAAAATGCTGAGTCTGACTGAACTGCAACAACTCACACCCCATACCCAGCCCTTCGCACATGCTGTATATACAAATACCAAAGACTGAGCAACTCAACAGCACCATAGCATTCTAAGCCCTATTCGTTAGAGAAATGCAGCAAAAGCCTACCCAAAAAGTGCAGAGATTGGCAGCAATTCTTGGAAAGACCCTACAGGTATGATAACTGCTTTGCAACTCGCTCCTTCTGGGACACGGTATGTAATTCTGGCTCCCCCATGTCCCCCAGCACCCTTCACCGCTGCACAGTGTCCTCCTGCTGCCACGCCACCACTGCACAGCAGCTTTTGGAGATGGTATCTGCAGCCACAAGGACAAAGGGGTTCTGGGTTTTTTTTAGGAATGCTGCTGAACCAGACAAAACCACTGTTATTTTCACTTTAACTGTTCTTTATCTTGACATCTGCCTCCCCAAGACAGAATAACACACACCTAGAAAGAGAAACATAATTAGATTTCTTATTTCTGACAGCCACTGGTGCAATAATATTCTCTTCTCCCTACCCACGTAGGTCAAAGAAAATAAGATTGGAGGGATCTGAAAAGATTAGAAGTCTGTTAAATTATTCACAACAGCAGCATTGAGGTCCACCTGTGAAGACTTGCATTTCTTTATGGGACTGAGTGACTTTCATCAGTCATTTTATTGATCAGTGTAGAAAAACCTAAGTTAATGCACATGGGGAAAACCCCCACCAAACACACACAAAACCTGCTCCACCACCACTCCTTAAACTGTTGCTAATAAGTAATGGGATATTGGGATTATAATAGGTAATTTCATGGATCAACCTCTCTGATTAATAGTAAGCAAACAGGACAGCTAAATATTAGGAATTTTTAGGAGAGGACTAGAGAACAACATAAAGGATATCATGATGCTGCCAAATGAATCCATAGTTTGCCTGTGTCTCAGGTATTATGTTTTAAACGTGCCCCCAGTTCTCAAAAAGTAAAAAGAAGACTAAAACCAGGAGATGTTATGAGAAGACCACCATGAAAAATCACTTCTGCATAAGGAATGGCTAAATAAACTGGGTGTCTCCAGTATGCAGAATATAATAATGCGTACAGTCATTACTGGTATGGGTGCTTAGGAAACGACTGCTCGCTCTTTATTTCACTGCAAGAGTTCAGGAGCAGTGGAGCTGGGCTGAACACAAAGGAGGTGATGCCTCTCCGTTCTCCGGGTAGCAAATTGCAGAGCCCCAAGATGAGCCATGTCTGGTTCAGAAAGCCTCCACACTGACAACTGCTGGAAACTAAAGCAGTGGGTAGGGAGGGCAGGAGCATATATGTCTATCCTACTACTCTCTAGGTTGTCTGTTTCTATCAAATGCAGACACAAGATGCTAAGCAAGAGAAACCATCCTCAGAGGCTTAGGCACTCCCATCAGGTGAATAGAAGATCTCCATGCCATTCACAGGAGAAATTAATAAGCGTCCAAATTAGGGAAAAAAACTAGTTTGCATTTTCATCCCTAAACAGACCACAAAGCATTCCTAAAAATAATCAACCAAACTTATCTTCAAAGACACGACTATTTTCTTCCCACCCATATGAAAGCAAAGCCCCTCCTTATCCTCTGCTCAGCAAGTTCCAGCACTTCAGCAACCCCTTGCTTTCACTCCCCACCTCTATATGCTGAAGCTATGAGCTGGGACCAACCAAAAGCTGAAAAGCACCATCCCAAAGAAGCACTCTGTCATCAGGTCTCCATCTCCCCTTCCCAACTCTCCAAAATCTGCTCGCAAATGAAAAACATTTACTCTACAGTGTGATAACACAAACTGCTTCACCTAAGAAAAGCACTCCCTTTGGTTGTGGTACTGTTGGGAACTCCTCTCAGCTCCTGCAGCACCTCTACCTCATACATCACCCCCATCCTTCTCAAAAACAGGTGTTTATCAGAATGTGACTTTAGCTACAGGAAATTTAAAGTCACGAGTTTCACAACAGATTTAGCAAAGCAGTAGCTGGAATTAATAGAGAAAAAAGTCTATGGAGATTGCTAATAAATAATGCTCTGAGGCAGATTTTTGATCACTAGATTGCATTAACCTGTTCCTTTTAGTCCTACTTAATCTAAATTCAATTAAATTATTGCATATCCCTTTTATTTAGATAAAACTCCTGCAAGTTTAACAAGCATCGATGACTTGTGAATGTCTGCTACTTGTATTTAATTGTTCTGTTTCTTTAAAATGCCATAGTGATAAAGAAGAACAAAAACAAAATAAAATTTGAATGATTAATTAATACACAGCTGGGAAGTGAAACAGCTTAAATTTGTGAGTGTGTATATACGCTGATACGTCCCGAGACCTTACTGAAAATGATACTATACCAGAAATAATATCAAAATAAAAATGATGCAAGATGACTCACTTGTCAGGAGCAAGTTATGAATATCTGGTGAGGACACATCACAAATGCTGAACCTGTGTCTCTAACTGCAAATAATTGAGATGCTCCATGGAAAAGGATTCCTTTAATATAGGAACAACAAAGCTTTAGAATGTCATTTTGAGTCATGGGGTTTTTGGGTGTGGGGTTTTTTTTTTCTTTTTTGGGAGGCGGGGTAGGGGGGTGGAGTGATAAAACAATATAACACCTCCTCAGACTCATTGGGAAAACTTTCATTAACCTGCATAGAAAAAAAGTCAAGATCACAGTTGGGTAGGATTAGGAGACATTTTGATCTAGGTAATATGAGAATATACAAAGCATAAATTGAGCTAATTTAGATGTGCAGCAGTGTATATAAGTTCAGAATTTTGCCCAGCAATTTTCATTAAAATAAAGTTCTTCTCAAAAGCCAAATATTCTTTGGGAATAAGTATAGGTAGCAAAGAAAAGAACAAATAAACCTAGATAAATTTTAAGATGAATTACTTAAGCAGGTGTGCAGGTTAGAGAAGCTCACAATGAAACTCCCCCTGTAAAAAGGCATATATTTACCTCATTATCTGCCTGGGTTTCTACATTCACACCTTTTTGGTCCTTGTTTTCCATTAATTCTAGCAAATGAGGTTATTCACAGCAATGTCAAAGATAAATATGAATTTAGGCAAGAAGAATACCCCTGAAAAGCAAATTTGCAGTATTTCAAGCTTCAAGGATTTCAAGCTCATTTGGGGATTTATACCAAGACGTGAACCCTAGAAGCTGCACTCAGAGCTTGGGAGAGGGAGCGCCTTGGCAAGCTGTGCCTCTGGGAAGACCACAGCTCTCTCCAGCCATGTGCGTCTTCCTCACGTGCTGCAGTTTTCACAAAACTTGTCAAACCTCCAGAAAAAAGTAAAATGACTGAATCTGAGGTTTAATGCATATGTCTTGTACACTTCCATCACATCATATTTACATTGAAAAGGTCAGGAGCCAAACTTTGTAAAACCAGTGTTGTGAATTATCATACTCATGGCGAATCATTTTTACATATGAATACACTGAGCTTTCCTCAACTGTGTTTTAATACGAGCCTTGGGATTACATCTAGGTGCCACCATGTCTGCTGAGCCAAAATCAACTTCACTAAAGAGAAGTATACTCATTTATTTCCACAACCTTTTGATTAAACCATCATTCTGTAAGGAACAAATAAGCGTTTTCGCAAGGATCAACTTTCGCAACTTCAACCTACTCCATTCTGCAAATTTTTAGGCTTAGTTCTCCATGGTCCCGGCAACTACACTCTTTCAAGTAGGCTGGCCCAGGAATCCCTATAGCAAGTAACGACAACTGGGATTACTGAAAAGATGTTCTTGAGGTTTTTTTCCCATACTGCATTTGCACTGCAAGTTATTATGAATTTTCAGCATTTCCCTGGCACACTGTGATGCCCAAGTACATAGATACAGGTAATACACTTTGGCCTGGCTGGCTGTTCCAAAGTAAGTCTTCCTGTACAATCAGACTGTTAAGGTGAGCATCCTGTCCCATATGATTGGGGTTTTGTTATTATTGTTTTACTGCCGGTCATCAGGACTTCTGTATTCTCTGTAACTGATTTCTTTGTTTGGTTTGCAGCTGCTGCAGATGAAACATCTGCAATCATTGTGGATAACTATTGGAAAAAACAAACTTGAAGTCAAAAGCCCCACAAAATCAGAATGGAGTAAAAAATTTTCAGAGGACTGTGATAAGCATCACTCCTTCACAACTTTTGTGATTCTGCGTAGGCTAAACCTGCAAGGTAAAATCCAGCTATACATAGTCCACATGACCCTTTGGTTATAGTGTGAAGACAATTACATCTCCAGCCTTGGAGAGGCATCCAAGACTTGAGCCATGCAAATAACCCTTGTTTTGCAGGAGTCATCTTTCTACTGCTGCCTCTATTTACTGTCACTGTAACATTATCCATCATGCCATGGAAAGTGTCAGACATAAAAATAAAGTGGAAATCTATAAAACTGGTTTTGAGCCAGTAAAAAAATGTCAATTTCGTGGCAGTCTTTATTAATCCTATTAACTGCAGTCCTTTGGAATCCACAGGATTTCATAAGACTCATAATGCAAGCAGTGCTTGGGTAAAAGAAGACACACAGAAATCCCACGTACGCATACTCCGAGAAACTTAAAGAAACAATTCAGTGGCTGACATCCAGTTATGTCAGTAGTGTCAAAGGTGATACGGTTGAGAAGGCCACACAGTCTTGTTAAGCTGGTTATCTTCTCCACGGTACCGCCATGGGAAATTTTAATGTTGCAGTTAGAGATGTAGCTTCATACAGTTGACTTGAAAAATATCCTCTCCCTCACCTATGGGCTGAGCTGTCATGTTGAATGAACCGTGCCTCCCTCTATTTATCATGCCACATGTCTCTTAAAGAAAAACTTGTGTTTTCATCAGAGGACATCTAATCCAGCTAATCATATGTAATTACAATATGTCGAATAATTACAAGAGTATTCTACAAAGTGTGTGAAACCCTTTTTGAAATATTTTTCCTGATATCAGAATCACTCTTTTATCTTTTTGCTTTATGTGTTATATTCAGCTTTACTATTTTTCCTAAATAATTGTGCTACATGCATAACTGGCCTAGAGGGCATAGAATTAAATATTTTACAATTATAAATTCTGAAGGAAAAGAAAAAAAGATTCTCTCTCTTCAGCAATGTACTTAGCTCTAAGCATATACGATAAACTAAAAGTCTGACTGTGAACCTTTTCTTCCCCTGGGGAACATTTTTTTCACATAAGTAACCCCATTTATTTACAGAGGGAGAAGTACACAAAAGATTCCAAAGGCAAGTGTCGGAGGACAGCAGTTCAGCTGGAGCTGCACATGAGACGACGGGCTGTGAACTGTGGTTTATTAATTCATTTTAGCAATGTGACCCAGTAAGTGCAAAAGAACAGTAATGTGAAATATGGTACACAAAATGTGACTAACAGCAATTATACTAAGAGAGAAAGCAGAAATGAGGGATGGTCTGCGTCCCAGGACATGTATGGTTAACCTCAGGTAACCAGGTTAATCTCCCTATGGTCTCTGTTATGTCAATGGGGAAGGATAAGCTCATTCAGATCATTATTCCAGAGCAAAAGCCCAACTTTACGTATTTTCACTTATTCCTTAGGACTCTCTGTGTCTGTCTCTCTCTTTCCACACATTGCAGGAGGACACTTAGGCTGTCTCAGACAAGTGTCTCTTGTACATATCCATCTTAGAGCTGTGGCAGAAAGTAAATTCCAGTACCTAAATTAATCTAAGTTACACATGAATTTATATGTTATATGTTAAGATATAACACACTTGATTGCCATCGATGATGCAAAAGAGGGTGCAAATGTTCAGTGGCTTTGCTTGTTGGGAAATAGCAAACAAATGCAGAAATCAATATCCACTACATGGGGAAGTTCAAAATAATTATATCAGCAGAAGGAACAGGGCTATGGGCCCAGGCGGGAGGTTTTCACAGGCTGCCCGTGGCCGTCCAGTGCCTGCACTGCTCCGACCTGGGATCTGGCCCGGGACAAGCAGTGCTGCCCCACGCCATGCCCAGGCAGTGCTGGGGGGCAACCTGAAGCCCAGCTAAGGTACTCAGAGGCCACGCCATCCTGCGATGGTCAAAGTGCCGACCATGCAGACAAGTTACATCAAGCTCTTTACACTAAGGGGCAAAGGATAAGCTGTCGCCCACTTTGTTTGGTGCTATAAAAACAGCCTGTCTTGACAAGATTGCAGAACGGCTGCATAATGTGGTATTAATTTCCATCCCCATGACCGTTTCTATGTCCATCTTCACAGGCAATATGGACTCCCGTTTCAACATTGCTGTAGAGAGGTTCAAAACCAACATGAAATAAAAGCCCCTAATGCCTCAGTCCTGCCCTTGGTACAGGTCTGTTGTGTTAGTACACTGACTGAATTATTCCCTTATCCATGATATATTTCTATTAATAACGTTCTGCCCTGACTCACAAACAGCTTTATTATATTGCTATGATTTCTAGCTTTCTCACAGTCTTTAAAAATACGAACTGAAACACTCACTCCAGGAGTGGTCAAAAAAATATTACTACTTCAATACAATATTGCAGGTAGTAAATCTTTTCACATATGAAAATTAATCCCTCTGCTTGTTTAGAGAGACACGTATTGCAAAATAAACTGTAAGTGATAAGAAAATCTCCTCAATGGATATCCCTGTCTATTTCCAGCTGATAGCAGAGGTACTTGGTGCAAGGGAATCTACTGCTTTCATAGAAATACCAGCCACAGTGGAGGTGACATTGCTGGGATGCAGCACATCAACAGAGAGAGGACAGAGAATCTTCATTAACAGCATCCCAATTAAATAGGATAGGCAGCATCGAACCTGTCCATATTGACTTCATTTGTGGTGTTTGGTCTGTACAGTCTTCAGAGAGAAAGGCAAGTCCAGCCTGATGTCTCAGTTGCTGACAACAGCTCTGCTCTCCTAATGGAGCAGAACTTTCTCTGAGGAGGCAAAGCTTATCTGGGCAAGGACTTCCTTGAAGCTTTGTCTGAGACAGTCAAGACACCTAAAGTCTCTAAGGTCTGCAATAAACGTCAACACATTCAGCTTCAAGTGCAAGGTGTAAATCTTTCCATCTGCCTTCTCTAACAGGAACACAAAATAACACGCACATGTAAAGAAAGAAAAAAAAAAAAAAGCCTCACATGCTTTACAGCCCACATATATCTTAACTAAAGTGCTCGGACACTCTGGCAGTAACGATGACAGAAACTTAGTGAAGCCAGAGGGGCTGTAGCGCAGGGTCAGGCAGCGCTCCATGGGTCCACGGTCACACTACCAGCATCCTGAGACACCTTCCCAGGTGGGTGGGGATACCTCCTGCCCTGAGAAGCCTTTACACATTGGGCAGACTTCCCTCTGTGAGCCAGGACAGTGTTTAAGTTCGCTAGTCCAGCTCAAAAAAGGATGTCTTTCGAGGAACCAGTCACCTTGAGGCTTATGTTAGCTTGGTAACATTCTGAAAACCCTAAAAATTATCTTTGTAGCTTCCTCTGCAGCACCGTCACCATTGATTTGGGTGATAGGATTGACTACTTGGGCAAATGAAGGAGACAAATCAGTCCCAGGAGTAGCAGACATCCTCTGCTGTATTCCTGCTGAGCACCTCTTAGAACAGGATTTGCACTGAGTGAGCTCAGACATCTCCAAAGAGAAGATAACTTATGCAAGCAAAAAAACCCCAAAACCAAACCACGACCCTCCCACTCCACCCCGATTAGCGGTACTTTAATCAAGATGTGAAGGAACACAGGGCTCTTTATAGAAAACAAACCAACCACACTTTGTAGCTTGCAGGAAAGGGGCTACAGAGTGTGCTAAGAGGGAGATGGATACTGGCAGTCTCAGAGCCCCATCTCCTGAGTCACCGGCTCTCCGTCCCGCAGCACGTTCTTGGCTTTGCTGCTCTGATGTGCAAGCATGACCCCAGTTTACATGTCTTACAGGAGCAGGCCAGCTAAGTTAGTCCTGATCAGTTCTCCTACCCACTTGAGAAGGGGGATTGATAAAATTGCATACTCTGCAATCTAAATAAAAGTAAGCATTTTTTATTAAGTCGAAACCTACCATCAGGAAAGGAAACAAAAGCGAGGAAAGCAAAGCAAGCTATCGCAGAAAGTATTTCACTGCCATGGCCAGTTGAGCTTCAGGCCATGCATGCTTTCACTGGTTTGGTATGTTCTGAAGGAGGAAGAAGTTTACAAGTTTGTCCCACTCACCGTGTGACCCAGCGCAGGCTGCTCCACCCTGCCTCGCAGCACATGGATCCTGCCAAGCCTGCTGCTGAGATTCCCCCACCGCCTCCTCCGGGACCCAGAGTACAGCACAGCTACCTCTTTTCTCTCCTCTGTGGGCTGTCAGCGCCATGATAAAGTGTTTTGGGGGTTGGCTTCTTCTTTTTTCTTCTTTTTCTCCGTATTCAGCGCTACTTCCCATTCTTCCTTAGAGGATATATAAATCCAGTCTTCACAGTTTATTCCTCAAGCACAAGGGACTACCAGATAAAATAACACAAAATAAGGAACGTAGGCCAAGTATCTGTCCCAATAGTCAAAGTGAGTTTCACCATGGACCGCAAAGGGACTCAGACTTGGCCCTGTTTCTGCAGATATGGAAAACATTAGTGAAGCTTTAGAACATGCCTGGGGCTCTGTCCTAACCTCTGTTGAGCAGCTATAGGAAAAATGTAGGAAACATAAATTTCTCCTCTGCTTGTGAGCCAGGGTGGGAGACTTGTCCAATGAAGCATCTGTGACAGCACATTTTGAAGGTGCCATAAGTTTTTCAGGCTATCAGAATATATAAAATGCGTGCAGCCCCCCAACAGCACTTATAGCCAGTAGGGAAAGCTGGTCTCCTCGTGGAAGACAACATATCCCACGAGGGGCTGCAGCCAAGACATGCAGTCCTGGTGGGAGCTGACAGTATCTCCAAGGTGGAGGAAACATTAGGCTGTGCTCTTGTTCTGTACTGCTGTATGAGCTAGGCAGGTTTAGCTCATACTTCATAATTACCAGAGGTGATTTATTCTCTCGTTATCATCACAGAAGCTTAATCAAGAGAAAGGTCATAAAAAAGGTCCAGACTTTTATACATTGCAGAAGTCTGGCTTGGATATTTTGCTACGTATTAGTAGTAGAGCTTCTTTGCTCCATAGTCTGAGCAGAAATGGGCTTGGCAAAGGAGAGGATCTAATCAACTTCATTTGTACTTTGCCTTCTTTCACAGAAACTGGGAACATATGTCAAATCAAGAAACCACAGAAGTGTCCAAGATCATGGTTTTCATTTTTCTGGAAAAATAGAACAGATGGAAGGCCAAGTAACCACATTTATTCATTGTACGTGACTTTCTATCATGGGTGTGTAAGAGGTTAAACATTATCTTCCTCCTGTTGTTTGACAGTTTAAGTTTAAGCAGTTCAGTGTGGAATTATTCTTAAAGAATTGTGCATGAGAATGACAAAACCAGCTAAGCAAGCAGTAAAAAACACTACACAGTGTTTGGGCACATAACTGCCATAACTGCAATACTTAAAGAAGATACAAATTACTATGGTGTAATGCAGTTCTGCTAAGGGAGGGGGTTTAAAATCTCTCCATATGGTTTGGTCTTATTTTAGAGAGTGATGCACATAGACACTGTAATTTCATACACAACAAGTGAAAAAGGTGATTTCTGCATAACAATATGACACTTCCTTCTATCCTGGGCTGTTCTGTATTCGGACCATTCTGGCATGACCTTTCTGGTGCTGAAATCAAGCAGCTCCCTGATAGCATGTGTGAAGGGTTTAGCTATGTTTGGTGTTCAATATAAAGACCCAGGCGTGTCATTTTGCCATGGCAAATTTAGAGCAAAAGAATGGATTAGTCATGGCGAAAATGCTAAGTATAGATGAAACTCAGCAAAAGCTGGGGGCTTATTTTCTAGTGGCTCAGTGAGGGTTGTGTCATTCTATTTATCAGTGAGGGTTTTGCTGGTAGCTGGTTTTCTGTTGGTTTTGATTTTAAACATGAGGGTAGCTAAAAGTGTGATGGAGAAGACAGTGCTGGAACTGAAGGGGAGCAAAGACCACCATAAGATTAGTATCTTTCTGTAAAGATAAAAGACATTTATTCTTTATATCCATATTAGCTGAGAATTCTAGCCAGGGACCAGGAGTTCATAATACTTAGTGACGGACATGGCAAAGACCCTCAAAACGTCTGGGGCTGACCTGCTGGAAAGCAGCTGTGCACACAGGGACCTGGGAGTCTTGGTGGACAACAGGATGACCATGAGCCAACAATGTGCCCTTGTGGACAAGAAGGCCAATGGCATCCTGGGGTGCATCAAGTGGAGTGTAGCAAGCAGGTGGAGGGAGGCCATCCTCCCCCTTTACTCTGCCCTGGTGAGGCTGCATCTGGAGTAGTGTGTCCAGTTCTGGGCTCCCCAGTTCAAGAAGGATGGGGAACTGCTGGAGAGGGTGCAGCAAAGGGCTATGAAGAAGGTTAGGGGGCTGGAGCATCTTTCTTATGAGGAAAGGCTGAGGCAGTTGGGTCTTTTTAGTCTAAAGAAGAGAAGACTGAGGGGACATCTCATAAATATTTACAAATACTTGAAGGGACGGTGCCAGGAGGAGGGGGGCAGTCTTTTTTCAGTGGTGCCCAGTGATAGGACGAGAGGTAATGGGAACAAACTTGAATATAGGAAATTCCATCTGAACATGAGGAGGAACTTCTTTACTTTGAGGGTAGCAGAGCACTGGAACGGGCTGCCCAGAGAGGTGGTGGAGTCTCCAACTCGAGACATTCAAAACCCACCTGGATGCCATCCAGTGCACCCTGCTGTGGCAGGGCGGTTGGACTAGACGATCTCCAGAGGTCCCTTCCAAGCCCTAACATTCTATAATTCTATGAAAATCTTAAAAGTAAAGTATAAAATGAGAGGGAATGCATGGCATTAGGCAGATAGCCACAGGGGTATGAAGAAGCAGTGGCACAGACCCTGTTCCTCAGAAACATCTCCAGCAGACCAGCAGTCTGCTCTTCAAAATGGTTGGGTGGCACAGAAAGGGAAAATGTGAAGGAAGATTTTGAAGGAGAATAACAAAGTAAAATGCTGTGAATGTTTCTAGTTCAGAGCACAAATTAGTCAGAAATAACACCAAATGTACATGGACCAGTTAGTGATTTCCAGCACAGGACCCAGGACATGGCATGGCCTGAGCCCTGAGCAACCACAATTGCCTTCAGCTGATATGAGGGAAGAGTTATTTTCATCTTCCTGGGTGAACGTCAAGACTCTCCAAGGCAAATGACATCAGGATCAGCAAACTCACCAAGTTCAGTGTTGTGAATAACTGCAAGACCCCCATTTTCCTGTTGTGATAGGAAAGTTTGTTTACTATTTGGGACATACATGCCCAAAGCAAACTCTGTGAAGTTCATGGAGTTACGCTGTTTCATTTTTCTCTGGGAAATTCAAGTAAAATGCTCAATACTTGTGAAATTTCTATGCTCAACACTTCTGTTTGTCTTCCTTTGTTTTTGGATTTTTTTTTTTAAAATTAACTTTGATTTTCAGGTTGAGATTTTAACCACATGGAAGTCTGCAAATCCTAAGTTACTGTTACCACAGCAACCAGAAATATATATACCAATTAAAGACTCTAAGTGTAACAACCACACAGAGTAATACCAATTTCTACAGAAGGAGTCTCCATTCTGGCTAATAAGAATCTTCCCTTGAGTTTTTGTGTTTTTATGTGAATAGAAAGAGAGATGTAAATGACACCTCTGCAAACCAAAAGCCTTCCAATTAAATTACTGTATAAACTTTTTATTGTAGAATTTTCTACTTTTGCTGCTACATCTTCCTTGATTTTGGGCTCAGCAGACAATAGTCCCTTTCCCCAAAAGCAGGAAGTCTAAACATAAGAAAAAAGAACAATTCATCTTGAATATTAAACAATAAGATAATTTAGATTCTTATTAACTGCGATTTAGTTCTGCAAATCTGATTGAAGAGTCTGTGTAGCACTGAAACTTTGGCAACTTTGGCTTCTCCTTAGAGCAAAGTCTTATACATAGGAGCATGCTACACTGGGATGATTAATTTGTTTCATAGCGGTTGCCGTCAATTTATCATCCTACACTTAGAACTGGTAGACAGCTATGATTATAAAAAATTACTTCTATCTCAAAAATTGGAATACAATTTTTTAACAAAGAAACTCTATGCACAGGACTCGTCTTACTAAATCAGTCTCTGGAAGAGCATGTCCCTCTCTACTGACCGTAAAAGGGTCTAGCTGACAGGCTGGGACCAGAAGCCTAACTTTTACCCACTTAATTTAGGTGAGATTAGTTTGGGATTTTTTTTTATGGATGATACACTACTTTTTTTTCTGTCCTTGGAAGCAAGGTCTGCTTGAAACTGACCTCTGAGACTGGACTCTTTGTACATCCTCAGGAGAGCTTATGGGCTTTAAAGAAAGGTGCAGCCACTGGGACATCATGAGAATCCCTAACAAGTGGGCATTTGAAGTTCCCCTTGCTTGCCCTACAAAATGGGAAGGGTATTTATTTATTTACTTATTTTCAGGACCTTTAAGCTAACAACATGGTCAAGATGGGCATCAGAAGGGGTGTGCACATGAACAGGTGACACACTAGGGATCACCTAGTTTGCTCCAGGTAGTGTGACATCCCCGCACAGTACCTTGCAGGTTACTCAGGCCACATAGTGCATTAGTAGCTTATACTGCTTCATTTTGTCTGTGTATATACACGTCATTGCATGTGTACATACATGCCACCACTGAGCAATTAAAGCTGCTGAAGATGATAGGCCTCACTGTAATAGTTTTAAGCTTTACACTGTCATAACTGAAGGAGAAAAAGTGGTTTTTAAATGGGGAGCAATGATAAATAATATATGTTAACATTTCAAAGAAAATTATTAATCAGTCAGAGGAAGCAATATCTCTAGGTTTCAAGCACAAAATATTAATAGATTTCAAAGCCAGGAGTGTACTTCTGAAAATGGTGGGGTTTGGCATCCACCAAAGTTTCACCCAAACTGTAATTTCAGAATGTTTTGTCTTTCTTTACGGTGAACTGATACAGGAAATCAAAACTTTGTAAAATAACTGCAGTTATGTAAAATTTGCTAACATTCAGCCACCGCTTCCTGGCTTTACAGATCATCACATCGACACTCTTTCTGGTAACATGATTATTTGTATTCCTTGGGGAAACACTTGTGCCTCTTAATCAAATAAATCCAATAAAATCAATTTCACATGCAAATCATAGGAATGATGGAAGATATTTCTCTTCCAAGCCATTTGAACCTTTATGTCCCCGTGCACCAAGATGAGAGTCAGTGCTTTGAAGTAATATTGCTCCTGAGATTTCCAAGAAGGTGGAGATCCTCTAGGTGCATATTTAGCAGTATCCAACTGCCTGCAGTTTCACCTGTTGCTGATGGGAAACATTGCTCTGAATACCGTTTTTGTGAATATCCTGGAGTAAAGGAAAATCACACAAACAAAACCACATACAGACACTAGACATGCAAGCACATACAGAGAAGCTGGTAAGATAATCCTCACACTGTTTTTAGACTGTGCCTATGTTTTATCTCTCCCATCACCTATACTTTCTCTCACACAGATGCACACCTGAGGAGTCATCTCCCTTATCTTTATTCATCTAAAAATTGTCGAGTCTAAACTGGTTATCTGGGTTCCCTCTAGAGTCTCTGCAGGGGGAAAAAGTGAGAGGCAGGCACATCCAGGGGGCAATTCACTCACCTGCATTAGACACTCAGGATGGGATGAATCAGCCTTTAGAAATGTTTCTCTCTCTCCTTTGGCTGCAGATGGAACATAAGACAACCTGCTTGGAGACAATAATTAACTGATAAAGTTAGGTAAGGTGATTCCCACTCCATAGGTAGGTATACCCTGCTTTTGGAGACTGTTGTCCTTTGTTGGGATTTGTCCAGATGATGGGATGCTGCCAGAAGAGACAAATATTTCATTAAGACAAACCAGCAAAGTGGTTGGAATCTAATCTGAGCTCAGACTGCACTTTTTTGTTAGTGAGAAAGGGTTTGGAAACCGTCCTCAAATTTTCATGCACCAACATGTTTCCTGCTTCAGGTTAGAACTGGCAGTGGTGAAACAGCACAAGAAAATCAACCTTGCTCTGCTGCAAAACAGCTCCCGTGAGATTTCACCCCAGGCTGAAAAAGTAAAGGGTGTTGGAATAGTTCAGTCAAATTCTGGACAACTGTCCGCACTTTGGGGTACAGCAAACAGAGCAGAGCACTTGTGAGATTTGTCATGGTCTCTTCTCCAAAGACCGTCTAAACATCATTTGACGCTGCAGACTAGTACGTAGTAGACCAGCTACAATGCAAGATAGGGCTTATAGACAACACAAGGCTCAGTGCATTAACTCTCTGTGTAATCCATGGACTTAGTCATTATTTACTGCAGCTCTAAAGAGGCTACCAATAGCCCCCTCAGGAATTAGCACTCGCTCTGCGCTCGTAGCAGTAGCATTCATCCAGTTAAAGCCCAATACACCTCTCACAGAAGATGAAGCAGAGTGTTATGGAGATGTAAAGTTGTTTAATATGTGGCCCCATGCTGCACACTATTCAAACACTTTCTGGAGAGATGACTGCTCCTTTCCTCCTGCAATTCCAGGCAGTGCTCTGTACCGGCTAGCTAAACACACAGCAGCAGCAGCAGCATGGAGGTATAAAGGTCGAAATCTCCATTAGCCTTGAGTGCCCATTCTAAGGCACCTAACACCTAATAATTTCAGAAGACACAGCACTATGTGGCATTTGCCATGTAAAAGGAACAGATTTTGTCAATTTAACACAGAACTTCCAAAAAGCAGACCTCGGATGCTTTATCCCAGCTAAATGTTTAGAAAATGGGACAAGAGAAGAAGAAGAAAAAATTAAATTCATGAGCTACTGTTAAAAGTTTGGTTTGAGTGTCTTGCTTAGCATGAAAAGAGATACCTTATCAGTAGATAAATGCCTTAATTGCAAGTCTTTCCTCTTACTGCAGTTTACACTTTGCTTCCCGCACAGCTTCTCATTTCTGCAAAGGTCCTGCAGAAAACATTTCATTAAGTAAACCTTTTAGCTTTCACTCCTTATACTATTCACTATATTTTAAATGGGAATTTGAAGAAGGGTTCAAGACCTCACCTATAATCTTTTGAAATTCTGCTTCACAAAGCTTCATGAAAATACAGCCCTCCAGTTGTTTGGTTTTTTTCATGTTTCCCTTTCCAGCCAGAGAAGAAGCTCTCAATGAGACAATCTAGCTTCCCAAGATTCTTTCGTTGTCCCTTTCTTCTTCAGTCTTCAAAGTCCTTCAATACCTCACCTTGTCCTTCTCCCAGATTCAATATCATCTAGACTTTGCTTCATTAGACTAGGAAAAATCCTTCTTCATTAAAAGTGAAAGGAAAGTTTCTCAAGACAATTGGTTACAGAGTCACAGCCATCAGTGCTGTAATTGAATATCAGTGCCCCCTTTAAATAAGCATTTATTACAGCTTTTGGGTTAAGAGATTCAGAGATTGAGCTGTACAGTTCACATTGTCCAATTACCTTAACTTGGAATTAAATAAAATCCTCAAATTTTATAAAGCCGAGCAAATTTGCAAGGTGCAAAGGCTGCCTTTTCCCAGTCTGATGGGAAAGTTCTTGGACTGATGGTCATTTCCATTTTGTAGGAAAAGAGGGCTATAGACTGCTTAATGAGAAGTGAGGTGTTCATGGCATACTTTGGTCACTTCACTATTAACAAAGCCAGACCATGCCCTTAGTGGCTGTCATCATCGCTACCAGTGACCCAATTGGAAGTAAAGCTGGAAATTGATTTCTAGCTTCGGTTCTATTTTCTAAAGAAAGGACATTTCTAGCCTCTTTCTTTGTGATTAAAGCCTTCAACGTGCAAGCTGCTAGAAAACTGATGTAACCAGATTGTCAGGATGGAAAGAAACAAGCAGCTGGGATCCCCATCTGCTGCAATAAGGAGCTAAGCTAAAAATCCTCCCAACATACTCATCTGAGGTAAAAAGAGTCAATAAAACTGTATTTTTATCCATAGAAGCACCCCACAAATTCCCTCCTTTTCCTTTACTTCCCTTTACCATACCCCATTACAACCCACTTAAACCAGTACCTGATATGGTCAGGGTTTTTAGCCAATTCCACAGTCTGCTGTACGAACAAAATCGGTAGCACGTAATTTATGTTTAATGTCAAGGGCATAATTTGCCTCATTGTCTTCAACAATGCTACACAAATGTGTCGATTGTGGTGCTTCCTCTGATCTGTCGACAGTGCCCACAATTGCCACTCCAGTATGATGGAGTCACTGGTGTCACTGAAGCAGCATTAGGCATTTGGTGCAGTCTCTTTCTTTCGACTGCTAGTCAGCAGTGTAAATAAACAGGAATACACCAGTTCCACTGCCTGTGACTCTGGAAACTGAAAAATAGGGAATACTATTTTAAACAATATTTTAAACAATGAATAGGGAACGAGTATTTAAAAAAATAGTTTAAAATATGATCAAAGAAAAGATTGATTCAGATGAGAGATGTGATTTCTTTTTAGGATGGGAAAAAACAAAGAAAATCAGCAGGGAATTGAGAGTTTTAGCTATGTATAATTAAAAAAACCCAACAACTAACTTTTAATTTTTAATATCAATAAAGTTGCAACTTCAGTCATGTGGCCTTTCTGCCTTTGTTATTTTTAATTACTTTCCTTTTTTGTATAAATAATACATTTAGTTTCACTTCCTGATCTTTTCAAATGGTTTTCTTTTATATATCTTTTTTATTCTATCCCCTCCATGTTAGTTTTCATCTTATTTTTCCTAATTAGAATGTTTTATTTTGTAAATATAAACTATTTCTGTTTTCCTGCTTCTTGATCTTTTTTCGGTGTTCTTTCTCTCTTCTTCTTATTTCAGTTCTTATTTTTTTAATATTTGAAACTTCAGTACCACTCAACGGGTGCCCTTTTATTTAGACGATTCAACTGTACTTTTTTTTTTCTCAGAATGGAAGGTTAGAATGGAAGACATTTCCTTTCATAGAACTTTAAATTTAATTAAGAATTTTAAGATATGAACCATAGCGATCATTTGATTACGTGCTTAGGTAAGGTTACATCAAAATGCTTATGAGAGACAAAATAATGCATTTTCTCCAGATAAAACATTTTATAATGCAAAGCATTATTATTTTAACACAGAAAGCATTTTAATTGCAGTAATTGTAATCTAAACTGATCCTTCCCCCGCTTCTTAGCTCTCAAAACAACTTTTCTATTTGTTTTGTAAACAGAGAAAAACAGAGAAAGAACACAAGATATAAAAGAGGGAGGAAGTGGGAGCAGTGTGCAGCTTCAGGGTATATACACCTTTATTCAAACAAACAGAAAAACAAGGTGCCTGAGCCATCCTGTTTTGAGGAGTCTTGGCTACAATGACATTCTGCTTTGTTTGACAAAAAAAAAGGTAACTATTTACATGTATTCTCTCATCAATGTACTGGATGTTGTTGACACCTTACAACAGACATGGACCAAGTTCATAAGGTCGTGGCATTGTGGCTGTATAAGTTCATAAGCGTCAGACTAACACAGTTCCACAGAGGATATGTAGACCTTGATGCCATGAATTCAAAATATTTTTCAGTGCACAGCTATCTTTCTGCTCTTTTGTTTATTCCTCATGACAATCTTCCCACAGGGCTGAGTTTCCCTTATTTTTGCCCATATGCAACAGCGTCAGCTCCACACCTTCTTCCAGTACTTTATCTTTGAAGGAGTGTTTAAGGACCAGCACATTGCACGTAGTCACCAACAACACTGAGAACTGGCCCCTGTGTAAAGCCTTAGTACTACACAGTCTGTATTTTGCCAGGCACCATGAACAACATCCTCTGCCTAAAAGCTCGGTGGTTGGGCAGTAGACGGGAGCCACCATGCTCTGCAGGAGCATGCCTGTGTCTCCATTGCAGCGCCATTTGTGGCATCACACAGCCCATCAGCCACCAGCCCCTTGGCAAGACCCCTAGGTGATGAGCACAGCTCAAAGGACAAAATGACAAAAGAAAAAAAGGTCCCAAAGAGGCAGCATTACACCATGGCTTGTTGGCTATGGCAAAAACAAGTTTAAGGGGTATAAATAGCAAGCAGAACTCTTCTCTCTAGCATTGATGGCGCACTGAGACTTTTTTTTTTATAAGTGCACTTCAGATTTGGTGCATGAATTATCACCTCTAATAGCTGATAATTAAACCACTTCAGCAAAGCTGTGAAATAGAGAGGACTAGCAATAAAATCTCAATCTCACCTGGCAATTATTTTGAAACTATGCTCCAAATAACCAGATAAATAAATCTGTCTACGTCACAGGCAATTCTCTGCAGACTGACAATTCCATAAATAAAGACACACACACAGATGCACACATCCATAGCCACATCTATATGTATAAGCTTCAGGGAAATATGGAATAGGTCTTAAAATCAATTGCACAATCAAGGAGAAGAATATGATAAAACTAGAGACACAATCAATGACCTCTCTTAAACACTGTGTAACTGGCTCAAGAACAGAATACAAAAGGCTAGATAAAAAAAGAGCTAATAAGCAGATTTTTTTTCAGTTATGGAATCTGAAAAGCTATCTGGCAATCCTGCTCATTGTTCTGTTTTAGAAGTAAAACAAACTGTTCTAGGAACAAGTATCGATTTCACCATTAAAAGAAAACTACCCATTCATAAATATTAAGTGATGATATTATCTCTTTCCACGACTGCTTTCATATAGGCAACAAAAGAAACATAATCCACATCCAGGAACACAAGAAATAGCTTTAGCAGCTCCAGAATCTACTCATCCAACACATGTCTCAAATGGAAAACTGGAAGGACATTTTTGGAAGCTATCCCACTATGGAAAAAAGTAACAGCGTACTATAAAAGACTTTGCAGTGGCACAGACAAATTTCTATAGACATAGAAAGGACAGTATTAAGTATTTCAAGCCTTTTGATCTGATGAAAAAAGCCTTCTGTGTTTCTTATCTTCTGAAAAAGAAGGTTTTTTTCTCTACAGTTGAAGAATAAAACAAAGAAAAAGCCTCATACAGTAGTGTGAGAACCTTTGTGTTCATTAGGAACCTTAACGTTTAGAATCCTGTAATAAAATTATGGGTTAGAGCTCAGAATTTCCCTGTCAACGAGAAAAGTACTTATCTTGCCTTAGAAACCGAGAGTTGGAATTGGAGTTGGAATCCCTTTAGGTAAAGAAGTAGAACACTGGAAAAGTCTGATGGTTGACAGTGAAATTGTAATAGTTAATTTGTAACCAGGTCCAAGAAAGACATGGACCTTTTGGAGTGGGTCCAGAGAAGGGCTACAATAATGATCAGAGGGATGGGACACCTCTCCTACCTCTCCTACCAGGACAGGCTGAGAGAGTTGGGGTTGTTCGGCCTGGAGAAGAGAGGACTCTGGGGAGACCTTATTGCGGCCTTTCAGCGGGCTCACGAGAAAGATGGGGACAAACTTTTTAGCAGGTCCTCTTGCAATAGGACAAGGTTTAATGGTTTTAAACAAAAAGAGGGAAGATTTAGAGTAGATAGAAAGAGGAAACTTTTTACAATGAGGGTGGTGAAACAGTGGAACAGGTTGCCCAGAGAGGTGGTAGATGCCCCATCCCTGGAAACATTCAAGGTCAGGTTGGAAGGGAGGTCTGAGAAACCTCATCTAGTTGAAGATGGGCCTGCTCATTAAAGGGTGGTTGGACTAGAGGACCTTTAAAATTCGCTTCCAACCAAAGCCATTTTATGATTCTATGACCTCTTTCAATATCTTTACCTTCTTCTGAGAATTATGAAATCTGATTTATAATTACAATATTAAAAAACTGCTGACTTTGAAAAACAGTTGTGAGTTTTGACATTTTAAGATGTACCTGTATTATGTTTCCATCTCTTATTTGCAAGTATGATTGATTAAAAATTTTGCTTGTTTTTGTTTTGCTTGTTTTTGTTTACACAGAAGATGATCTCTTCTTATAGATGCATAATCCAGGAGCTGAAGCTACAAGAGAAGCACAAAAGTATGGAATGACACAAAAAAAGGCAGTGGAAGAGGACGCTAGGGCTATATGCAGAAGTAAATTAAGAGGAGAGAGAAAGGTGGACACTGTTAAAAACATGATATTCACAGTGCAGAAACATTTGAAACCACTTTCTAGGGGGAAAAGTTTATCATCAACCCTGAAAAAACTAGTCACTACAGAACAACGAAGGTAAGGTAGAATCAATCCTACACTAAAGGTCAGTCCCAACTGGATGATGCCATTTGTAGAGGAAGGTCATTTGGACCAGAGTGAAGCATTGATCTACTATGCCTCCACATGAGACTGCCCTCTCTCCTGATGTTGTGCTACATATTTTTTCCCTAGAAATACTTGAGAGGATTTATCTTTGCTAGTCATAGACATACAAAAATTGCCCCAAGGCAAATTGTGGTGGGGAGTAGAATTGAGAAAGGAAGCAAAAAACTAGGAATGGGAATATGAATGGACAGACAGAGAGAAAAACTAGGATTATATTAGTTTCACTGATTTCTCTTGAGTTGTTCCTAATTTGCCCAGCAAGAAGAATATCAGACCGAACAATTCGTAGCTATTATTTGATTCAGAAATGTCAGTGCAGAAGGGAACAGTGCCAGTGAATAAAGTGTTTTCCCTAATGAATACATACATATCATTAGGACTGAACTCTTTATTTTATAATCAGTACAGTCACTAAAATTTAATATAAAACCAAATGCTTCAGATAAAGCCATCATCACTTATGATACTCATGTTTCATGTAGCAGCTTTCATTATAGTGTAGGCAAGCAATGACTTTGGTTTTGCAGCACCAAAACCTCCCACTCTATAATCTACATCAGAATCAAGGAGATAGAAGTTTTAAAAAATTCTCCAGAGCTGACAAGGAGAGAACAGCAGCAAGAACAGCAAACAAAGAACATTTCAGTTTTGAAAAGCTCTTGCAAATTTTGATTTGTTATGAAAGTCATGTTTCAGATAAGTCCTAGTGCATCTGGAAGAAGTTTTTGACTGGAAAAATCATATTCTTATGGAATTTGGATATATTTACACATTTTAAATCCAAAGTCATAACTCAAGCATCTTCTTGTTCTTGTGAAGAATGAAGAACGAAGTAAATGCAAGATGTAAAGTTATGCAGCTTCTGAGGAATTTGATGTCTGTGTGCAGAGGCAATGTCTGGGGGGTAGGCTGCAGCTTGTTTTCACTATATTGCTTCTACAACTTTGGTACAAGAAGCAGTTTATGGAAGACCCTCTGGTGTCATCATTTATTTGCTTTCTGACAAGTAGTCTACTGTTACTTAACTTGCTTTCCTCTTTATCAAATGCTCTATCCATTTCACAGATTAATGGGTTTTATATCCATATTATTATTTTATATTTCATGGTGTCGACCCATAAAATAGCAACTCAAAATTTAAAATAAAAGAGGGTGAGGACCAAAAAAAGAAAAAGTACTGAAGAAAAAAGTGTTCTAAACAGTACAGATCTACTGGTTTCTGTCCTGGTCTCAAAAGACCAAGCATATACAGCAATGACAAAGTAACGCTATAAAACAAGGTGCATTAAAGGAATCTTTGAAGCAATTTATGCCAAGAAAATATGACCTCAGATAACCCGTGCTAGTACAAAAATTAACTGCACTGGTAAATTAGACAGAGATTGATAGGTTTTACAGATGGAGCAGTGAAAAGTGAGGTGGATAGTGAGACGGCAAGCAGACTGTGAGAAGTTGCAGATGGATCTCAACACTGACCATTCAAGTAGTTAAATTTAAGATTAAATTCAGTGCCGCTAAGTTCAGTGCATGTGAGAAAAACAATTTTAACTGCATGTATACTTCAAGAGCCTCTAAATTACCTAATAACCCTCAGGAAAGAGATTTTAGACTCATTGTGAATGCTCTCAGAAAATGTCAGCTCAGTGCCTAGTGATGGTCAAAAGAGCAAACAGCATCATCTGAATTGTCAGAACAGGAACAGAGAGAAAATCAGAACAGAAAATATTATGCGGCTGTAGAAATCAATGGCGCACCCATTTCTTGAATCCTATGTGCAGTTTTGGTCACACTATTACAAAAATGATAGAGTAGAGCTAGAAAAGCTACAGAAAAGGGCAATAAAAACAAGATTATTGAATGGCTTTTTCAGGAATGGAGACTAAATAAGGTATGACTCTTCAAGCAATGAGTAAGGGGAAATACAATGGAGGTCTATAAAATCAGGTTTGCCAGAGAGAAGTTGCAGGGACAACATATATTGACAACATGTGCCACGGGTCATACAAAAATACTATTAGACTGCAGACTTAAACCTAACAAAAGGAAGTACTTTTTCAAATAACACATAAATTGTAAAACTCCTGGCCACAGGAAATTCAGAAAGCCAACAATATAAATTGGTGAGGGATTAGACTGGCTTTTAAATGCAGCAGTATGGGTGCAACCTCCAACTAAGCCAGTCCCCAGGCTGCTGATTGCTGGGAGGCAGGAAGACAAGGCTGGAGAGCATAATTTCCAATACGCCTTTTAAGATCAGAATATTCAGAGGGTGATATTTTCCTTTCTGGCTTGTGAACAATAAAAAGGATTACTATGCATTTTCATTCTCTCTCTGGAAATACCGCCTATTAAAATATTCCGGTTCCTTTTAAGGCACAAAAATGAAATACCTGGTTCTTTAGTTCCTTTTCAGGCTGAAACTGCCTTACGCTTCTGCTTCTCACAGAAACAGGGATACAGGAGTAAATGGACCTTTTGGTTCTTAAGTTTTTGCTAAATATCTAGTAAAACAAAGCTCAATCAATCACAGCTTCCTTAAATTTTTTTTAAACAAACACTGAAGGGAAAGTAACATCCACAGTGCATCAAAGTATAACTTTCTTAAAGTATCGAATAAGAGTTTTCTTCCTTGTAATTTCAGCTTCACCAGTTTTTTATGGCTTACAGAAGCTTTGTATCAGTCACAAAAAACACATCTGAACTGTGTAACTCAAAATGTTCTGGCATTATACAACAGATAAGTTTAAACTCAAGAGCTAGAGAAAAGGTCAGCAAAAAGTAGAGTATCTTCTGTAATGGTACCATCAGGTAGTTTTACTTCAAGGGCCCTGTAATGTCTTGTTTTTGTCTGACATAAAGTTGCAAAGCCAGAAACACCTTCAGAAATGGTGTCAGAAAACCATTGTTTTAGCTTTCCTGGTACCAAAAGAAGAACTTTCTTATGATTTATATATCAATTTCTGAAAGTATATGGTACTGCCTATGCTGTTCATAAAATCAGGTAAACAACAGATCATCTGCCATTTCTTTAGTCTTCTCAATATACTGATCTTAATGGAGACCCTAATGGATCCTAACTGCACTTCTGCAATAAATATGTCCTGCTAGCTATCTGCTGTAGGTTGAGCTTCCCTGCTTTAAGATCTTATTGTACTTTTTCAAGTCGAGCAGCTATGGAGTCTGGACACCAACCCAGCCGAGTGTTCTGCCTGCAGCAAGTCTGGAGAGCTCATTAGGCAAAGCTTGCAGGGAAACCTTTGGAAGAAGGCAGAGGTAACTGACTGAAAAAGCATTTCTTTCTGGGCTGTGGTTGGAAAGCAGCCTCTTTTATAGCAGCCAAGGCAACTGCTTACATAGGTCTACGTGTAAATAAATTGTGTTAACTTAGGAAAATGTGTACCAAAAGTGCTGTTTTACTTATAAGCTCTCTTTATATTTTAATATGGTTTGTTACCTAATAATCAACAAGGAACCACATTTTTTTTCTTTTGTTTTGTTTTCCTCTAGTACAGATTGCAGAGGAGGAGGTACTGAGCAAGTGATAGTGAAGCTGTATATCAAAGTTTCTGGAGGAATGCTGGGTTAATTACAAATTTCCTCCATATCTGCCTGTGGAGAGCTGAATGGGGAGACCACTGCCCTTCTGGGTGCCGTGCAGCGTTGGAGTGGGTGTTGGGAGCATCTTCATCCTGCTGTCCCACTGAAACCTCCTGGGATGATCCATACCTCCAAGTTTATATGTCTATGGTTTGCGCAGCCGCATCTGAGCAACTCTGCACGGTTGAAGTAGAGAAACAAACACTTGTGGGGCACAATTCATCTCACACATTTTAGTTACTTGACATTTTGTTTACTTGACATTGAGATGAATTGCGCTCTAAAAGCAACTATTTCTACTCACTTTAAAGGCAGCCTGGGTGACTTCCTCAGGTATAGCCATCTGCAGTGTGGTGCCTACGGTTAGGTGAGACGAATCTCCCAAATTTCTCTTGCTTGCTTTCCTGCCAAGGCTACACCCACCAAAACCTTACCTCAGTTTCCTTTGTCCATATTCTCTTCTGTTGGTGAAAATGAAATGTCCCAACCCTGTTTTTACTGTGGACCTTGCTCACGAGACACAAAACCTCAGTGGCTATGTCTGTCTTTCCACTCTCAGCTCTGCATATGCAAAGCCATAATCTTCACCTGCTAGTCTGAACTCAGTTACATCAGATTTGATGCTAGTCACATTGGTTTCCTCACATGTTTTCCAGGTGGCTGCCTATGCCCATAAAAGAAGAGAAAACAACATGCCCTGTAATCAGTCCCATTCCCTGGGGGGGGGGGGGGCGCTGGTTAGACAGGCTCTGCTTTTTGCTTTCCTTCGAGCATAATTCTTCTGTCCTTAGTCATGGTCACAGTCCCAGTAGTGTCCATGAGAATTACTCCCTTGAGTTAATACTGCTGAACCCCCGTTTCACTTCTCTTTAATCATGCTAATCTTCATCTTTTATTCACTAACTGATAACAATGGAATTGCAAGCTCTGCCTTACCTTCATCTAAATCTTAGGCAATGATATGTAATCCATTTAGGAAATCTAGAGAAGATGGGAGATTTAACTCTTTATTAGTGATGCCATAGATGAGTTAGTCATCTGATGATTCACAAATCAGTAAGGAAAAATCTCATAGGCAAAGCATTATTTTTTTTCTCCTGTTGTCATATTTTTTGGGTTGGAAGTAATTTCTTGTCCTGCTTTGTACAATACTGAAAGTAAAACTGATATCCAGACATCACTGGGTGGCAGAAACAAACAGGCTGATTTTTAAACTGCTGCTGTGGCTATTCTGAAGGTCTGTCAGGAAGCCAATACTATTCAGCACCTATATGACTGATTATACCTCAATCCCTCACCAGACAACCAAACAGATGTCACCACCAAGGATGCCTAGTGGCTGCTGAATAACATTTCTGCTGCAGTGACACGGCCTCAATCAGGAAGAGAGGGGATTTTCTCAGGGAGGTAATTACCTCTTACTGATATGAAATCTGGATGCTGAAAACAGTGAGAGACTCCTAAAAAGTGTGGTAGAGGGAACAAATTTAAAAAGCATAAAGGCATCCAACCTTACCTACAAATGGTGAATATGAGCCTAGCAACAAATATTTTGCAGAACTAGGCTGAACTCTATTTGAACGAATATCTTCTCAAAGTGTCGGGGTTGACAAATACTGTATTCTTGACTGCACTAACACATTATTCAGTCAACACAACACATCTGAGTGAAAAAAGGCTCTTTGCTTTGAGCTGATACACAGGAATGCTACCAAGACTCAGGCACAGCGTTCAAATATATATTTCTAGTATGTTTTTCATAAGCCATTTCTAAGGAAGCAAAAAGGTTCTGAAATATGAAATTTGCACTAAAAACAATGAGTATGTTGATGGTTTTGTGACTTATAGCAGAATTAGAACAGTAACGCGTGTGTTTTCCCACCTCCTTGAAATGCACTGTGATAAACGTGCTGAGTTACTATTAATGATAGTGATATGTAGTCAGTTCACACAAGAAGAAATATATTCCAGATATGCATTCATCACAGCTTTAGTGAGCCCTGGAAATAAAACAGCATTCTTACCTCTATGTAGTCAGGTTTCTTGCTAGAGACAAGAGTAGCATTTTAACTATCTGCTGAGTCTCTACTTCATTTCACTGTATCGCAACTTTGAAACCTCTTACTCTCTCTCTGACCTAGCATGGATTTTTGTTTTCTAGGGGTGGTTTTTTTCATTTTTGGCCTCTCTGTAAACCCAATATGGTCAACAGTTAAATGTGTAAGGTTTACTTACTTACTTAGTATTTTGGCTAAGTCCCAGGTAGCTCTTAAAATGTAAGCTTTACTACTTCATTTATACTCAAAACACCTATTATTATTTACAAGGATTTGGGCTAGAGCTGTTTAATGTGAATGCCTAAAACATCATGCATAAATCTGTACTGAGTGCTCCCCATAAAGGGACTTCCTCCAAAGACAAAGCCTGTGATCAAATCCTGTCCATAGGAGTAAGCACCTAAACTCCCTTCAACTATACTGGAGTGACTTACCCAAATTTACACCAAATATCTGTGGTACAGTATGAAACAAACATTTCAAGCCTTAGAAATTTCTGGTTCCTGCACCATGCTTCGTAGATTTTTGTTGTTAATATTTTTTGAATGAAGGGCAATACTTAAAGAGAAAACAGTCCCACAAGGTATTGGGTATATCTACAGAGCACCCCAGGCAGTTTTTCGTTGTTGAAGAAAGGTGTCTCTTTATAGCACATGGGGACTATTGTTGCTTTGGATCCCTCTGTTGCCTGTGCAGCACCTTGGGCTCCCCTGCAAGGTAGGGTGTTCTGCCTGAGCCAGGGTGGCAGGAGCTGGTAGCCAAGCCCCCAATGCATCCAGACACTGGAGACAAAATGGACCACTGGATCACTGGCTCCTCTCTATGAAACCATTAGATCCACTTGCTGTGGTCTTCCTGGTATTGTTTGCATTGTAGACAGGTCAAGCCATGGGTTGCTTGCTTTCCCTCCAGGCCCTCCCGGACTGTGGTGGTCTTTTCTGTAGGAGACTCCTGCTCTCTCCATATTATACTCTGGACACACCAACCACAGCATTTTGTCTGCCTCTATCTCAGGAAAATAAGAGAAAAAGGTGTCCTTGAAAGCTAGTCTCTGAAGAGGAGCAGCCATCCTTTTAACCAAACCTCAAAAAGGCCAAAGAATTAAGAAATTGAGACAAGGGAAAAGAAGGCGTGAACCAGACTATATAAAGACCTGGTTTATTTTAGCGTTGATTTAAACTGGCTTTGCACCAGGCCCAAATTGTACAGAGTTGTTCGATGAATCAGATGCTTACATGAAGCCAACTGAGAGGACCTAAAGAGGCTACGCGCAGCATACATTGCCAAATTCCACACATACGGCAATATGCAAAGTTAAGAGGCCAAATATTTCTTCAGAAAAAAACATAGACAGTTCATAGAAAGTATGCAGCTCAGTGCCAATCTGTGTTACATGCTAGGCCTGTTACATGAGGAAGCCTACAGGTATCTAATTGCAGATCTCTCAGCTCATCCGCACCAATTAAGAACCAGACAGCGATAAGACTGGGGCCAAAGACTGGTCTTTCAGCTAACACTTGAAAGACCACATGCCTTCTTGTTAGCCTTGCATGATCCCTGATGGTGTGATGGAAGGGAGCAAGGAGCACCTATCAGTTTAGACTGCATGTCCAGGCACAAAAATAGCACAAGTATTAAGCTATGATAGCTTTGAGATCATCAGTGTCTTGAGGCCCCAACTTTGCTTGTAGGTGTGCAGCAATCATTGTAGACTTGGACGTATTACCAACATGTCATGCTGCCAGAGGGTTTTGCACTAATTGTGCATGTGGACTTATGCATACTTCAGTAAATATCTATTTACTTCAGTAAATATCTATTTCACTGAACATCTACAGCAGATTTCTACAGTGAATGCCATTAAGATAGTTGTGACTCAGTGAACCAGGTTTTTTACTGCTTCTGCTACAAACCTGGTAAAGAAACACTGTCTTTACTAATACCAACACAGGAAGGCTATTGAAGAGTTGATAATGGAATTTTAGTATTTTTTCACCAATAAAGAAATTAGAACTTGTCATGGAAGAGACGGTAGTCAGTAGCCATCACTTAAAATTAGAAGCTGCATCTCCAGAAGACCTTTTCACTCTGTGAGCAGAATGATTTTAGGTTTTATGCAACGCTATTTAAGAGTTGTAAGGGTGGTGCTTAGCCCAACACGGCCCTTTTTAAGACCTGGGGGGAAATTGTGAATTGGCCTTAAGGGCTTTGAAACCAGGGTGAGAATCTCATAGAGCCTTTGAGATCCATTGGTAAAGCTCCCTTCCAAGCTTAACCTCATATCCCTGGTGTAAAAAGACTGGAAAGGACATGCTGACTTTCTAAAAGTTCTGAGGTGAAAGAAACAGACAGAGGCACCACTTAAACATTTATCTCAATTCCACATGGGGCCTCTGCAGCACAGGACCTAGGAGTCCTTCAGGAAAGAAAGGAAGTTTAGTGAAGAACCTTGCTACAGTGCAGTAGAGCTGTGCATCATCACAACTCTCCTTCAGAAGTAGTAAACTGTGTTGTTTTTTCAGACTAAGTAATTTTTGTTGTAGATTAAGGAAAATAATGATCAGAAATAAAGAAAATACAAACTCCTTCTGCAAGGAAGACCTGAAACCTTAAGCAGTGGCAGAACTGTTACCCCTGCAGACATTGAAAATTGCAATTGCCTAGCTGATGGAGCTAAAACCTCACATGATGTTAGCTGGTTTGACTTAAATCCCAGTTTGGACAGTTTCCAGGAGAGAACAGAAAAATTATGGCTCAATGATTTCCATTCTTTGTGTTCTTCTGAAAAAAGATTTCCTTCTGCTGTTAAAAAAAAAAACAAACCCAAACCAAAAATCCAACCAATAATTCAAAGCGGGTATTTCCAGTAGAGACAGAAGAATGTGGATGTCATCATAAAAGGTGCTGGTAAACCTCATCTGACTAAACATAAGCCCATGTACACAAAAGTTCATTTAAACTGAAATAGGTTCTTGGAAGGGCACTAGGATTGAGGCAGAGGGAGTTTCAAGTTTCCTGATGGTTCTTCTTTTTAGGTGAAATTACAAAGATTATACGTATCTAAAGAAAAAGACATTTGGGGGTTTTAAGGAATTAAAGAACTTTTGTGGTACAGATCAGGATGATACCATCAGTGAAAACTTCGCTCTGCCGGAGTTGTAGACCGAGTAGTTAAAATGTGACTCAATGAATGGAAGAGGTTTCCTGCCTGTTGTTAGTTACTACTCTTTATTATTTGCTCTGTGCTTTCAGGGCGTTCTCGGCTGCATGACACAAAGACAACCCCTTTCCTACAGAGTAGAAGGGGCTTGTAAGATTTACATCTGTAATGTATAATTGGTACTCATACGCTGTTATTAACTTTGTTCTTAATGGGCTTTGCATACAATAGGGAGTTATTAGGTGGGCTTTGAAAGAGAGGTTGTGGGTAATTTGGCAAACTCTGAATGGGAATTTGGCTTCCTGCACATTTTCCATGCATATATCTCATGTCCATGTCTAGCCTTCTTTCCTCATTAATCTAATTTCTTTATGATTGTTTGCCCCAGAGTTTACAGAAAAAAAAAAATTTTTTAAATTAGTTCCATCTCATCACACAGTAACTAGAAAAATGTTCCAGATTACCCATAATATACCAAGTTCTGTTTTTTAAAAAAATAGTCTTAAAAAGCTGCTGAAACTTCCCAGCTTCATTTTTTTTTCGTGGAGCCACTGTTTAATTTACAGTAAGTCGAGAGGCAGGAGGGATGATAAAGTTAAGCTCATGCTGTTGAGAACAATTATCCTGGCCCAGAGACATATGTAGCCCCAGAAGGTTGAACAGACCACCATAGCTTAAAGGCACTAAGATAAAAGGGCACGTGTTGCGTGGGCCCAGTGGGAGCAAGGCCACAGCCTGCAAACAGAGCCCACTCGGCTTTCATTTGATTTGTGCCTCTCTCTCTCTCTCTTTTTTAAAATTTTGATTTATTTAACAAGGCCCTGGTGCATTCATTGGAAAGAAAAAGAGAATGGTAGCTGGGACAGCGTGACAATATCAATCTAGCATTTGCTACAGACAAAAATAGCTGGGCCGAGGATCATGGCAGCCTCTCTTCCTAAAAGACTGAAGACACTCAAGCAAGAGGTAGAGTGAAATAGATGAAGTCAGGGGACATTTAGATTCTGTACCAACAGAATAGCAGCAGCTACTCTTTTTTTTTTTTTTTTCTACCCTATCTCATTAATCATGCTGGTTAATTGTTGGGATAATGATTTCACAAGTTCATACAGTACACAAAAGGATTATCCTCAAACTGAGCGTAGCACTTGGCATTTACTTCTACATATGCCAGTATCTCTGCATTAAAATGTAAGGGTGTTTGTCATTTTCTTTTTTTCTGTCATCCTGTTTTACCGGAAAATGAATTGGATGTTGTTCTCAAAGATGGAAATAAATAAACGGAGAAAACTTCAGATAGCAATTAATAAAGGAGATCACATCTTTTTATAAGGAAAACAGTAAAGGAGATAAAGATAGATAAATAAAGAAAACAGTTATGTAGTTTAAGACACTGAGTCACACCTCTAAAAAAGCATTCAATCTTTTGTTAAAAGTCTAGGGTTTGGTTTTGTTTTTTTCAAAAAAAAACCAAAACAAACCAACCCAAAACAAAACCACCCCAAAACAGTGGAATTTTTAGTACCTTCTGGCAGCCAAGTTCAGATTTCTGGAAATAACAGCATATCAAGATCCCTGTTTCTGTGATTTCAATCCTTGCTGTCCAGAAAAATGTGATACCTATCTGCCACTGAGGGTAAAGAGAGATTGCTTCTGGAGGCCTGTAAGAAATGGTGTGCCTGACTGAATTCTTAAGCACTTAATGCTTAATGATTAAAAATTTACATGTTTTTTACAAGCTGAGAGATCAATTAAATTGTTGTTATCCCTCTCATTGCTTTTTGGATTTATAACATTTTATTACTGTTTTACTCTAGTGCTCTTTTCCATTTGCATGTAGAGTTTAAAGTTTGGGGTTTTTTTTCCTGTTTGTTTTCTTCTGACTAATACTGCCAAAACCATACTAAATATTATTGATTGCCATCTCCAAGTTGTAAGAAAGATAGTCAGACTTCTGTGCACTACTCAGATCTTCCAAAACTTTTTAATCTTCCACAAAGTGACTTTGAGGTCTTATTCTTTCTAACGTAATCACCAGAGAGACTGATTCCATAATTTGGAAGTTCCAAACCTTCCCCTTTTAATTCTGAAAACTTACAGGTTTAATTGAAAACAAAAACTACCCACTGAAGGAAGAGCAGATAAATATAAGAAAATTTGGTTTCTCATATTTGTACCATTTTTTCCGCCCACAAATGCTTAAGCAGATAAAGAGTGAGTTGTTGCCATAGTAGTGTTTTATGATGTCAAGCAAGTACAACTTGCACTGCACTCTCTCTCTTCATGGTGGAAAAGCAGCTCTGCAGTAATCCTCTCAGCTTACTCCTCTGTGCTTCGAGCTGCAGTAGGAGAAACTCTTCTGGGGCATTTTCTTAGCCGAGTGTCTGTAACTCCTTCCGACAAAAATTTGGCTCTGAGGCAAAGCAATAGTCTCTCAAGGTGAGATCATAGTCACACATTTTACCACAGCAAGGAATGAAATATTGATAAAAACACAACTCAGAGGTTTTGTCCTCCGTTTTCTAGAGGAGGTGATAGGAAATCCTTTACTTTCCTCATAGACATAAGGTCCACTGCACAATGCAATGCAAAAGGTGTAATTTATTTTGGAAGAGGTCTCAGAGAGCCCTGTCTCAAGCAGCATCCTCTTTAGATGCAACCCTGGATTAAGTATCTAGAATTAATGATTCAGACAGAAATAGTCTTACCTGTTCCAATAGTGACTCCATTTTAACCTTCACACGCAAAAAAATATCAAGATGTTAGTCTTTTAGAAAGGAGAAATTCATGTTTCATCTATAAATGATGCTTTTCACTTTGCCACCTAACCTCTGTTCCACCACAGCCGTCATCAGATCAGGGAGGACAAGCAACACCTTGTGATCAGTTGGGAGTGTCGTATCACATTGGCACATCACGATAATAAACACCTCCTCCTTCCCTTCACCCCTAAAAGTTGCATGATCTTGAATTACAACTGAGTTTGAAACCACTGCAATCAGCACATGGGGACTCCATGAGCAGGAATGAAGGTTGAATTTAAAGACTAAATTATTTATTGCAAACTATTTGCTTAGCCCTGGCACTGAAGAACAGCGGAACAAATGGAATTGTTAGAAGCAACACGTATTAAGAACAAAGGCTGCAATCCCATTTCTAGTACTCCATGCTTAAATTTCCCCTGTGCTTTAAAAACTGCAGTGTTAGCTTTTCTCTCTCATTAAACTGCCTCTCTTCTAGATTGAGCCTAACTTGGTTTTTTTCCCATTTTTAGCTTACCTAAAAATCGTGTGTTCTGAAAAATTCGATGGCTATAATGAATGAAAACAGAAATGGTCTACGAGGCAGTGCATACAGCTGTACAGACAGGGGACTGTTCAGGGAAGGCATCTCATCTCTACAGTGACAACGTACTGTAGAGGCTACAACTCATCCAAAATGCAGGAGCTCCACTTGCCACACTGCAGGGAAACTTCAGTGACCACGGGCACAACAGGAGTGCTGCCTTCAGAAAGGCAGAGAGTGCTGAGCTGGGACCCCCACACCAGCGGCCCTGCACCCACGCACATGGTCCACCCCACCTTTCTCCATCCAAAGTCTCGGTGCAACCTGTTGAATCAATGAGGGCACTGCTGTTACCTTCTGAGCATGGCATCTCCCCAGCGTTTTGACCGTACCTCCGAGTCAGTCCGAGTACTCCGCTGAGACCAGCTGAAGGTGCAGAAACCTTTCTGCAGGCCCCCTGGGAAGGACACGGCACACTAAGTTGGCTCGGCCCCCTCTTTCTGCTACTTTCAAAGCTTTCATGCTCTGTGTTATTTTTATGCAGTCCCTCATCTTCTCACAGCCAAGGGAGCATAGTGTTTTAGTCATTTAGAGCCAAGCTCTGCCCTCGCTTACACACATGCAACTCATGGCCCTGGGAGACAAATAAATCTGCCAACAACCCGTCCTTCAAAGTTCCATTTCTTAAAAAAAAAAAACCCACAAACAAAAAAACACACAAAAACCCACCACCAAAACAAATAGAAGGATTTTGCAGCAAATGAAGTGTGGTCAGTCAAGTAATACCAAGCTGAGCTTTGAGTGAGTTATGAGCTAATTTGCTGTGATACTGTGCATTATGAACCTGGTAGACTACAGAGGCTTCAGCAAACTGGGTGAGTTCTGTAGTTATGTCAAATTCATGAAAATAAACCACATTATTCCACTTTTACGTGTAAGCATTGTACACGTAAACAGATTCTTTCTTCCTCTGATTCTCTATAACAGTCAGTAGTCATAATTTCAATGCTAAATTTCTTGCAGTACAACACATGAGAATGACCATGCATCTTCTAAGTTAAGGTATCTGAAACCTTATCCTGAGGATTTTCAGTAACACCCATGCTTTTAGAGATAAAGTTCTCTGAAGTGTCCTGCACCAAGCCTCCTTCTGACTTTCTCTTTAGGAAAACATCCTGTTGATCTCAATGGGTTTTGGTTTTGTTTTTTTTACCTAAACACATTTATTAAATGGTAAAGATTGTAAGAAGACTTACAGGACACAATAGAGTAGTATGATGTCCCACTTACAAATTTATTTTTCCACCATTTTAAAAATGACCTTCTTTGCTAAAGAAAAAAAACAAAACCCAAAACATTAACATCACTGTGCTAGGTTGCATGTGAGAGTTTGTTATAAAGCAATGGTTTTGCTCGTATAAAAGCAATCTTTGGAAATGTTCTGCGCTCTTTTCAGGACATTCTTCCCAAGAAGTGCTGCAGATCCAAAGGATGGAATAAAACCTCAGATCAATGTTCTTTTAGCTCTTCCCAACACTAAGATACTCACATCCATTTTCTAAACAATTGCTGCAGGTTTATGCTGCAGAACAGAGAGGGTGAGAAGGGTGCCCATTCCCCACTGAAAGCTACCAGGATGTCACCCCAGCCTCCATAGATGTGGGGCCAAATATCTCCTGCTTCAGATTAGCAGATGTGTGCATGGAAAGTCTCTTTGATTCAGTTCACTGGTTATTGCTGATCTCTTCAGTGCCAGTTGCATACTGACATGGCCAAAAAGCTGAGCTGTCAGTCTCCTGCTAGAGTTACTGACACAAAACCCTAAAACTCCTAAACTGAGTTAATTATGCTGTGGTTCTGTTGCCATCATCCCACGTTTATTCACTTTATGTTGCAATGTGGCATACTACTGACATTCATTCTAAATTATCACAGCATTTACTTTCGTTTTGGTCTAAAATTCCTAGTTTCAAAAAAAAAAAAAGAAAGGTTTGTAAATTTGGAATTTTTTCATAGAAAATGTCTTCTGTGAGCCAGACACCTGTTTTCAGGGTTTTCAAACACTTCATAGCTCAGGAATAAATTAACAAGAAATTGAAAACATTCAAAATTCCCTGACTGAAATTATGATAATGCTTTAACAAGTTTTGGGCGAGGTTTGGTTTTTTTTTTTCCTAGTTCTTAGAGTGTTTGTAGCACGAGTCAAACATATTTATAGATTCATACAAACTGTGCTTGGAAGGGACCCCCTCTGCATGTCTCAAGGCTACCTTTCTGCTCCAAGCAGGTCTCTCACCTGCAAAGATTCAGACAGCAGGATGGCTATGCCTTTGTTTAGCTGATCCTTCCAAACCTTCACAGATGGAGACTCCGTAGCTTTTTTGGGTAACCTGCTTTGGTCTCAAACTGCAGAGTTTGTAGCAGAAGTCAGCCATACATATTTATGCCATGATACAGAAGTATTAATCATCTTCCAAACTCAGATGGAGACACAGTTCATGTCTTCATGAGACTGCAATCAGAAAGTAAAACACACAAACAAATGGAAAAAAAAAAAAAATCCAACTAACTGGAGAGTAGGGGTCACATCTAAGTGTAAAGAGAAAGTGATCACCCCCATCCCAGCAGTTCCACTTGTCCCAACAGTTCCACTTGTTTTAGTTTGATTCAATGTGCAGCTAAGACCAACTGGCAAAATGGGCAATACAGAGATAAATCATACTCCTGCAGAATTACAAACTCTAATGAAACTGAGAAAAAAGGACTGTGCCAGGTTATTTGTGGCTACATTGACATTTCTGTAGTGTTTTGATCATAGTAGTCTGTCTTATTTCAGTATAACATTCTGCCTTTTCCTTGACTGGATAGTGAATTCCTCTTTCTTTCTGAATGCCTTTTGTGCAGCTATAAGAGAAAATTAATTCCAGCATAGAATTGCCTGTATTTAGTGATGAAAAAGGCAATTCACATGTATTTACACATTTTAAGAATGCATGTGCGTATATCCACATGTGTATGTTTGCCTATACAGTATATATAAACAGATCTATAGATAAAATGGGTAATATATAGGTAGATATAAATAGATGTAATTTTAATTGCCATGTAATTTCATATTTACAATAGGAAATATCCAGTCATTCATAAAATATCAGTACATATTTAATTATTGAAGAATTTACTTAAATTGTAGTTTAAAAATACTCACTTCCAGCAGCCATGGAGTTATTCTTTCTAATTGCTTGCCTTTTTTTAGCTCCTGTTTCCTTCTCCCTTCTTAGCCTTTTCAGATAAGCGAGCAGTTCATGCCTTCGAAGTGTGTAGAGCCACATTTCAAAAACACCTAGAAACTTGTATTAGGTCTCCATAATCATTAGGTGCACCTGATGGAACTATAATGAAATGACACTAACGGATGGATTAGACCTTCTGCTCAAGATGAAGTGAATATAGTAACCTTTGAGGTGAAATGTGCCACAGAATAAGACAATGCAGATGATATTTCAAGATTATATGTGTCTTTATGCCCCACTGGGCAAAATATACTGATTTATTAATAATAAACCACATTGCTACCAAATGCACGCTATCAGCACAGAGATCAGATTGTTTATAAAGTATTCATATGTTTAAGTAGATATGCTTTTGAAGAGATTTTAGGTAGCTTATGCTATTCCTGATGGAATTTCAATTTGTACCTCAAAAAGCTGAAGGACTCTCCTGGATGAACATTGTTGACATCTTCCATGAAGTTTCCACAGCTCCCAGAGGACCTTGTAAGAAAAAAGACAATTTTTTTTCCCTTTTTTTGCATAAAAATTATTTTGTAAAGCAACATCCCAGAGTCCTGTCTTGTCTGTGGTGAGGTGCTCGCTTTGGGACCTCAGGAAGAAGCATGCTTACAAACTGCACCTGTACTGCTAAATGTCTGCACCGCTGATGGTCAAGCAGAGGGTTGGAGCCACATTGCTTGGAGTTACCTGCCTCTAGAGCAGACTGGCTAGGTCTCTGACAATTAGTGCTTTCACTGGGTCTCCTCTGAAGAGCCTGATCCCTGAATGTGCATTTTATCCCAAGTCCTACAGGCTTCATACTGACAAAGTTCTCTTCTTGGAGAGTTTTTTCAAAGAGCTTTTGGGTCAGGTTTTATGCTTGTGACTCATGAATAAAAGCTCTCAGTCCTTCCCGTAACGTTTCACTCAAGGTTAATCATTATATAATAGAGACACCTGAGAAAAAGACTCCCCTACCTATATCCTCTCCAGAACACTTTAAATTCTAAAATCCTTGCCTTCCTCATCAAACTCCCTAATTACTTAATTAAAACTACAGTATGTGTCCAACAAGCTACTGCAGGCTCTCAGAAATTTAGCTTGCAGTAATTAAAACACAGTGAAGCCGTTATAACCTGATACACCCGAAAAGGTCCTCTTTTCCCTCCCCTTCCTTACTTCAAAAAACCTTCTCGTCTTTCATTTTGCTTCCTCTTAATATCTTAGTTTCCTCAGTGGTGCATGCTGCCTTGGCAGGTATCAAATTGTCATAGCTCTTGCCTCCCTGTACACGGTGGTACCCCAGGCTGGTTTCAGGCTGCCAGCATTGTCTGGTCAGTGGGACAGTGCTGGGCATTTTCAGACCTAGCTAGAAACAGGTAAGAAGACTATGAGCATAGGGCTCTCTCTCTCCCCATTTCTCTTCCCAGTATTACAGTAGAGGACTTCCTCAAAATTTGAGGATGCCCCTGCTCTTGACAAGCAATTCAGGAGAGTCCTGCTCGGGCTATCACACTTGTGGCAGCCGTCCCCCACCAGGCAAATGAGACCGTTTCCAATTCCCCAGCCCCCTGCTGAGGTTAGTGCAAACCAGCACCCCAACATATACTGAGGTAATTACCAATCTACAGGAGCAAAGAGTTAATTGAAAATCATAGGCTCTTTCAGATGGTATCAAGCCTTCAATTCTCCGGAGGATCCAGAAATGGTAATCACTCTATGAGCAATTTTCCCTGTGCTCTCACCCCCTGAGGGTGACCTTACTCTACAAAAAATCCGTCCGTCTCTTGCATGCTTTATGCATCTTCCCTATGGAGCATGCATTTTATGTAACAGGATGATTAATTCTTCATCTCCACATCAGGGAGAACGAGTTCCTTGAAGAGGCAAAGCAAAAGGATTGGGGTGATGAAGTCCTTGCTGAAACAGACTTTCATGAGGCTTTACTTTGCTTTTGTGCTTTGAGATGTTGTTATTTAAATGGACTTGATGCTGGTAAGTGAGAACAGAGGAGGCTTTTGCTATGCTGTTTGAAGATAATTGATTTTCAGCTAGTCCCCCTGAGTATTTAGTGCCTGATGGGCATTACATGATAGACTGTACTCTACATCTGCTCTTCATACCAGTTTTACCTGTTTACAAAGCTACAGTGTACCTAACTTTGGGATTAAAAGATAGTCAGCATGACTGATCCATGGGAACTTCAGCCCCCTGTAAGCTTTAGCTGCTGCTTTGGAATTAATGTCACTGAAGAGATACTATTCTTGTGTGCCATCAGCTCCCCTTCCACTTTTCCTGAACACTTGGCAGAGAGTTTCATTCATGCTTATCACTATCGACAGTCAGAGGGATGTCTCAGTATGGGAGCAGTATCTATAAACTTAGCCCATAGATTTAAAGAAATGTCTAAAATTAGGCCTCTAAATTCTCATATTCATAAGTACTCTGACTGTAAAAAAATTGCCTAGCTAAAGAAAAAAGTAAAAAAAAAAAAAGTTCAATGATCTTTGCTGACTTTGAGCAGCAGAGAATTTGTACGTTCTATCTTGGTGTTGGAAATGCTGATTCTGTACGCAGAGCAACAGGTGAGTCAACCCAACTGGTTCTTTCCCTGCATAGTCCCAGAGATCCAGCATTCCTTTCGTAGTGCTCAAAATGAAATCAGTGGTTTATCCTGGGGTCACTCCTAGCTGTAATCAGTAGACACTTCTTTTGTGCATCTTAGAGTACTCACATTCCTCAGAAGCTTCCTGTTTTGGGACTACAAAAATACCGATGAATGTTGCTGACAGGAGCTCCTGCAGATAACCATTCATTGCAAAGATACCAAAGTTACTTGTTTTAAACAAGTACTTTTGCAGGTGCTGTTACAGCTAGACTGTTCCCAGTATCTTATCAAACTCACTGGCATTTTCAAACTTCAACCCTCAATGTAGGGATGTCCAAAAAATTAAAAGACTTTTGGAAGTAATGGGGGAAATCTATGGCAGAGCAAAAGCTTAAGTTTAGATCTCCTGATCCTTATTGCAGCCCATTGACCCACCGCTCTTATGAAAAAAAAAAAAAAAAGAAAAAGAGACGAACAGGCAGAGGGGTAAATGCACCTTGTGTGAATTCTCAGTGTATTGTATATTCAGTGGAAATACACTGTGCTAACTCAAGTAACTTAGCTCGTTAAATCTTGGGGTCTGTTCGCCTATTTGTTCTTAGATTATATTACCCCTTTTTTCTGCTTTATTATGATATAGTTTATTTTTTTGTTTAATTCTGGTGGGAATTGCTGGCAGGTTGCTAGTGCATTTATATGGGCATTGCAGGAAACAAAGGTACCACATCTATTTCTATTTCATTGCCACCACATCTGGGAAATCTCTACATTCTTCACCTGGCATGACTTACTGCATGGCAGGGCTCGGTGCAGATAAACACACAGCAATGGGAGAGAAGTTCTCAGTTTGTCATATCAGCTCAGTGCCAGCATTTCACACAGCCAAGACATATTCTGAATAGATTCTTCCTGTTATGCATGGATCAGACATCTATGAGCAGTACTTATTTTAGTTATTCAAAGAGACCACGCGCTAAAAGCCAAGAACACTAATGTCACCCTGGCTAATGGTCCACGCTGGGCATGTGTCCATCATGCAGTATCAGCAAAGGCAAGTGCTGGTCACATGTCACAGAGTAAACCTCATTGTATTTGAGCACAGATTCCTTTGACTTCAACTTATTTAAAGCAATACATCTTCCAGACTTTCCATTAAAAAATACCAGTTGAATGAATAAATAGCAAATTTTGAAATCACATATCAAAATCTTGCATGGAAATGTACCAATCTTGTCAGACTTTACTTGAAAAATTATTGAAATAGATTATTTCCACCTAATCATTTTCAGTTTCATAGCATAAGAGAACCTAAAGCGGATAAAAGTGGCTCCTAATCAAACTATATTGGTGACAGTGAAATAATTTTTGAGGCATATAGTTATGAAAAAAACCTAGGAAATTTCTGATTTTATTAAAATTCACAAACTCACGAGCTGTATTGAAATATTGATACCCTTGTGTGATGGAAATGCTGTTTTTTCTTCCAGTTACTGCATGGATACTACACTGGAAGCTTACGGTAAGTAACATATGAAGCCAGATAGATGAAGTTGCAGTTTTAAGAAAGGATTGTTTTGCAAAGAAAAACACTGTTATGAGGTTATATTGGGGAAGAACAGCTGGTGCAGGGGCCAGTTTGAGGAAGCTCATGGTGATGGTCATTGTGGTCGAGCCAAAAAAGCTGCCATAAAGCTTATATGCCCAGCACACCAGGTTGTGCTCCTAAGGTTGGTATTTCTGTGGGTAGAGTAGAAGAGACTCTCCTGAGAAAACATGTGAGACGAGTAGTAGCTTGAGCCACTTTCATGGGGAGCTGTGAGCAGGGAGAGCATCAAATTGGGTTGGATCCCATTTTGAGAGAGAAATCGGGGAAATAGCCGAAGTGCCTTTGGCAGCAGTACTTGTTTGGTTAGTGACCTAAAAGTGCAGGCACCTAAGCACAGGCTAAGTTTTAATAGAACAAATAATTCAAAGGCAAGGAACCGCTGATAAGCCTGAAGGCACGTATGTACATAGAGTTTTGCAGATGCGCATTTAAGACGCCTACATTAGTGTATTGTGGACCAGACACAGATCTGTTAAGAACAAATACAGTTTTATGGTGAGACAGTTCTTAAAGAAGTGAAAGTTATAACAGCATAATTAGCTGGAAGGATGAGACAAAATTTACCTTATTGCTGTGAAACATCTCAAATGATATAGTGATGTAGAATGATTTAGCAGTTTTATTCTTGAAGCTTACATGTACTGTTAAGTCAGTCTTTGTCCTTCAAGTGGCATTCTGAATTACAGAGTGAAAACTAAAGTAAATTTTCTCACCTAGAAGATTTTTACATGACATATTCAGAGATATAAAACTTCATCTTGATTTTGTTGGGTGCAAAGGTGGCTTTAAAACTCTCTTTCTTCCAAAAATCAACTGAAGAGGTGGCCCTAGGAGTTTGTGGGACATCATTAATTTATCTGAAGAGGAGTCATGAAAGTTCAAACTGAGGTCCTGTACATAATAAGTCTCATGGCTATTAAATAATTCCCAGTAGACAGTCATGAGCATTATTAATGAGGCCCCATTAATAGTTTAGAAAACCCTTCGTTGAACTCTACTTGCAGTTCCATTCATTAATTGCAGTAATTAACATTAAGAACTGCAAAATCTTAATAAACGGCTTTTCTATTAACACATATGATGCTTGTAGTGAAGTCAGCTACTTACAGAGCCGTAACTGCAGAGTGCATTTGAAGCAACAGCAGCTTTCAAACAGCACACAAAACTTGCAGATTGTCCTTTGATATTTGCAGAAAGAGAAATCATAACTCTGAAACTAAAGAGGCTTCCTATCACACTGGTAGCATGGTAGAATTTATCTTTCCATCTATTCCTATGTGCAGTGTTACACCTTTTTTTTTCTTTTTTTTTTTTTGCTAATATAATGTGTAAGCTTCTGTGACAACTTGGTTGTCCTTCATTTCAGCAAATAATCACAATAATGATGATTATTATAATACAAATTGGATTCATCATCATTTGAACAGAATGAGAAGCCAGAGCAGAAAACAGCTTAGCAAAGAAAAATCCAACTGTTGCTGCATAGGTTAGGCAAAATTCTTCAAACAGATGTGGAAAGGATTAAAGGACGGAGAGTATCTTATCAGTTATTATGTTAAAAAAAGCAAAACCAAACACTGAAAAACCACAAACCACATTAAATGAATAGACATAGTCAGCTTAGTCTGTTTTGTCTCAGGAACACGCAAAACTTGGAAATAGTCCATCATGGAAAATAGAGGTAACAGGCAGTATTACCGTCAGAAAGAACAGGTAGGGTGTCATTTTCGCTGGTTCTTGCTTAAGGCAAATACATAAGTAACCATGAGAATATGATTACAGAGCCCATAGGATGATATTACTAAGATGAATTTAGAAATAAAGGTGTTAGGAGTGAATATTCAAGTTGTTGATCAATTTGTCTTTCTTCCTAGTGAGAAAAGGGTACTGGGAAGCTGGTTTATTTCAACAAAAACAATACCAAAGCCCCGATGTAGCAAGTCTCTTTAATGTATTTCTAGTTTCCTCTGTAGCTTGTAGATCCCACCATTTTCTTTAGGAAAAAAAATATGTTGATTATAAGGTCCCTCTTAAATTCCAACTGGATAACTGCATTTTGTCTGCTTATATTATGCCACAGCTATAACAGGAAGAAGTTCTATTCACCTGCTGTTTCAAGCTATTGTGTACTTTTAATATTAATTACTTGTTATATTTCACCCCAGCAACAGCTGCATTTCACAAGTGGATTTAAGAGACTCCTGGACTTTTTTAGTACATATATGTATAGAATTGCTTTGATCCTTTAAAGTATATAGCTGTAAGATGATTTTAATTAACTCATAATTCTGACAAATATTTATCTGGCTCTTTGGAAGCTGGAATGGCTTAGGAAGTGGAATCCTTTCCTTCTTTACAAATCTGAGTGAAGTACTATATGTAATAAGAATTTATAGGCAGATCACAGCTACTGATAGAAAGATGAAGTTTATACTTTTTTTGCGAAAAAAATATGGGAACAAAAGTATTTTTACCTTCTTTCAGTTGTCAAACTCATGTTCAATAGAAAGATGCGGCACATTTTTATTCCATTAAATGGCACATTTTTTTTTTCCTTCGAGCCTGGGGGGTTAAATATTTCCAGAGTCATCACAGCAAAAGAAAGCAAGTATATCTTTCATTAAAAGTGATTCACACAGTGTCAGAATATAATGTCATAAAATCATCTTTTCACTACTCTCCAGAGAACGCTGTGTTCTGGGCCTTCCAGGCGGCATTGTCATCTTTACCTTGATATCCGACGGCTCCCTAGAAATCATGTTGCTTAAGTGGAGCACTTCTGTGCCATTCAGATATCTTATTGACTGTAAATTAGAGATGAAATGGACACAGAAACTAGCAGTCCAGATTGATACAGCCATTATTAGGTTCTTATTAATACTTCAGCTAAGTATTAATCATCTATATTATTCCCACATATGGATTGCTATCGAGACAGGGACCTTAGTTCCTTCTTAGGTTTCTGTGTTTGTAATAGAACTTTAAATACTGAAGCTAATAGCAACAGAACTCTATTTCCTTGCCAATGCAAGGAGAAAGACATGAAGGCCTTTGAGTTGGGAAAATCATGGCCATGATCTGGTGACAGGGTAACATCTAATTTCAGTGCATTCTTACGAGAGCCAAGATTCAAATGAAAGCACATGAAAATAAAGTTCCTTTCATTACTGCCTCAGGTAATACCATGATTTAGTATCAGCTGAATTTTTTTTCTGGTAATCCATGACAGTTTTGCCTTGGGCCAGCCTACAGACATGATGAATCTTGTGTGTTCTGCACAGTATGGGTATAACCAGGCACTAGCAATTCCCCAGGTAGCTAACACCCACCGTGGACTAAGGCGCTGCTCTCATTTGTTAGTCTTGGCCTGGGGAAAAAAAAGCAAGACCTTGCAATCTTTCTGCCCTGACTATTCCAATTATTTCAATGATTTTGGGCTAACACGCTTTTAAGAACTATGGGAGCCCTAAGCTTAGAGAGGGTCTGACCTCCAGGATATCCAGAAGATCTATGGAATCAATGTTGGTTGTGAATTAAAGCCATCCTTATACCCACGCACACACAGCTCAAACACCACCTCACGTACAAGACTTATAATGGTGGGCACTGATTTAAATTTTTTAGGTCACATCCAAACAGAGAGTGTGTAACACCAGTAGCCAGTACCAATATGGTGCTAACCTGGACATATAACTGCTAAAAATACAGTTGTGCCTATATTAGCAAGGAATGTGGTACAACAGCACCAAATCTGCAGAGCTAAAGCTTTGATGCTACAGAGCAGCATTCACAGACACTTTGACCACAGTTTCTTTTGAAGTAGTTCTTTAGATAGTTTAGCCCTGTGGACCAAGCATGTATTAGTACTTAGAGCACATGCAGTGCCCTCCCAGAGCTCCTCTTTTGGTTCTGCTTCACCCATAATATGTCCAGTTTGTGTGCTTCAAGACCGCTCTACCATGTGATTACAAGTGGAGAAAATGAGGGGTAAACAGAAGACTTGCTTTCAAATTTGCTTCTTCCACCCCAGAAAGGAAATAAAATGGTAATGCAGATGCAGATGCAGACTGTTTCTGTCCATAACTTTTGTCCAAACCCTAAAAGTTAGTATCTTTGATGGCCCAATAAAATGCTCCTTTGTTATTGTTGCTATTGAAAAGACACACTGTCAAAGCCATCTTCGCATTGTTTCTTGTCCATCAACCGGAGAAGCAAAATCCTGCTCCCACCAAAGTCAACAGAAAGTTTTCCACTGGTACTCATGCAGCTAGGATTTGCCTGAAATTTGTACACACCCAAGATAAGGTCTCCTTCGGTGTGCAAAAAACTAGAAAGGACAAGAGCATGAAACCATGCTCATCCTGTGTGCTGGATGGCTCAGGAAACCCTAGAGGTTTCATCAGGAAGACGGTGTAGGTCTAGCAGAGCCTGTGCTCCTAGAATTTACTTTAGGCATCAGTGATAGTTCACATCCCAGTTCTCACGGCTGGGGAGAGCATGCAGCACTGTGCTCAGAGGTCCTGAATTCAATCCTACTCCTGGTGGGTGTTCAAGCAAGTCACCTCAGCCTCTGCTTCATTCGCTGCCTACCTCCTATCTGGGTTATTTCTGCTGTAAGATCAACTGTGTAAGGTCCCTTTCCATGCTTACGTGCAAGAGCGTTGCACACCAGGGCGCTCTGAGCATGATTGGCGCTGGCATGGAACAAGTGCCAGCATCAAAATACAACATTTTTCTCTGAGAGAACTGCTGTTCCTCACTCTCCTCTGAGCTGCGTCTGAAGTTTCTCATCTCATGAGAAATAAAGGATTAATGTCATGAAGGAAAATAAGCTGTCATCCAGGAGAATCATGTTTTTTTTAGCCTTATCTGTTCCTTATCAGTGTTGAAACTTAACTGATGTTAACTGAACGCTGATCGATGGGAGAGAAACTTCATGGGAGCTGTGAGTTGCATAGCCCTATTTTACTCCAAAAGTTTTCTGGAGCTGTATTTACTTTATATTCTACTTTTCTTTCCTCTTCTTTTTCTTTAACAGCTTTTATTCATATGTGAGTTTCTGGCAGTTTCAATATGTTAAAACCCATTTAGACAACATTAAAACTGAGAATTCTCCACTGTATAAATTTAATTCCAATTACTCTTATTCCCTTGTTATCTGCTGGTTATAAAGTGAAGTACTTTCAAAATTGGCGTATTAAAGAAGCTATAATTTGCTCAACAGCTGTAGAAACTGTGATAATTAAAGGAAAAATTAATTGGTTTATTTTGATGTTTCCTTTATTATATTGCAAGTATGAAAATTTTCTTTTCAAGGTAAAAAGTCTTCAATTCTCATTCATCTGTCCTTCCATACACGTACCTCAGCATCATGTTTTTCTGGGCACCTTCCAAAGATGAAAATATGGAAATAATTTTTATCTCTTCCTTCTCCCCTCAGCCTGTAGAAGAAATAGATTGCTAGGTTTTAAAGTCAACAAGGACCGCTAGGTTATTTAGTATGAGATCCTTGATCAAGCTTTACATCTAGGCATGCCTTTATTGAACACAAGGATGTGATGTCAACTCAGGCAATTCCAGACAGGCAGTCAGTTTTGATATGAAAGCTTCAAGAAATGAAAAATTCAGCATTTCCTTCAGCAGTTTCTCCCAGTGCGTGCTGAGCACCTGTGTGCTTTCCTTCTAGTTGAATCTCTGCAGATTTAACTTCTAGCTGCTAGATCTTCAGTGCCTTTCTCCAGTAGATTAGAAAGCTCTTTAGCAGCGACTATTTTCTCTTCGCAATGGCATGCATACCATCAAATCAAAGCTTGTCTTTGTCTCTGTTGGATAAATTAATTAGATTTAAATTTCCATTGTAAGAGAAATTTCAGACCACAGGTGAGATGCATCAAATTTCTTATGTCCTTTTTTAAATTACAAGATCCAAACCCAGACTCGGCAGCTTGATTTGGCACAGTTACTACCAGGTGAAGTGGCCAAACCACTTTTCATCTCTTAATCGCCGTTCCTTTTTTGCACATTGAAGGACACTAGGCCTCTGCTGTGGCTTTAGACAGGTTGTTCATGGGGAACTACTTCGTCAGCATGATTCCTAAAGCATTTGCAATCTATTCACACAGTCCTCTCCTCAATTTTAGCTGTGAAGGACAGATTTCTACTAGCCCAAACACTAATTTCTAGTAAATGTTGTAGCAAGTCCAGTTCCTGTGAAAGATGTCTTATGTATTGATTCTTACTATGCAGAGCACTTTAATCTCTAGAAGAAAGCTATAAAAGGCAAACATAGCTCTGGAGATACTTGCAAAGATGAGCATAGAGTGAACCTATGTGACTAAATTCATGACTGGTGAAGATCAGCATACTTTTTAATAATAAGTGGTGCAGATCCCTCCAAAATTGTAATTAAGGAATCATTGACTGGTCTTGCAGCTATTGGCTTGATCCTTTCTCTTTCTTAAAACTCCAGTCGATACAATGAGTATACAAATATTTATCTTTATAAGTGCTTTTCATTAAAAGCTAATTATAGTGTACTTCTGCAATTAATTATTAGCTGCTTTAAGAAGATATCTTACAAGATTATACTAAATAAAGAGAATCAGTCATTCTTAACACAGTGCAAGATGGGGAATTGTTTTAAAGATAAGTTTAATTCCAGTTAAACAAGATGCACTGTAAATGTTCCCTTATGCATTCATTTGACATCCAAGCCTCTGGAGAACTTTTTACTTTTCTCCTACTTTGCTCTGCATCCATTTTACTTCCCCTCTGGACATCCATTACAAAGAGGAATTGGGTTGCCATGCTCAGACGTCACTGGTGCAGCACTACCCTGAGCTATCTGTTTCCCCAGCGTGCAGGTTTAATTCTGGTTGCTTATTGACTTTCTCCAGGTTTCTCGGAACACCTCCTTATGGCTGATTGCAGGCTGACTGTGCTGCCAGCCGGAGGTCCGGGTCTGGAAAGGGCAGGAGGAAGCCTGTCCCTGGGGGTGAGGAGCCCAACAGCATCACAAGTACATTAGATTCCACTGTGAATTCCACAAATAGTTAATAACAGGCTAAATTTCCTTTCCCTAGTTGGACCGTGAAAACGAAGAAAACAGTATGTAGAAAAAAAAGCCACATACAAGAATGCATGATTTTTGGTGTCTTGTATGTATCTTTCTCCAGATTGCTAACTTGTGTACTGGAAGCTTTAACCTGACAAAAAGCTCAGTACAAGCTACTAGGTTCTGCTTAGAAGAAATGCTAATAGTGAGTGAAACCTAATGCAGATGGGGTTAGTATCTGTTTACTACCTGGTAATCTATCCTTTAAGAGTTGGAAAAGAGAGTGGTAATAATGTTTGAGCATGCCTAAATGACAGCAAAGGAGACACAGGTTCCATTTTTTGCCACTGCAGATAAGATCCAAGAGAGTTAATCTGTGGAGAGACACAAGAATATCTCACCTTCCAAAGGCAATTACTTCCACTGAGAAAAGTTTTTATAACAAAAGCTTTCTACTTTCAAAGTGTGAAATCTGCCTTCGACTGCACATATCTGCAAAAGAAAAAAAAATTAAAAAATCATTGAATTACCAGAATGGTATTAGAGATTTAATCTAATAAAGATCTACATCTGATTTTAAACTGTTTAGAATAGTTCCATATTTAATCACATAAGTCTTACTTCAGTTATTAAATTAATGGTTTTCCCATTGTACAGTTTGATCACAACAAGGCACATAGCACTTAGGTCTCATGTGCAGTTCATTGACATAAAGAGCCCTCACAGATATTTCACTGAGATTTCAGGTATAGCTTTATGAATACTCTTCGACGTGAAGCTATGTTCCCAAAGCAAAAAGAGAAGTCATAAAGAAACCAAGATATTTTCTTGATGAGTATGCAGCCTTTCCTGGAGACTTGGAAACAAGTCCTGGAAGCTTTTCTTTCAGCAGTTTGATTCTTTGCTGCAAGGTAATGATATTAAAGTATTAAGGGAAAAGCAACATATGTAAAATAAAAAAAAAAATTAAAAAAAAAAGAAAAAAAGGGCAATAAGATGATCTATTGGCAGGAAGACACCATACGTCCCTCCCATTTTGCTCCTAACCTGTTTTGGTTTGGTTTGGCTTGGTTTTTTCTTTTTACATTAACAAACTGTAGGGTAGGTTGCTCAGAGGACTGTGGGGACCCAGTCTACCAGGGTGTGCTGTGACCACTGGCGTGTGCAAAACAAACTGCAAAGCAGTTGTAAAGCTGTTACACTCCTGCTAGTAATATCATACACTGACCTTGCACTCCATTTACACTTTGGTTATGCAAAGAGGAGTCAATGTCATCAGTCAGGTCCTGGTCTTTCTTCCATCACATTGTACACCTAATATAGCAGGAGAAAACTAGCCATACTGCTCTAAAAATCTTCAAAAGTTGTTAGCCCACTATTCTCTGGAAAAAAAAAAAAAAGTTGATTGAAATACTGATTTTAAGAATTTAAATCATCTAGATGTCAGTCCAGAGGCGGTATAAGAAAGTGAGATTTCTTTATTGATTATCTAGACAGTTGAAAGAGAAATATATAATTATTCTTCACTTGTTTAAAGGAAAGGATGAGCTCTTCTATCTTAAAACTCTGCTGCAAAATTAAGATTTTCTATTTTGTTTTGGTTGTTTTTTAATTTTATTTTTAATATCACTCTATATGTTAAAGGCTTATTGGCTTCTCTTTGCATGGGTCTGTTTACTACTAATACAGTATGTTTTAAAGTGTCTGATGTCAGTTGAAAAGCGTTAGTGGCTGGAAAACATATTTATCCCCTTTCAGTCCAACATGTCTCATGAAACAAATCAAATTCACATAATAGATTTTGCAAAAAAGGATGAAAAAGTAGAGGGACTTTTTACTCATTAACACAAAAGAAACCACTTCCGACGTATAAAAGTGCCATTTCCGTATCTCTTGCTTAAGATGTGTAAACAACAAAGTAATCCTGAATTGTACACTGTTTCTGGTAGAAATGAAAGCCAAGTGGCCAATTTGAGTCATTTTATGTCTTTCAAATGAATAGCTGTGAGGAACATCTTTTGAGGCAGACAAATGATCTAAGACAGTTCCCAAAAGGTATGATTATATATAAGCACCTGCTTGCTGTTATGATGATTCAGTCAAGAACAATTGTGAATGCTTTTATGAGTTCTGCAAAGCTATTACCCTCAGCAGAGTGCAAACCAGTCTTTTCCTTAAGTGTCACAGTTCTGAAAACCCTCCAGCAACTGTCATGTATAATATGATGAGCAAGTATTTGTGTATTGGACCACATAGTCCAGAAGGACAAAACTTCAGACTGCTGTACTAGAAGGACAGGGGTGAGCAGCGAACCTCTAAGTGGGTGAAACTGTTTGGAAACTGAAATGAGTCTAAATCCAGTAAGAATCACATCTGTGAAAGACCTTTTTTAGTACTCTGGGCTATCTGACCTGGTGAAACTTAGTTTTGTGACACCTCCTGGCAGTGATTCTTTTTAGTCACCTCAGGATGCAGATTCAGATTTTCAGATTTCTGCAGCAAAGTAGGCAAGACTGTGTAGCACGAAGCCCAGATTTAATTCAGACTTAGTCACAGCGGCACAAACCCAGCAAAAAACAGTGAGGCTAACATTACATCAAGAGAAATGTGAAGGAAAGGCTCTCACCTTGCATGTGTTTGTGAGGCAATGCGAATCAAACAAATAAGGAGCATGAAAGAGGTGGTCCAGGAGAAAGCAAATGCTGTTAATGTCTACATGCAAGATGGACTATTAGGAAGGCTTAAATGTCCTCCTTTCATTTGTGTCTCTCAAAAGTCAAAGACAAGAAATGACGAGAGACAACATTGTGTGTGGGTGCACAATTAACGGACTTTTACATTTTGTGAAGACAGAGATTAGGGATATATCACAAGGTTAGAATTTTGTAAAAGAAGACACTTATGGAAATGAACGTGGCTTAATGACAGTCCACATTAAAGTGTCATGTGGCAAGTTTTGTACAAAATGGATAAAATAATATGTATGTATATAAAATACACATAAAAACATTATTATGCACATCATTTGATAACAAAGTTACCTCAAAGCCAGTGAGCCCACAGAAAATGGGATGTCGTCATGAGTAGCACTGGTCCATGTGAACGAGTAGAGTTCTACTATGAAGACAGCTCCTGAGGACAGGACAGTTGTGCTATAACCCCTTCTTAACTGAAGAGAAATGTAATACTCAGGGCCATGAGCTTCTGTTCTGTGATCAGTGATCTCCAGATTCATTATGAAACTTTGCAGAGCTTCAAATGTCAAATGCTTGTACAGGAAGGATTTATACATATGTATTGAGCGATATTTTCTGCTTTGTGGCAAGTCATGGCTATTAAGTGGCCAGACATCTTGTCTCTAGATATTCACCTGTGTTACAAAAGATTCCTCATGTTAGGCCTGTGCCAATGGTAGCTATGCATGTAATTGAACTTGAAAAATAATTTTCTCATGGACCTCGTCGGAAAAAGCCCTTGTCTACAGTAGAGCGTGACCTAGGTGGGCACAGAATCAGAACAGGAGAACATTTCTATCCATCTTACTATGATGTTAGTACTTTGATAAAGCAGATTTTGGTTCAGTGAAGAGTGCCTGGTCTCCCAGTCACACTGAATGAGTAAGGAGTGATTAGCAGAAAAGCACACCTGGAGTCTTCCTGCATCGCTCCTTTGCCCCTCTGGCTTCATTGCAGTAGCTGAAGCTGAAGCCTGCACAGCCATGGCCTCTTTTTCCCACCTTCCCTTTTCTTGCTGCTCTTTTCAAACTTGGTGGGACAAAGACTAATGCTAACATCACCCAGATCAATGATACTTTTCAAAGAGAATGAGTCGAGCGTGTAAAATTCCTCCCGTCAGCCTGCACTTCGTAGCTTACATAAACTTGATTGACATATGTGAAGTGGTTCGGTGAGCTGTGATCAACTAGGGATTAGTCTGATCTTGAGTTTCATGCACAGATGAAGGGGTTGGATAAGGGAAGTCAATTTTTTTTTCTGCTTATTTGTGCTTTTTATGAGTGAAAATATGTGTCTTGTTTGCAAAGACTGTTGGTAGAGAGCTGGATATTGACTGTTTCTCCCCAGTTGCATAAGAGGCATGGAAGAAAAGGCTTCAATTGCCTGTGGCTTGCTGCTCTTCAGCCTGAAGACTGAACTTTGCTCAACTGCTGTATTAACCCAGACTTTCTATCCTGAATTAGATCCCTCCAGCCAGCAACGGCTCACGCACCCAACCCGCGCACTTAGAGCAATGTCTATTCTGACTGAAACATGAATAAATATACCCAGTCCAGTTTTAATCTTGGTAGTTTGTGTTCAGCTCCTCAAGTAAGAGCTCGTGTTCTCTGGCAGGCTTGCTCAGTATTTCAGTGTTGAAATTCGTACCACCATCTCCTCATTTTTTGGCCAGTGTAGTTAGATTAAATCCAGCTTGGCACTGTGCCTAAAAGCAGTGTATTCATTACACCCATTGCCATGTAAGTTTAATCCTGCAGAGGGGAAACTCTTTCAACCTGAGCAACTAGTTCATCCGAACTGTACATAACAGACTGCAGCTCACAATGAAGAAACAATCCACCAATTGGGCACAGCCAATACCTTTGTGAATTCATACTTTCCTAGTGTCACAATTTCTGCTGGGGACTCAAAAGAATAGTCACATTTTTCTGCACAGAACAGTGAAAATATCCCAGAAAGGGTCAACTCACCAAGTGCTAAAAATGATTAGACATGGCTCTCTCACATGGATGATACACCACCACTTTGGATACAGCTGAGTTGATGTACTTGGTGGAGTTTGCAAAAACTTTGCTGTAGACCTACCTGCTTGCCAAGATCAGCTCTTGAGTTGCTGCCTAAAGCCAGGCTTTGATTCCAACGTGAGTACACAGAGCTGGGAAGAAATTACTCTGATAAAAAATTCTTTCGGCAGTCGTTGGTTTTCACATGTTTGAAAAAAAGTTGTGATGCACAACAAAATGTTTGCCAAGAAGTCTCTTAAACACTTGATGTCTGCTTAAAAGAAAGTTCCATATTCAAATCCTTGCCAGTGTCCTAACAAGCTAGCTGTTTTGCAGAGGGTGTTTCTCCATTTGCCAAATGCAAAGTTAAAAATGTCTGAAATTATAATTTTCATAGGCTAAGAAAGCTGTCTCTCATTGAGTATGAAACACACACAGGTGCAAAATGTTGAAGGGGCTCACAACAGCTGATTTTAAGCCTTTTGGTGTGGGGAAATATTTTTTGAGTACAGTAGCTCTAAATAATCCCATATTTTGTGTCCAAGCTTATTTATTTTAAGAGAGCAATGTAATTGCAGTTTTTCAGTCAGCTTTATTTTATACATACTAGCTTTAACCCTCACTTTATGTGCTGAATGGGTGGGTCATGACTCATCGACATAATCTCTTCAAAGTCTGCCAGCCTTGGTGCCTTCCCTAATGATATTGCTTGTTTTGTGCATTGATACAGTGACAGTTGAGAAAAGTGCTTATTCTTTGAAAGGTCAGTGTACAGCTTAATCTACATCAGAGCAATCAGTTTCTGCAAAGCCTATTGCTGAAACATAGTTTTTAACCTTTTTACATCTCAGCTTTTCAGGCCTCTTCTCACTTACTGTGCTCTGGACTGACACACGGGCTATTTGACGTTAAAGTTTGAATTCTTCTCTCCGAAATGCTAAGTTTGGTAAGGTCAGTATATCTGTTCATCCTTACCCTCAAGAGTATTTTAATGAAAGACCAGCATTACACAGCTCAGTGCTAAAGGGATTATAGAAATTGCAGAGCACAGCACTCCCAACTCTGTTTTATGCTAAGAATCAAAGCCAATGGTAGTCTGTTTTTTCACTACAAATAAGTTTTGCATCCCATCATGACTGGACAGAACCTGGAGAGGTCTTTCTATCTACCCACCTGCAGCATTGTTTTCCTGCCTTTTGCCATCAAGCTGTGGTCAATAAGAGACTTTGGGCAGAACAGAACTTGCTCAGTGCAGAGTACACAATCAGCATTGAAGGCAACTACGTTGATTCCTCTGCCTTAAGGCCTTCAAAACAGTATTGTACTTTGAGAGTGTTTCATGCTGCGTGTGTGCACACACACAGGAGGAATACGTGTTATCGGAAAAACAGAGTGTTTTGCTATGGCAAGGTTTTTCAAGACAACTGGAAAAATTGTTTAGGTGAGCCAGACATAGATGTACAAACATCTAATGAGACAATCAGCAGAAAGGCAGTGAACCACATAGAATCCTACCACATGACTCTACTTGAAATTTATTATATGAATTAAAAAATACAGTTCAAAACCTTTTTACATCACTTTTTGCTGTTCTCCCTTGGCACAAGAGAATGAATGAGACAGCTGTCACCTTGTCTGTAAATAATGTTCAAAGCTAATTTCTTTGAAGATGTTCCTTTATGTGCATTTCAGTAAGATGAATGTAGATAATTAAATATTAAGATATTTAAATCACGTTGAATATAGTCCGCAGCCAAAATAAGTTACTACCTTGTACTGAATTTTCATCACATGAATCTGCTTGTCTTGTTTTGCTTTGTCTTAGTCTATGCAGAAAGCAATACCAATGAATTGTCACTAGGGCTGGATACAGCGTTCAGATGAAAAACTCTTTTTTGTCAAACAGGGCCAAATTTTTCCCTGGTTTGTGTCTTGCTGAACATGCCATAAGGTGCAAGATGTGAGGATCGTATTTGGACGTGAGACTGTATTCTATGCTTCGTACCTGGAGGAAGTCATTGAGCAAAATGCTGGAGTGAAAGCCCTTCTGAGGTCAGGGGGAGCCACCAGAAGCGAGGCCCTCCGTACTAACAGCAATGCCAAGGAGAAAGACGACCACAAGTCCAGAGAGAAACATCAGAGAAAGTTCAGTGGCATTTTCAATGCCCATGGAGGCGTTCATGTTTAATATCCCAATTCCGTGTCATCAAAGTCAAAGGGAGCGCTGTCATTGGGCTTTGCCTGACGCATTAAGATGCAACACACTGTGGCTTTGCCTTGGCAGGAGGAGATGCTGAGCTGGCTGCACCAGAACTGAGCCTGTGCTCCCAACTCTGGCACACCATTAAGCTATGTTCACGGGATTTATTGCTTAGACTTGTCAAATATGTATGTCACATGACAAGCAGTATGAAGCATTAACTGATTGGGAAACAGCTCAGTATGAACTCAGTAAAGCAAATATGGTTACTTTTTACTCCATGAATTTTATGCTATGCACTTAAACATTCACAGACTAAGATATTTCAGAGCCACAAATCATTTGCAGCCATCATCCGTAGCCTGCCAACATGACCTGAGTCTACAGGAAAGCAGGGACCTCTAGCTAACAAAAATAAAATTTATTTCATATTTATTGATGTTAGCAGTAAGATGGGGGGAGGAAGGCGGGCATGTGTGTAAGCTCTCAATTGAAGCAGAGCGGTATGGAGGTGAGAACAGCAGAGCTGTCCAGAAGTGGCACTGTTTTTTCCTTACTTCCAAACTGTTTTGCGTACTGTACGTTGTTATGTCAAGTCATCCCACATGCAGTCTGAGTTTGGTTTGCTTTTTTAAGAGTCTCACACTCCCTGGACCAGGACAGCACTGACAAAAATACACAATTAACAGCAATGGGATAGAGGCTTTTCTCCATTTGCATCCCCTTTCTGCTACCTGCAGCCCATAGTTTAGTGGAAGAGAGTGGAAGTGGGTAATGTAAGAGTATGGGGAAATAAAAAGGATTGTATGAAAACAAGAAATTTGCTGCATTCCTTAGGAGCTCATTTCCAGGCATCCTAATAATACAATATTTTTTCAAGTATGTCTTACTCTTGTAAGGAAGACGTAAGGAAGCTGTAGCCTTATTTTGGAATGGCACTGCTACACTGCAACACATTTGCAGCCTTTACATTTCAGTAATTAAGTTATTTATTGGAGAACTACTCTATAAATTCCTCCCAAACAGGCAGTAAAAAAACCCATATACACACAGTGTGCATGAGTGATTTATAGGGACTGGTCGCCTTTAAGCCATGTAGCAAAATAATGATTCCTTCAAGTTAGATGGCTAGTTTTAGTGACATGTATACTAAACAGTTGCCATGTAATACCTCCCTGTAAACTGATACATTGCAAGTTGTCATTGCTCTTTGCAGTATAAAAATTGTGACAAACATACTGAAAGAGTGATCTGTTTTCTCTTTTAGTTGACTGTTCTTCCAAGATTGTGAGGGGAATAGCAAGCATGTTTGTAATTAAAGATAACACACAGTTCTTCTGTGTTATCATTTTACCTACAAAACCCCGGGGTAAAACAGTTTTAGCATGAAAAGAAACACATATGGAGCTGCTGATGGGATATTCTCTGCTTGAAGTACAGCTTAGAGAGAGGAAAACATTTTGAGCACAGATCCTAACAATAGAAAAATAAATAGGATTCCATCTTGTGCCTCGGTCTGCTCAGTACTCTCGTCTAATAGCTGTCTCCAAACAAAGTGCTGAAATAAAACTTCTCCTGGACAACCATTACCTCCTATTATCACCCAGGGAGATGGGACTGTCTGTAATCTCCCTTCACTGTCTGCAGTGGCCAGCAAGCCCTCTTCATGCTTGGAGACATTCAGGTATTCCCCTTCCACAAAGGCCAAGCCAGGCAGTGAGAAGGTCTCCCGCTGGCTCCTGCGGGCACACGGACGTGACGGAACCAAGAGGAAAATGTGCGCTCTGAGGAAAACATCAGACCCAAACATGCAAATTAGTCCTGAAAAGCAGCACAGAGGTGTTAATATCTTTCAGACAGAAGGAAAAAGGGATACATGTTACCATGAAATTATAACTGAAGATAATATGTTTAAGAAAGATCTGCTCTTTCACAGAAACTGTTGGAACTGCTTGAGTATTTTTCAGCAAAACCCCCTGCCATGGCAATGCCTTGCTCGGCAGGGCATGCAGAAGCAGGAAAGGCTTGATGAGGCTCTGGTCTGTCCCACCATATCTGCCTGTGGTATCAGGCCATGGTCCATAAGCTGTCCGATCTTCAGGCTGCTTGTATGCAGGCTTGTGGGGCCTCTTTCTCTTCTGTGGAGCCAAGGCTGCAGGACACGTCTCAGGAATGACCCCTTGGTATCCAACTCAGAAAACAGACCAGTTCTTCTTATTAATAAGGATCATCTTACCACTGTCACCTCTCACTTTTCCCACATTAAATAATCACAGCTGTCCTTTCTGGTTTTAAAATCTACTAATCTATGACTCTGCATTTAAAATTTGTCAAGGCTTTGGAGTATTTAAATTAAGGATTTTTGTTCTGATCAGTCTTTATATTTTAATATGACACGCACACACAATTTTGCCAGTTATGTCAGAAAGCAACCCCCATACCTATGCTTTAACTGGAAAAAATGAGCACCAGTTCATTACACTCCAATTTATTAGCATGCCTTGGTAACTCCCAATGGGAACCAGGCATGGGTTTTCACAGGAGCATGGAAAAACATTTGAGAACAAAATAACAATCTGGTATGTGACATCTTTTAGACACTGTAACGGAAAAGACCATAGCAATTTTTATGGACTTTGTGGAAAATAATGAAGTATAGAAAATGTATGAGTAGGGCACTGTCAATGAAGCTCTGCAATCAGATTATTTTTCTACCAAACTCTAACTCCTGCTTCATGATGCATAGCGTATATCACAACCTAGTATTTCCCAGTAGAGGCCATAACAGTGAGAACTATTGATTAAATGTTAACCCCTTGACTCGGAAAGTTGAAATTTCACAAAGTGCATCCCATTACCAGCAATGGTAATGTGTCAAGAAAGATCAACAATTCCAAACAGTTGCTGTAATATGAATTTTTATCTGTAGATTTGAGTTTAAATTTAAACAGTTCAAACTTATTTTTCACCCAGTATAATTGGAAAACAAGTACACTTCAAAATATGGTATTGGATAGTGTACCCTATGCACACAAACACAGATATTTGTACAGTAGGTGTAAAATATTATTTGCAAATTAGCAAATAGAAAAATAAATATCAATCTGCATTTGGATTTCAACATACACTTATGCTAAAATGTGCATGTGTGTTTTCAACTACTCACCACATTAAGATTGGCAGTTTCTAATAACTGATTATTTGCACATATAATTATGGGAACTGCACAAACTTTTTAAACATATGAATGTGCATACTATGTATTTCTCTGTTACCTTAAAGTAACTTTACTCTGAATTTCTTCATTGGTTTTCTTTCTGAAACTCAACTTCTTCCTCGCAATTCGTTTTCCTAAAACCTTGACATCTTATCTGTAAGACAAGCTCACATGTTTTCATTTTTCTAATGAAATATTTATGAGAAGTAGGATTTTCTTTATCTGAAGAAAATATATAATTTAAGTCAGAAAATGTTTAGCTCCTACAAGCATAATTGGCAAATTTAGAAATAGGCAATTCTCAAAATATTCATTCAGATGAAAATCTCTGGGGTTCACAGAGCCAAACAAAACCTCAAGGTGAAAAATACTGGAATTTTCTGTAATGCTTTCTCTGTGTGGATACTTCTGACTTCAGGATGCAAGTGCATTATACTATTCACAGTGCCTTATACTAATAATGCTGTCAGCAGAGACGGCTTCAAGTGAAAAAAACGTTGTTGTAGAAATTATACAACTGGGTCAAAACTTAGTGGGTTTGTCCACTCATTTGGTTTAGTTCTTTTTTTCTTTATTGCATAAGAAAGTAGGATCACTGGTTGTAAGCATTACTGTTAGTTTCATTAATGCTCTAGACGTCAGCCCTCAAAGACATTTAGATGCCTGCTTTCACTAGATGTTACCTCTTAAATATGTCAGAGGGTAGATGTGTCTACATTTCCCAGTGGCACTGAATCAAGACACAGCATAATGAGTCAGTGTGTAAAGCACTGTTGTATCTGCTTCAGAAATATTTGTAGGACATCCTAAAAACATCTTCAGCAGCATGCTGTCGCGGTCAGGGGCTCTATACATCAAATCCATGTTTATGCAGTAACCCGTAAGGTTACTCCTTTGGAAAGTCCTTACCAAGGTGTAGTCAATGGCAACAACATGACAGCTTTCATTTATCAGGAACGGTGTAAAACCCAAGCACTGTGCTAAATAAGGAGGAAACATATAAGAAGTCCTGCAGAGTTTTACCTTTCATTACAGGGGAGTTCCACTATAGTGGAGTTTATGGACTTGTGATTTTATGGAGTGTGCTTTTGATTTCTTATTTTTTATCTAAATCTATGCAATCAATTACTTTAATTTACCCTCTGGGCAGGCTGCAAGTTATTGTGTGACAAGTTTTCAGTGCTTTCAAACAGAACTCGGCAGTATTCATCATAGAGAAGAGCTGTGCCTTGAAATGCTTTCTGGGATCTTGTTCTTCCTCCCTCCCCTCCATTTCTTGGGGATGGGGGGTTATTTTTGACACTATACAGAAAGAAGGAGTTACTGGCCAGAGGTCCTTTTAAATTTTTAGGAGTCTTGATATATTATTCATAATCATACTGTAATTATTGAGCATTACAAAGGTCCACTTTAATCAATGGACAAATTACAATGAATAGCAAATCTACAGGCAAAAAGTAATTTGATGTCACTACACAAATCCAGCCGGAGGGTTTGTCAGAGATGGTATGTGCAACAAACAGCTAGCATTTCTTACTGGAGTGCTTTAAATCCCAAGCTAAGTGGGCAGCACTGCACAAGGAGGGAAACCAGGCATGCGGTGCCTCAGCTCCCTTTGCTCCCCTTATGTTCTCCGCACTGGGAAATCAGCCACAGCTTCTGTCCTCAGTAAGGTCACTGGGGAAAGGGACAGGTCAAAAGCCTGGGCAGGAGGAAGGGGGTTGCTGGGTCCATTTCTCAGTGTGGACACACTTTCTCGGTCTGAGCCAGGGTAGATCAGCCTTCCCAGACTTCCACTGCATACTCTGTGTAACAACCAAAGTAAAAATGGGTGCCATGGTTCTCCCTCTCCTTGCTTTAGACTGTCCAGAGGATGGCCATCTGCTGTGCAGAAGGGAGCAACAGCTCTCTCCTTCCATGTTATAAGCAAGGGTCAAAGCATGCACACAAGAAGTGGGAAGTCTGGGGTTTTAGGCCCCTCACAGCCATTGGAAAACCTACTTTTTCCACTTCCCTGGGAAATGGCCAGACATGTTCAGAAGTGTCCCTGGGAAGTGCCCAGACCATCAGACTGTGATTCAGCCAGGATGCTCAGTTCTCCTGCTGAGGCTGTGATTCCTGAGAGAGGCATAGAAAATTGATGGAGCTGGAAAGAGAAGGTAATGGGCAGGAAGGAGCCCGGTACTCTGAACTCTGCTGTCATGCTGCAGAGAGCAAAAATACAAATGTGTTCCAGAAAAGATTAGACCAATTCACAGACGATAGGTTGATCCAGAGCTATTCAGTTCAAAGGCAGGGACAACTTCATCTTGCTCAGAAAGTCTTCAGATCACTGATTGCTGGGGGAAGATGCAAGTCCATAGAAGGCTATTTCCACATTTACCTTCTCATGCTCTTCCCTGAACATTGACTCAGAACAGGGTGCTGGTTTAGGCAGATTCCAGGTCTGAATCAGAAGGGTTGTTCTACTGGCTTTTCTTCTGCAAGGGAGTGGCTCCAACTCTCGACTGTCTTTGCTTGAACACTTCAAAGCAGGGGGCATCTACAGCTTCCCTGGGGAACCTGTTTCAGTGTCTCACCACCCTCACAGTAAAAATGTCCATGTCTCCCTTGGGAACCCAAAACTGGCCACAGTCCTGCCGACATGGTCTTACCATGTCTGCTGAGTAAGGAGCAATAATCACTTCCACTGAGCTGATGGCTGCACTCTTGTTAACAAAGCGAGTATGCTGCTCGCCTTCTTGGCCACAAGGCCATGCTGTGGACTCCTGTTCAGCTTGCTGTCTACCAGGACCACCGGGCCTTCCCTTCAGAGCTGCTTTCCAGCCAGCTGGACCCCAGCCTGTGCTGTTGCACAGGGTTATTCCTTAGCAGGTGCTAGACTTTTTATTTGACTTTGTTGAACCTCATGAAGTTTCTGTCAATCCATTTCTCCAGCCTGTTGAGATCCCTCTTCGATGCCCTGCCTTTCAGTGTATTGACTCTTCCCCCAGTTTTGGGTCATCGGTGAACTTGGTGGAGGTCCATCCTATTCCATTGTCTGGGTTTAATGAAGATATAAATAGTATCAGAGCCAGTAGTGACTCCTGAGGAACATAGTCATTGACGATAGGGAGTGGGGAGCATCAAAACAGTGGAAATAATCCTACAGTCAAGGTCAAACTCAAGAAAAAGCAGGAAACACGCACAAGAGAAACAATCATGAATGAGGGGAGAAAGTTCAACCTCAACACTACACTAGAACTTAATGCTCCTGCCATCCTTGCAAATGTGCCAACGCATGCCATTTTGGCTGGCTGCAGTTGTGTGATGTACACGTTTCTCACTAGGAACAAAGGACAACATTCATATCACATAGACTGCTAAACAGCTGACAGATGATAATGACTTCTTGTCACAGGTGACCCAAAGGTGAAGGTCTCTATATCTCATTACGCAGCCTTTAGCTGTCCAGTAATCCCAAGTATGTTTTGTCAGGCCCACACTTTTTTGTTGGGGAAGAATGCATTCAATCATGCAGAATATTCCTCTCCCTTTGCCAGTTCCTTCCTTCAGGATGGGAAGCCCTTGAGGCTTTTCAGGTCTGAGATACCGTATTAGGAAGGTTATTTTCACCAGCTTGTAAAGCTTGAAGCAGGCATCACTAGTCCCAAGCACACAGAGCTCTAATTGAAACCGTTCCCAGCAGCTCTGTATCTACATATATGCATCCTGATTATGACAAAGCTCATGAATAATCACTGGTATGAACTTGTTCCTCATTGTCACAAGTTCAGGGAAGCAATGGGGATCCAATTGCATCACCTGATCCCTCTGCATGGCAAAGATGACAAACTTCCCATTTTCTAAAAATAATTACATAGCCCAGTGTGAATTTGTGCTGCAAAGGACGCCAGGATGACTCACAAACACAGAGATTATGAAAATGTATTCGTGCTGCAGCATTAGGATTAAGACGGAGTGAAGTTGTAAATATTCAGCTTCACTTCAGGTTTCACCTCAGCTCTTCAAACTTCTGGATAACCCCATTTGCAGAATTAACTCTGCACTGTTGTTTCCTTAAGCACCTGAAAATACTCCCCTCTAAAAGCTTTTACATGCGATGCAGCAAATTCTTCTGCTTTTAGTGCTGTGCTCTTCCTCCCCTGTTAACACACATGGTTTTCAAAGGGGAAAAATATAAGCCAGGCAATTTCTGTTTCCTGACCCCATGAATCTAAAATGAGATGGTTTCATTGTCTTTCTTTATCCACACTGTAATTGCTGTTCCTGGTTTATTTCCAGAATGCACCTCTCTGGAGATCCACACACAATCACAGTATATTATAATATTTCAATGCTTTTGTTTTCTTCGTGGCTCTTGCAATGCTTTTCTTTCATATTACTGATCATCACTGGCTTGTACTGGAGTACCTGCACTGAAGTCAATGAAATGTCATTTATTTGTGCCTGCTGAGGATTTGTTCTGAGACCTTTAGATTTATCTTTGTTGTACCACAGCGTAAGAAGTTTAGTGTATATTTTGCTCTTTTGAAGAGCATAAATATATATAGTTACATCAGCAAACTGCATATCAAACACTCAAGTAAAACTTATTTGACCATTTACTGACTATACAAAGTAAAAGGAGTATTAATAATGCCAAGAAAATTACCTTCAACATCCTAAGTAGACCCAAGTAGTGACAGGTATAGAGTGAAATCTTGTCTTCAGATGTGACAGAGATCAAGATTAGTAACATTCACGATACATTTCTAGAAAACTAAAGTCCTTTCTGTTGGTTACTCCAATCTTCCAAATCAACACTTTCAAAAGCATCGGCAGATAGAACTTAGGGTTAAGTCTGGTCAAACTGAGTACATTTGTTTTAAGAGAAATTTGGGTATATGTTTTTTCCATTATTATTAGAAAATAATGCTTTGGAAACATTGCTAAAACAGTAAACTTCTTTCCTTGAAAATGATATTTAGGAAAAATGTTGATTCCAATTGCAAGATACAGCATTTATTGCAAGATACAGCATTTATTTCAAAATACAGATATTTTTACCTGTCCATTATACAATTATGGTTTTGTATTATTTTATTTCATTATCCTCAGTAGTGGGTCTGTATAAATGTCATATCCTGTAATGCCTAAAACTGGTATGTCATAGAAAAACAAAACATACGTATCTATATAAAAAATAATTCAGAATGCAACTCTGATCTCTTTCAACAATAGCAATGCCAAAACAAAATGCTTTCAACTGCAATTTTTTTTCTTTGATGGCTTTGATTTAAATCAGTACACACTGCAAAACATCCTAGTGCTTCTATATACTATTTTCCAAGAAATTGTTTTGACAGAATTTTTAGACTAAGTGCGTTCAAACTGCAGAAGAGGTAGCTGATAAACGTGACTGAGATAGTAGCAAGAGATGGTAATTTTTTTCCCCCATGAAGACAGCCAAGCAGTGGAGCAGGCTGACCAGAGAGGCTGTGAATTCCCCATCCCTGGAGACTTTGAAGATCTGACTAGATAAAGTCCTGAGCAACCTCGTCTGATCTTACAGCTGCCCAGCTTTGGGCAGGAGATTGCCCTGGAGATCTCCTGTGGTCCCTTACAACCTAAACTGTCCTACTATCCTCCAATCCTAGGAAACAAATTATGTTGCAGAGCTACCAATGCTTTCCAGCGTAACCGTGGAGTTAATGTGCTACAGATCAAACATTTTTTTCACTTTCTATATTTAGTAACTCACAGAATGCTATTTCTTTACTAGAGTAGGAAAGAAATAGGAGCTGCTTTAACTGGTTGGATATATTAATGACGCTCTTCTGAAAAAGGTATAAACTCAAATCAACCACTGCAAAGTCTTCTGGAAGCCAACTACGACCTCCAGACCAGAAATTCTAGCAGATGCATGAAGTATCGTGGATGGTGTGTTACCATGATCTATAACAGGGATCCTGAAGGGTCAGAAAGAAACCAAGATGGTAGATGTACCGTTAGAGGAGAAGGAGTAGACAGGCTCAGCAGCTACTGGTATGGTACAGCTCTCACTGAATCTCGTGCTTCACAGCTATAGATCAGTCTGCAGCAAAGTAGCCTTCCAAAGTCAGGCTTACTACCAGGGCTGTAATATTAAATGTGAACCATCGTAAAAGAAATGCCATGTATTTATTATTTTCAGCTTCACAAATGCCAAACTATTTGTGTTCCGTCTTATCTAAAATATACAGCAACATCACATGAACACCTTGGAATTATTTAATATGATAAAATTAGTAAGCTAAAATAAATACAGATGCACAGAACAATATAAACCAGAGCCAGAAACATGTGCATCTTCAAAGCTGAAATTGCATTTTGCCTCCAACCCTTTGCTTTCACCTTCATTCTCAGAAGCCTAGGATAAAAGGTTAACTTTATATTCTGCCTGTGCTCAGGAACATCGCACTTGGGATGGTGTAAAATATTGCCCACACCTTGCAAACTTTCACCTTTCTACCCAATTGTAGTCTTATTATTAGTGACGTCCTCTAAAGTTGAGGGTACAAGTGGAAGTAGCTATGCATTACCTGTACCTGCTCGATTTTGGAAGCTCAGAGCCAACCTTTAGCTTCTTGAGTTCAGGTCCACAAATACTCGCTCTTTCTTTTTGGGAGGGTGATATTTCAGCCCAGCCTGGGCCTAAACTTTTTGTCTCGAGCTCATCTATTTTGGACAAAAAGCAGGCAGTGCAGGTGCTGCGTTCACTTGTAGAGAGAACGTGCAAAGATCTCCTCCTCGGAAAAAAACCAAAACATTTGAATGAAAGTAGCGAAGCAAAAGAGTGAGAGTAGACACAAAGAGGAGAAATTGTGCTTATAAAATGCTTTTCTGTGCCCTTTTGCGGAGCCATGGGCAGTGCCCGCGCCGGCTAGCCGCAGGGCGCAGCGCTGCTGTGGCTTCAGCAGAGCCATTCGGCACGGTGCCGGAGCCAGCGTGAAGGGCGCGCTGGATGGGATTCTCCGCTCACCGTGGGTGTGAGGCAAACGCACCCCTTCTTCCACGATGTGGTACTGAACCCGACTGTGGATCCCAAGGCAGCTGTCGGTCGTAGCAGAATACAAAACTGAAAGAGATTTTGATTCAGGGAGGGAATCCCAGCGATCTGTTGATCTTAGCAACTGTCCATGATGTTGCAGCTCAATGGATTTAGCAGTTTCATAATGTAAGCAAAGTGCTGTGTGCAAGACAATACAGAACAATAACTATTGAAATTTGTGTAGCAGCATTTTGGATTATCCCTAACCATAATCATGGTTTTATTATGCTCAGTGCTTTGAAAACACACACACACACATTCTTCATGCTTTGAGAATTTGCAGTCGAGTGACTACGGGGCAGATCATCACCATGATTTCGGTTCCTACAGATGCATAGGGATGCCCACTGCAGATTTCAAAAGGAAAGAGAGGTCGAAAACACAGCTTCTAACCTCAGCTGTCTAAAACATAACTGTCTTGTCTACTACTTTTCTAACTACTTTTCTAGGCTACTCTCCTTCTAAAGGCTGAGGGAGATATATAGGCATCTCTCAAAGCAGACTCACTGCATCCTAAAACAGGTCACGTGAGTCACTTCTTCGGACACCTACCCAGTGTATAGGTATTTAAATTCTGAAGCCAGATCCAGAAGACATTCCTCATGATTTTGAAGGAAAAGCACAAAGCACCTAAAATTAAAATGACTTTTTCATTAAAATCTCCCATCTGATTTTTTTAATCAGAAAACTAAATATTTATGAAATTCTGAATTGACAGTAGATATAATTCCCCTTTCACACTCTTTCTCCCTTTTTTTAATCCCTTTGTGAAACTTTTTAATAGCAGAAGTGAAATCTAGGATATTTTTTTTAGATTTAATTTTACTTTATTTTTATGCCTCTCCAGCTTTTTAGAACTGCCTACAGTTTTAAATTTCCCAAGACTATAACATTTTGAAATGTATTATTGGATCTTACAGCAGTGTCCACATGTATACCTGGAGCATAACAATTTCCAAAAAGAAGGGAGCAAGGGAAGAAAAAGGAAAAAGTGGAAGGGAAAGGCGCACATTATTTCCACAGACAGAAGTGATGAAATGCTACCCATTCCATTTTGTTATGCTAAGAAAAAAGAAGAGGGTAAAAATTTAACAAATATAAAATATTTAACTGCAAAGCTTTTTCTTTCAATCTGAAACCCTGAACAAACCTTATTCATTTATTGATTTCTCTCCAGTTTACAACCATAACTGATTTGAACACCTTTTTTTTTTTTTTCCCTGAAAGAAATTTACTGCTTATAGCTAAAATGAGATACTTGTAAGAATTTCCAAAGACAGTAAAAAATCTTCCCATCCAAAATCTAGGCAATTCAAAGAGATGTATGGGACCTTGTCAACCTGGCCAGCCACGCTCCACTTAGAGACTGCCAGTGGACATTTAGCGCAAAACTAACCACCTAGAAAAGATCAGGAGAGCAGACTAGGCTCATACTGATATTGATCTGCAGTCAGAAAGACTTGAGTGTTTGAGAAGACACATAACAAAATGAGCCACAATCAGAGTAAATAAGTAGATATTTAGATTAAGGCACTGTCCCCAGCAGTAACAAGGTTGTGTTAAGGTTGCATTCAAGTCATCACCACCACTTGCTGCTTGTGCAAGTCCTGTGTAATTCCCTTAATAATCAGGTACTGAGCAGACAAGGTGGCGTTCAAAATCACAGCTAACACTTAGAAATTGGAAGGATAAATCTCCAAGAAAAGAGCTGAGCATAGCTGTAGCTAATTTATAATGGGCTTTCTGCAGCGAATATAGAGAATTTTGAAGACTGGATAGGCCAGAAAAAGGGCATTGTTGGGGACAAGATGACATCTCAAGTACTACACAATCGTCTGTGATTTACACTGATTGCAAATGAGGTGTTCCCACTATGTTTTGTTGTTTTTTATAAATCTGTGCTCTCTCTCACTCTTAAGAAAAGGTTAATGATGATACATCCCGCGCAGTGCAGGGAGTCTTCACAGAATGCAAAGGGCAACCAAGGTAAATCAGTACTGGGACATACACTAGTTACTGAAAATTTCTAGGCTACAGCATTCATTTTAAATGTTTGTCTTACTCTTTTCACCTCAGTGCAGACTCAGTGTTCATCAAGGTACTTCTTATTGACCTTGTCCTCGTATACTGAATCAAAGCACTGTATTATTACAGATTTTTTTCTGGCTTTACTGTGTTTATAATACACTTTGCGAAGCCAACATCTCCTAAGAGGCTGTAATGCTGAAACGCATTGTAAGGGTGGGAGAGAATCATATAAACAAAATATTCAAGAGCCGCAAAATTGAGAACATTCCCAAAGAACTCAGCTTAAAAATACATTTTAGACATCGCAAAAAGACCTTGCGTTATATTGTTTCTTGCTCTGTATACAGGTAATAAAGATTCTGACTTCAGAGCCATTTAACTAAAGCACATTTCTAATACCATAGTCCACTGAGCCCCATAACACCTTCTTGCTTTGATTTCTAATGTTCCACATTTAGCAATCACCCCGTTTGTTCTGGTGGGTAATAGGAACAGTATTTATGAGCGAGAAAGGCTCTGAACAGCTCCTGTCCTTGAGAAGCCATTTGCTGCACTTGTATTCCTCATATGCTATGCTCTGTCTTATTTAAGAAGCTGCTCACATGTACAATACTGTGTCTTCAGTTCCAGGGGTAAAAAGCTTTCCTTTTCCAGACTAGAAAACACACTATACCTCTGTATTCCTGAATAATTTTCATAACAATTTTTGGTGAGCAGTTCCAAGTGCTTAGTGCACAGCCCACCTCCTCAGTACTGGTCAAAGGTATGAGAGATGCTTAAAGGATTGGGAAAATATGCTATAGGAACAGCTGCCTGTAGGTTTTAAGTACAATAGTGGTTGGTACAAAGAGATAAACCAGCAGAAACTTCTTGCTTTTTACACCTATTTTTTTAATGGAGATTATTTGTTTTGGTGATGTAGAGGAACTAAACATATCCTTGATAATGGCTCCATAAAACACTGCATCTCTAGCTGAGTAGTGCCACTGCAGAGGGACATTTTAAGATATTCGGTCCAGCAGGCTGCTTCCTGTCATGGTAGAAGATGGTTCAGTCAAGACCTCACATCTACGGGAACCTCAGCTCTTTTACCTTTATCTTTCTCTTTTTCCTTTTTTTTTTTTTTCCTCCCCTGAAGCAGATACTTTCTTGATATAATGCTACACCTCTTTGTTTGCCTTAATTTTGAAGGAAAAGAAATCAAACCTAGACTGAGTAGGATATTGCACAAAAATATTAAGATACAGTGTGGTAGAAGTCAGAGAGCTGAACAGAAGCAAATACAGTAGATAAATTGCAAGTCTTACACGGCTGATAAATCATGATGCCAAAATATTTGGAACTTCATACCTATGAGAAAAGAGATGTATCACCTCTCTAACACAGTGTTAGGGTGCTGTCTTTGCAGTAGATTGAATATTTTAACGGAATTTATGAGCTGGATCATATGTTCTTTATGAATATTCACAAGATGTAATTGGTCTACAGAGTTTTTTGAAAATGTGTTTTCCTTCCTAGACTACGGTCTCTGTTCCTTCTTCCCAGTCATACAAAGCTCTTCTGTCATTGGTTAACACACAATGGATAGAGGTGGGAATAAGTGATGCCCTCTGCATGTCATCACACCAGAGACAAGGCAATGCCAGAACCCCAGAGAGTGTCTTGACTTTGCTTTTCCAGGAATTCCTGCTGTTCCACTTGATTGTTTTGAGAAACTCCAAGGACTGCGGACACTTCTGCAGCCAAAGGGGAAATATCCACACAATACACCTTTTCTTTTCATTGTATGAAGTGAGAAATCTGTTCAAGAAAACCAAATGGTGTAAGTCAGTGTCAAAAAGGAAATACATCCTGACAGGGGCACAGCCACCACACCTATCCAGTAGATCCATAGGCCTATCCAGAACACACATGCATTTTCATTTGTTCAAAAAATCAGAACCAAGTGTTTTGCACTTCTAATAGTGCTGAAAACTCCTTGCAGAAAGCTAAGTATAAAACAGGCAAGGTCAGATAAGCCTAAAGCAAACAGCTGAATACCCTAGCTATAGAAATCCTGAGGCCACCTCTTATAGAGCGAGTTCCATTAAAATACAGATTGTATCAGAGCAGACATGTAGCTTTGTACTTTAAAATCTGCCTATTGTGCAAAAGGCATTAAGCTGATATCAGTCTAGCTGAGATTTTTATGGCAATTTAGATGATGGCAAATTATTAATGTAGAAGTACCTGTTTTATCGAGAATATCACTTTGCTTTTTGTCTGATTTTCATCATGTGCCATATGTACAGCAGTTGATCAAAGGCTGTGAATGCATTATCTCTTGCCTCACTTATCATTTCTGAGAAAAGATGAGAAGGAGGAGAAGGGAGGGACAGAAGATGATGATCAGAAATAGAAAAGTTTCAAAGTAGATCAAATAAGACTGTCCATAATAGTTTCCCTTTAATGAAAGGCATCATTAATCAGCTGTAATGGTGGCTAAGAGTGTTGGTGAAACAGTACATAAGCTGAAAAAAGCAGTCTCCAGGAATAAATGTACACTGCATTGCAGCAGACATGCGTCTCATTAGTTTAACTCAAATGTCACTAGTTAATGGGGAAAGCGATTTAGCAACTGTCCTACATGGTAACACTATTTTCGTCATCAGCCTCTCTCCAGGCGCCTGACTAGCGTACAAGCGCAACATGCCAACAGCAGATATACACTTATGAATACTTTCCAGTCCCTTTTTTATTCCGCCTAAAAAAAAAAAAAAAAAAAAAAGTAGGTGGGGGGATAAACAGAGCTCTGTTACTGCTTGTGAATGAAAAATTGCTTTCCTTGAAGCCCGGCCAGAAGGATTTACACTGCAGCACAGGCAGGGAACAGCTGGCAGACCAACCGATCGATACCATCGATGGTATTGGTGAAGTGCCTGCCTGAGCCGGAGCGCCTGTGCTTGGCACCAGGCTGAAGAAATTCACAACGCAGACGTTCCCCCGCCTGCCGTAACCTGCTCCACTGCCCCAAGCCTGCGCACCCGCCCCGCTTATGTCCTCTCATCAAGGGAAGAGTGCCAGGCCTGTTAAACGGAGAAACTGGCTTAGCCTTTCAATAGTCCCTTTGGAAAGTTCCTATAATAACCTCCCCTTAGGAGTGCAATGTACACGTAACGATGCTAGAAGTGTTGTATCATCCTCCTGTGCCATTTTGCAGAGACTTTTAAACATTAATGTTAAGACTAAATATAGATTTTTGCATTTATTTGAGTATAAAAAATAATAGACGTGCTATCCAGCTGAATCTAGTAATCTGAAAACTTACGGTAGTGCAACAATGGGAAACCTTCAATACCAAATATTCAGCTATAAAATCAGGACTTCGTTTCATTCAGCCAGCAGTATTACTTTATCATGTACAGCTCAGGTTGAAAGACAACTAAAATGAATGGAAATATCTAGAAAATGTGAATTTAAAACTGTGTGGGCAGAGGTGATAAAACGGTAAGTGTTGTTCACCCAAGCATGTGTGCCTTCTGAAAGCACAGAAAAGTTTTTGGGAACGTAAGAGGTTAAAGAAGCACAGACAGGTGGCAACAAATTAAGCTTTGACTTAATTATGAAACGAGAGGCTTGGCTCCACTGTTGAACCTTTTCACACAGAGGAGAAGGACCCTTATTCTGAGAAGAATTAAGACCCCAGATTTGGGTAACTCCTCCTGCTTTGCTTGTTATCACTGGAACTCCAGTTAATTGACACTTACTCCTCTGAATTTGCTACTTAGTGGATGTAAGGGAAGCATGAAAAGAAGACTTCAACACACTAATTGACAGGCATCAGATAGAACCTTTTCCTCCCTTCCTTTAACAGCAGAAGTTGCTTTTAACAATACTGAAACTGAAAGACCAAACATGTAGCCAGATCAAAACGTGAAATTAATGTATAAAGAAAGAGTACAGAAAAAGGACAAGCACACCTGGATACTCTCCCTAATACATCCTCTAAGCTGTCAGAAATCTTACTGTCCTAAGCCAGATGTTGTATCTACTTTTGTGTTTAACAGCCTTTGAGGATTTTTTCCCCATTAATTCCATGAATTACCTTTTGCAGCCACTTTTAATATCCACAACATCTTGTGGTAAAGAAGGCAAAAACTTCCCCAGACTGGCTCAAGTCATGCAAGCATTATAAGGCACGTAGTGAAACTGTGAGAAATAGTAAATAATTTTTCCATATTTGCTTTTTTCTGTTGCTTGCACAGTTTTGTAGAGTTTTATCATCTTCCCTTCATTCACTCCTTCTCCAAGTTGCAACATGTCAAGCCAACCTCTCCTCACAAATCAGGCACCTTTACCAGAAGAGCTTGATGATCTTACATGATATTTGCCATTTTGCCATTTGCCTACAGAATTCTAGGGAAAATGGGAGTATCTGGTTGTATTCTGTTTGCTCTGTGGCTTAGTTCACATTGATACTCCCTTCATACCTCTGTCTTATCCAGGGGGGCTTTTGCTGAAAAGAAGAGGAAAGGGAAAAGAGTGATTTGTTATCCCAGATCTCTGCAGCTGCCTGCCATCCCTCTGGGCGCCTGTGCTTCAGCAGGGACCTTGTTGATGCTGTATCAAGATGTAAGCATCGAACAGCCCACAAAGCCATAACGTTCTTGTTCAATGTTTTATATAAGCAATAATAATCTTCAACAGCTCATTATCAAATTACTCAGCTACTTTTTAAAAACACTTCACATAAGGGCCAAATAAGCAGCAGTTCTAGCTGCCTTTACAGATATTTCTGATTACCCACCAAGTTTTCCTACAAGAACGAGTTCTACTAGAACAGTGAAGTGGCTGAAATTCAGTCATTCCATGTGCAAAGCAAAAACGTACCCTTTCGCCTCCAGCACTAGGGAACAGTTGATTTTCACAGAGAACACGCAAAAAGTCATGTCCTGCTGATTTGGTTTGCTAACGGTGGAACTAAAAATATTCCTTTTGGCCTGTCAGAACAGCTGATCTTGTAGCTCCAAGTGACCTGCACAAAAAAAAATGCCTGCTTTGTTTTTTACCTAAGCAATCTCAATAAGCCAGTGCAGTTAGCAAGTGAAGACAATATCTGACTGAGCTGCAGCTGGAGAATACAGCTTGCTCCCACCCTCTTTCGCTGCACATTTGAAAAGAGGAGTCTGCTGATATTGGAACCAGATTTCTGCAATGTTCTAATGCAAAATGTGTGTAGCAAATGGGAGCTTCTGCCTGCACACAGGACAGTCATCAGCTTGTCAACATCTTCGCTTAGAAACTAAGGCAGAATTGCTTGCCCCCAGACATCTGCCTTTATCTGGCAGCATACTTTCCCTTACTGTACTCTGGGTTAAAACGCTGAAGAAAGCTTTAATATGGCAAACAGGAGGAGTTATTACCCTGCTTTGAGAAGACTTCTTGAGCTTTTTTACCACTGACTAACCTTATACCTTTACTAGTGAGCACGGACAATAACCCCAACCTTGAATCTTTACTAAGTAGCACAGAGCTGAAGCCTGTCAAACCGAGACAGCAAGCGCTCCAAGAGGGTCAGGAGCAGGGCAGTTGCTAGAATCATCATCTAACACATCAGCAATGGTACTGTGGTCCTGCTCATCTAGTCGATTTATTGTGTGAGTGATGCTAAAAGCTTTCCAAGAGCATAGTTATATTAGGCTGGAATCAAAACTCTCTCCAGGTGGTTTGGGTCTTCGTCTGAGATGTTCCCATTAGCGTCAGTGGAATGTTATTTCTCAAAAGAGGCAATGGAGTAAGGCTGAAGCTGTACATCCACACTGAGAGTGGAGGTGCCTTCTTCCTTGGAAAGAGCCCATTACACCTGCTTAGGCAAAAACTCGCCTGTTCAACACTGCGGGTAAGTGACCAGTATTTTTATGCAGTATTATTCTATGTCAGACTTGATTTTCTTCATCTACTGTACACTGGACCAGCAGACTGCTTTGAGGCTACGAAGAAAGAGAGAAGTAAAAACCCCAAAACCAGGAGTCTGAAACCCAAATTGCTGCAATAAAAGCTGTTGGCAAAAGCAGCATGGAAACATCACAGAAACCAGTTAACTAGCAGCATGTGATGAACCAAATGTATGGACTTTGCTGTGAGACGTTAAGAAATAACACCCATGACTAGTGCATGTTTGCACTTTGAACTTCGGTCATGAGATCCTCCTGTTTCTGTCTCTTTTCCAGCTGCTCCCATGCAATCAGCGGCACATCAGAGACTGTCAGGAAAGATCAGCCTGAGCCGCAAAGCACCCAGCTCTGTAGCATTCAGCTCCATTTAGTTCTTCTAATAAAGAGGCTTGGTTTTATTTAATTTGGTAGAATTCAATACCAGCATTGTCATCTGCCAGAGATACAGCCCAAAGGGTAACATTTCCATTTAAACACTTCAAATGCCATGTACAGACTTATCTAGACACTTGCCTGAATTTTTTGCTGCTCATTAGGAGAAGGATGCTTAGCTCTACCAGTTTATGGTGGCAGAGAGGAAAAGGCACATTGCCAAAATATTTCAAATCAGATCACCATCATGAGCTCTGCTATCTCAGAGGGGAAAGAAAAATTAATCTTGCCTGCAGGTGGGCAAAATCCAATGCTGCCAAGAAAAATGCAAGCAAAACTGCTTTTACGTCTAAGAAAAGTGTCTCCAGCTGCTGCATTATGGTACCAAACAAGTTCCACATGTCAGAGGAGGAATGCAGTGTGGTACTGAAAAAAAGAAATGGCAGGCACCATCTGTATTCTTATAAATTCAGCAGTTGCCTAGAGAGTTGCTGCCATTGAAAGAAGCAAAATTACTTCTCTGCTATTAATAAGAAAACTTGACAAGACTGAAAAGGGCTTGAAGGAGCTGTCATTAGAGAAGTTTACATTCCACCGCATCTCCCAGAAAAGCCAATGCAGCATAGAAACACGTAGGTACTCACCATCCTGTGAGTCTGCCAAAAATTTCCAATAAATAGAAGCTAGCTCTTGAAGAGGAAAGGGCTGGGGCAGTAGCAGATCTGCATCTTTTTAAAGCACTATTAGGCACTGTTTGGCTTCACTTCTGTGAAGACTTCAGGGCGGCTGTACCGGTGAGTGGGGGGATCAAATGTGAACTGAACAGCCCTGCGTGAGGCAGCCTTGAAATCTGTACCATGAAATCAGGAAAGACTTGTTCTGCCGCTCTGCTGTCAGCACGTATAAGAAGATCTTCCAAGGCAAGGACCACCTGTCTGTGTCCACGCTCCTCCAGCTGACGGGAAGTGGCGTGAAATGAAAGGAGGCTTAAAGGGATGGGTAAGGAAACCTGCGGCAACCGCAAGACGCAGGATTTTGCATTGGTAGATATATATATTTCCTTGTGGATGTGAGAGAAAGGAAGGGCGCTGTGTCGTGTTTGGTGAACTCTGGGGCTCTCGTGCCTGGGCTGCCTGCCTGTCCGAATGCCGCTGCCTTCTCCAAGCACAGTGCACCATGAAAGAGAATGAACTTCCGCGGAGTGGAGTGGCATGGAGGTGAATGCGCCAAGCAGCTCATTAGCGTAATGCTGGTGCATTGCTCATTGTTAAGATGCCAATTCCCATTTTGAGCCTGGAGGGTATGCAAAGGGCAGGTAAACAGTTAATGAATACAGTTCTTTGAACTGAGCGTCTGAATCTGTGCTGAACTTTTAAATCTTTTATAGCTGTGATATTTCAGAGTCCTAAAAATGAATCAGAACATCTGACAGGTATGCCATGAAGTTCCATATATACGCTATGCCAAGATTTAGCACTGAGCATTTACCATCTGATATGCTGACAAAGGGAAAATGGTTTATGCAGAGGTCTGTGGGCTGTTTTGCACCTAAAAGAAACTGGTAAAATTGAGCTTTTTACTGTTTCTTTTCTCACATGGAAAAATTTCATTGAAATACATGTAGTGGTTTCCCAGTACTACCACAAGCAAAAGGTTACTTCATCAATAAAATAATGTTGGCGCTCGAAGGCGCATATATATACATTACTGAGGAGGTGGCGTTCAAGGTCAATATTGAAATACAGTCGGCAATGTCCCAAATGTTAAACTAATCCTCTATACTTGCGTTGCCCAGTTCATCTCAAAGCTCTTTCCTCTCTAAACAAATAGAAAACAGTTAGCGAGCCTGAATTATAGCTACAGTTGCAATGAAGCCCCTTTGTGGCATCTATTTACCATTCTGCAGTAAAACTGCATGCTTTGCTGATCAGAAAATCACGTATTTCCTGGAAAAAGAAGTAACAAGTTTTCCAAGGAATTTCTCATTGCTCCACAGCCAAAGAAAAATGAGAATGTAATGTTTCATTTTGATATAAAACAGTACTGCTGTTTAGCTTTCTGCCTTTAGGTTTGCGGATTCCCAAGGCTGTGCCTGAAGCTGTTACTGACACCTCCTGTGTTTTTGGGACTGTCACTCACTGCCCCTTTTCCTGTACCCTCATACAGATGCTATAAGCTTTGCTGTTCCTGTAACGAGCCTCGCACACAGCCAGCTGCTGGCACCCCCGCATTACCAAAGCAGCGTGGACTGCAGAGGTTTTCGAGACCCAGCTGGATGATACTCTGAGGAGCCTGGACGGACCTCGTGGCTGACCCTGCTTTGAGAGGAGGCTGGGCTAGAGACCTCCCGAGGTGCCTTCAGCCTGAGCTGCCCTGTGATCCTGCCAGCCTGCTGGGGTGTGCAGGCTCCTGATGCTGCTGGAGCATAAGCAAGGGTATAAGGAAAGGCGAATAAAGAATAACGGATACAGGATGGATTTCCTTTCAGAAGGATTTTGAGGTACCAGAAGGAAAGTTGCCAGAATTTGCTACTACATTAAACTTTAAAATTTTCTCAGGACGTGAGATTTTTTTTTCCACTTAATTCCTCCTCATAATATTACCACGTACAGAACAGGAACTGCTGGCAAAGATGCAGGTGCATTGTGCTGAAGCAGGGTGAGGGCTTTTTTTCTACATACATGCCATGAATCGGGTTTTGTGATGCTGTATTGTGAACTCCTGCATCTCATCTAGACATCTTCAGCTGCACCCCAAGCTCTGTTGCTGCAGTATGAGCCCCTCTTTCCTTCAGTGGACAGACATATTCTGACTCTGAGGCAGACATTTCTGTTCAAGGCCATATTCATAAGAAGTATCCACAAGAGAAAATAAAAAAACCCAAACAGGTAGACACAACAAAAATCTGCCAGAGAGAAAATAAATATTTCTACCCCTTCCTTGATTTGAGTAAATGTACACAGAGAACCAATTAAAAAAGGCTTAACTTAAATTGGTTTTCCAGATGAATAATGGTTTGGATAGCAGTGATTGCATGTATAACATTTATCCCTTGGGTTAACAATACTCTCTTCCAATTCTCCTTAATCCCATTACAAAATCAATAAATATTTCTTTTCTCCCAACACTATTCTCCAACATTGTTTAGAAAAGGGAGGAGAGGAGAGGAGAGGAGAGGAGAGGAGAGGAGAGGAGAGACTAAATTTAGAACTTGAGTTTGAGGAAGCTGCTGTCTCTGAAAAAACTCTGCATTAAAATTGCTCATCTGATCTCCAACTTCCTCTCTGAGTGGCATTTCAGCAGTTCACTCCAAAGAGTATCAGAGCCCATATGATGTGCTATGCCTTACTGAGGGACTCCTGGCACAACTTCCAAGTGTCCTCTGTATCCCACCGCTGTACAAATGCTACTCATACGCGGAGCTGCTACAGCTCTTAAATGTTGGTTTCCTATCACTGTATTGGATTATAAAAGATTTTGCAGTCTTCTGCCAAAGATTTCCAGCTCCTCATTTTTCAGCTGCTGGTCTTTAAAATTTGACAGGAGAAAACCTCTGTGGTCCTTAGGTGCCTTTCTTTGACTGCATATATAATGTGTGTGTGTATATATATATTTACACATGTGTATGCATGATCATGTTGATCATATGTATACACACAAATATATATGTTCTTTTCAAAGCTACTTAGTGATACCCTATGTCAATTATTAAATCAAGTCCATTTATTGCCATAATTACAGCACATAATCTCAAAGACAGCTGTCTAATCTCTTTTATCTTAAAGGTTCTGATGTATTTTGTGGTTCCCACTGTATTTAGTTCATTTAGAAAACATCTATCCAAAACAACACAGTCCACTTTTTGCATATTTTTTTAAGAATATCTCTGTTAAAATACCATCAGAACACAATCTGGTTTTGTTATGCCCATTGACAATTAACAAAGTTTTTTTGTTCCTTGAACTGTGCTTATCAGCTAAACAAGTGGGAAGCACAACAAATGCTTCAGAACAATACCATCAGATACAGAAACTTTGTGATTGCTCCTGTCCAACCAGATCTTTATGAAAACTGCAGGTCGCAAAAGATTAAAATTCTGCCTTGACTGGGTTCATTTTTTAATAAAGAGGGGGAAAGAGCGGGGAGCCTTGGGAGGATCAGAAGAACAGATTAGCTGTCTACAGAAACACTAGTTATGTATCATTAACTCCACTGAAGCTATTCATAGTTAAAGCTGAAAAATGCCCAAGCTGACATTCCTTCCTCCCATGCTGTCAAGGGGGAGGCCAGACACAAGATTTTCCACTTCATCTCCCAGTTTCCTTTTATACACAGGCTCTCAGCAAACTGCTCATGTTGCCACAACAGAGACCTTGAACCTTCAAAGCTATCTACAGAGACAGACCCTTATCCCCGATCAATATGGCTCAGCAAAGAGGCACAGGCTGCCCACACATATCTCTTCGCAGGACTGGGACTTATATTCTGAGTGGCTGAATTTACTTTTCATAAAAGGGCAGGATGTTATTGCCAATTGGTGTCTGCAAAGTGAGTTAAAAAAGTCTCACTTTCATAGAACAATGAGAATGGGGAGATGCTCTCTTTGGAGAGCCAGTCATCACTGCGACAGAGAAAAGTCAGCTTTACACCCACCCCTGAATCCTTTTCTGCATCAGGAAGTAAGGCCCAGCTAATGGCAGAGGAGGGGATTTTTCTCCAGAAGAGAAAGTTCTGCATTAGGTCCAGTCTGAATATCAACATGCGTGACCTAACGGAGAAAAAGCTACATTAGTTCATTTTTCAAATAACTCTAAGTACTGATGAAGGACAAGAAAATTGTGCACTTCAGAGCGAGACTAGAGAGCAACAAAACAGAAATTTGCTTGAAAACATGCCATCCACAGGAAGGATCACACTCATTCTGTGGACAGTAATGAGGAGGAGTGGCAAACCTGAGAAACATGATGGAAGGTGGAAGTTAGACACAACTAAGATGCTTAAAAAAATGCCTAAGACCAAAGAGGCTTGGTTGGAATGCTCCCATCAACTTTTTCCTCAAATATTTTTTAAGAGAGGAGCTTAGATGAGCTCGTGTGTGTCTCCACTGGCCAGAGAAGCTACCTCCAACAGAGATGGCTGCAGAACCAAAGGCAATATTGTTGTTTCAATTCAGCACTGCCTCCAAGCTCCACCATGCAGCTCAGCTAATTTTTTTTTTTTTTTTTTTTTTTTTTTTTTTTTTTTTTACACATGCTAGCTACCTGCTGTTTAGGGGTACCAGTTTGTTCTTCTTGCTTCAGGGATCCCTGTATGCTTTTGCCACGTGGCACCTCACCCCTCTAAGGCAAGTCTCTGCCCAACACATACTGATGCATAACGGCTTCTTTAGAAGATCTAAGTGTCATTTTTCAGAACTGAGGAATTGAGGAGTTCATGATGTTCCCATGATGTGTTTCTTTAAAGTCATTCAGTTGCCAAGGGTATGCCTGTACTTTGTATTCGAGGAAGATGTAAACTTGTTCTGGTGAGGGTGCTGATAAGAAGGACTGCCTCCCACAGAGGAGTTGCCTGTGTTAAATATGTATAGGCTGACTAAACAAGATCCATAGGGAATATTAAATTGTTTTAATAACTGGAGTGTAAGGACAAAGAAGAGGGAGGAATGTACGTGCATATTAATGGCAAAACCAAAATGAAATAATACGGTAAAACATCTTTGACATTTGCATGCTTGTGACGTGATGTTAATACTAGACCTGAAGACAGCCAACAGGGAAAATTCTACATAGACTAAGAAATGCTCCCTATGAAAGTCCACAGGACTACAGCATATTCCTCTCAACTTCTTTCTTTATGTTTGTATTTACAAAGCCAATATAAGATTCAGAGAACCCTACCAAAATTCAGTTGTTCAGATGTAATTTATGAAACTTCAGCAACTGTGAATGTAGCAAGCTAGAGCATGCCTCTGCTGCATCATTTGTACTGAAAGCCTGATGGTCGTGGGGGGAAAGTATGGGGTCAGTATCCACGTGATAAGAATGAAATACAAATCGAATGCATTCCTGTTGCCTACTCAGCAAGGACACTCTTTGTGTTTTGCTTCATGAAAAATCACTCAGTGTTGATTACCAACACTGCAGCACTGATTATCTAGACTGCAGGCAAGCTGTTTAAAGCTGAAAGGATGAGAACAAAACCCCTAAAAAGTGCCAGAGACAGCAAACAAATATCTCTCCTCAGCTCCTGGGGACACAAGTGTCTCTGTGTATGACACATACAGGGTGTAACACACCATCACATGTGAGTGGGACATGGGACTCAGCCAAGATAATATTTCTATTCTCATTACCTATGAAGTAAATTCAGATTTTGTCCATCTGCTACGTCAGATGGAGCTTGTTCAACCTAAACAATGTGGAGACAGGTCTATCCCTTCTAGTGCCTTTAGGAAGAGCATAAATAAAATTCTGGAACATACTCCTTGCAAAGTCCCCTTCACATTTCCTTCACGGGGATGGAAAATGCTGCCCTCTGCACACATACACATAGTCTTATACGTGAAATAATCAGGGAACCATTCACCAGGCAGACTGGATGCTGGGATCCCTGCCGGAAAGAAAGGGCCCATCCATCTCTTATGCCCAGCACTGGACCCTAGAGTCTCAGGCAAAGCAGCCCATCATTTGCAGGACTTCACAGGCTGGGACATCTTAACCTTCAAAGCCAGGCAGCACTGATAGGCCACTGATTCACCATGGATATAGAAAGTTTCTTACACATTTTTTCTTGCATGGTGGGGAGACACATATCTCTCTGATAACTCCACATTGGTGTCATGGGTATAAAAAGACATTTTCAGCATCCAAGCAAAAGTAGTGATGGTCTGAGACAGCTAAACCCCTCAGATACGCCAAACCAAGCAGGAATACTATGCATCTTCATTTAATTTTAGGCATCACAGACTGCAGATTTTCTTAACTTTTGTTTCTATCTTCATTATAATCAACCACAAACAACCTCCAGTAATCCTAGTTACTCATTACTATGAAGTTTTCTTTACTGTGTTTCATGTTTGTTATTCCCCGTACACCATATGTTAATCTTTTTTAAAATAGGCCTTGAGCTCACCCTAGAGTATAAGAAGTTTTGATTTTTTTATCTTAAGGGGGAAATGCAGATGATCTCCTTCCAAGTAGAGATCAATCATCTTTAAAGAAATTCTGTATTGGATTGTTCCTGCTTTTTGCTTAGTTTCCCTTTGAAATAAGAAAAGAACATTTCAATTTGAATGTTATTTCAGTGATTGTCTCATATTAAAACCACAACTCAATAACTATGGAAGAAGGCAGGTAAGAAGAGACTTTCAAACCAAAAAAAAAAAAAAAAAAAGTTTGTCCTGTTCTCACTGTCAAAGAGGAGCAGAAGATATTTCTGGAGGAAAAAGGTAAAAGCATCTCTTCACCATAGGTCCTCTCCCTTCCTCTCCCAGGAAGCAACTATAATGTTCTAGCAGCGCTTATTCCAAAACCTGAAACAAGTTCTTCAGGGCATCACTCATTGTCTGTGCCTTACCCTATCCCCAGCCGTATTCCTCAACCAGTGATGCAGCCCTCTTCTTCTGAAGTCGTGGGGAGTTTCACCTGAATCATGGTAGAGTAGGCGATGGGAACCAAGGGCTCCTACAGGCAAAAAACCCTAGAGTAGAACAATATGATAGCCATTTCTATTGACTCAGGTGCTACCTAGCCCCCAAAATACCAGAATAATTAGAAAAAAAAGCTTATGCAGAATCCCCCCCATCAGTACCCAGGCAATCAGTGTTTCTCATTTCAAACTCATTACCCAATCACAACTTTACCTCAGGATTTTGGTGTGTTTCTGAAAATAAATATGTTTTCTACCACCTCTCTCTTGTATAATTCATCAGACATTAGTGGCGTTGATATGGTATTACCTTAGATGTTTTCCTAAACATCGCTTTCTATAACTATGCCTGCAGTCCTCATATTAATGGAGAAGAAAAGGGCTGGAGAACTGTCTTCTGTATTATGAAGATCTACCTGCCATTTGGGTCTATCTGAATGGTCGAGTGAGATCCTTGATTTCTGGTGCATTCATCGTGTTTGGCTCAGTATTGGCATTCTAGCTGCCATTTCTCAGTGTTCTTACCCAGTGGGCTGTCCATGACGTGCAGTGGTGAAAAGCTCGCACTCCACGGCTCTTCCACAGCCCAGGAGACAGGCTGATAGGAACTAGTCAGACAAGTTGGCGGGAAACAGTTGTGGAGTCTTTTTCCCCCCCCAAGAATTTTTCCATCATTAACTACATCTTAAAGAGCCCAGAATTAAGGTGTAAACATGCAGTAGGGGTCCAAAATTAGTCTTCTGTATATGCCATATGGAAGACTTGAAAAATTCATAGAAATAGGTCTTCTCATGTTAAACTGAACCAGGTGGGTGTTGAAATGACTATGCTCTGCCTATGATTCAGTCTCGTAGCAGTAAAAAAACATTCCCAGCAAGCTATCATTGCTGTATGTCAGGGCAGATCTTCCCTGAATGCCAGATGGAGGCTTTGCACAGAATCTGACTGCAGAACGAGCACGACCGGCCCCAGGGCGATCCCTGCGGACACACAGCTTCTGCCTTTCCCGCCGGCAGCGCGGCGCAGCGAGCGAGTGGCTGCTGGGGATGCATCTGTGCTGCGCCCCCAGCCTCAGCCCAGGTTTGCAGCCATTTCTCTTCTCCGACAGAGCAGCCCCAGGGCTGCAGGGATTGCCTTTGGACACAGCAGCTTCCTAAGGAAGGCTGTGCTGTGCTCACCCACTCGCCTCCGCACCCCATCTCTGACTTGCCTGGCTGCCGTTTGGCTGGACCCAGGGATCTGCTTCCCTTACGGCACTCCTTGCCATCTTTAGCGGCTCTGGGCTCTCCCCCACCAAGCTTTTTGTCCCCACGTTCTTGAAGCAAATTTCATTATGCAACTTTCCAAAGCTCTTGGGCAATCTGCTTTCATTCTCCCACTTTCCTTTCCTTATCAGTATTTATACTCTTAACTCCAGTACCTCATTCTTTACACATGGCATGTCCCTCTTTCTAATGCTTGATTACTTTTTTCACTCACTTATTCAGAGTGACCTTTTTCACTCCTAGTGTATTTATCGCTAGATGGCTCTCATAACCCTTGGGCATATTGTCATTTATCTTTCAACCCATTCAATTCCCTCTCGTTCCAATCCGCCTCTGCCTGGTATCCCTTTTGTTCCTTCAAATATTGTGCTGCTGAAAGCAAAGCATTTTAAACACTAAAAAAAAAATAGTAATTAATTGTTGCCTAGCTGCTTCCCCACTATTATGTTTCCAGTGGTTGCATTTCCTTAGAGATAGAAGAGCCAGATGCTTTCAATATGAATGACTTAAATGTTAGATTGAGGGAAACAGCGGCAAGGCAAAAATTGGATGATGACACAGCAGAGGGGCTGGGAGGACAATGCGGCTGCTGCCTTTACCATCCAGCTGCCAGTGCAGTAGGTGGTACAGAAACGTCAGGTTGCATCAGGCCACATACGATTCACCTGTTGTATCTCCCCAGGGAGAAAACTAAGGCAAGAACAGATTTATTCTAGAGGAAGTGTGAACACAACTTCTGGATCTTAATAACCTGTGAAGTTTTTGAAGCAAAGCTTCACAAAGTGATGCAATCCTTCAATCCCATCCTCACTTCTTTCATGCACCATGAAGGGTATCAGCCACACCCTAAACTGGAAACCATATTGTTCAGTTCTTTAATACAGCTTGTTCTATTTATATCTAGCTAAAGCTGCTGTTAACACGCTGCATTCAAAGTCACTTCATGAAAAATCGACTAGATCTTTTGTGATGATGGACAAGAATCTTTGTACCATAAATGGAGTCCCAGAACCAAACTTGTTGGCAGTTTTTGTGCCTTCAGTATTTTTCTGGCTGTGACTGACAATATTTTTTGAACCTCAGTTGCAAAGGCTCACTACAGGATGGACTCCAAGAGCCGGTAGTCTTCTTCCTTGTACAATGAGTCAGTTAAATCGGCCTCTTTGTTCTGTACAGAAAGGTGAAATGAAATTCCCTTTTCTTCCCACTTTAACGTATAACATAAACCAAACAGTCAGTTACTAAGGATTGTTCTGCTCAACCAAGATGATAAATGCACACTGGAAGCCATGACTGGGAGTAAAGTATCAGCCAGCTGTGTTGACTGAACTGTGCTGCATTAACCCATCCATTGCACAGAAAATGCATTTTCAGCACTTGTAAATGGCAATCTCAAAATATCCATCAGCCTGAATGTACTGTTACATATTTACTTTAAGGAAGTTTAATCCCTGAAAGAAAGCCTTAAAAGCAAGACACACAGTAAAACAGATATACTTGCACAGTGACTGACTTCCATCACCAGGATTTTAGTCTATTAGGGTGAAAATATAAGAATCAGTGGAGAACGTACCCACATTTCAACATTTGGTCCAGGTCAAGAAACAGTTCTGCAATTCCCAGCTATACTTAAGCCTATGTGAGGCTTTGTTGCCACCATTGCTCCTACTGAGCAGCCAAGGCAACCCAAAAGTCCTACCACTCTGCAGGTCTCCTTTTCCGTTCCAAGAGGGGGGAGCACACTTTACTTCCTCCCAGCCTTGGCAGAAGAGCTTGCCACGTCTTCCTTCCTGAAGGCAATATTTGGAAGGCTTTCTACACATAAATTAAGCAAGCCAGGTTAGTGTAAGCCTCCTGCGTTCTTTTTCTGCTTCTTCTGGGCTGATGCTAGCTGAGCTTCATGAAACACTGAGTCCCAAATTTAGCACTCCAGCACTGTGTGCCCCTCTCAGGGCTGTTGTTTCAGGCTGCCTGCAGACCCAGGCATGCACCAGCTTGCAATTACATTCATCTTGTCAAGTTTTGCCTCGCAAATACAGCTGATGGAAACTTGTATTTTATTATGAATAGAAGTTTAAATAGTGATCTAATCTGAGCCAGCACTTTAAGGGCCTGCAGTACCTGTGGTTTAACCAGCAGAGACAGCTGTGTAACATGCAGGCAGCAGCAAGTCCCATGGCTGCTCATCCCGTTTTCCTGCTTTTACCCTAACATAACAGTTTCACTATAACTGGACAGCAACAGAGAGGAATTCACATGACATTCCCCCTAAAGCGCAACGAACGATACCATGCTACAGGCTTCATTGGACTGCAACTATGGATGAAGTCTTTAAGCAATTCTATAAATACAGTAATTTGCCTTTTTTTTTTTCCCCCCAATCTCATTAAATAAGCATTTTACCCTTTTCATATATTTGGGTTGGGTCAGAAATGTTAAAGTCCTCTACTGTGTTTCAATATCTAAAATAATACAGTGCAAGAAAAGTACCAGAGTAAAATGATGAACTATTAATATTCTCTTTGGAAACAGATTCAGTCGCACCGCACTCATCTACTGAGGTACATGCAAAGAATCTGGCATCCCCAGATTAACTTTTTTCATTTTCTGACAATGTCCCGACTTCTTTTTTGGGACAGAAATCATACCCCAACAACATCCATTGCTTTTGGCCATGGATGAGGTAAATTAGTATAACACAGAAAATATGATGCTTTTCCTTCTGTTTGGTTGTTCCTTTGCTCTGTGTTTTACATAAACTTTTTTGGGCTTTCCAACTAGCTTTATTCAGCTATTGCTTTATTTCTAGGGAAAATATAATTGTGTATTAGAGAAGAAACAGGAAATACTATTAAGAAGTGGTTCCTCAAAGTCAAAAGAGGGGACTAAATTCAGGAGCCTGTGTGAGTGACCCTGTTTTGGGTGCACCCAGAATCAACCATCACTCTGTTGACTCAGGAGCAGCAGGTTAGCTCACAACCCTTTTGGCGACCAAGTCTCTGATTTTGGTACCTAAATGAAGAAGCAGGTGCCCAACTGGAGTTAACTCCAGAGCCATCAGTTCCTACAGTTCTGAGCGACACCCACACCCTTGTCTTCCCAAGCCCTCACATGGGCTCTGAGACACAGCTCCCACTGCAGCTTCCGGTGACACCTCTTGCTGTCACGCAACTGCACGTCCAAGACCATCCTCATGACAGAACCTGACACTGGACAGGCAAAAGCTTAATTGTACGTTAAAGAATCCTAATGGTTCAGGAAGCAAACTATAGATAATCCATCTTGGTATCCAAAATATCCACCAAATATACCAGGTTTTCTTGTCTTCGGGGAAAAAACCCTGGATCATAAAGTGTGGCAGGTTCAAGGCTGTAAGGATAGTGGCAAAGCAGTGGTTAAAACTAGGATTTGAAGCAATTCAAGTTTCACGAGTTGGAGGACTTTCATATGTGTTTTAAATGTAAACTTACTTAGGAATTCCCAGACTAATTTTTATAGGTTGAATTATTTAGAAAACACTGTTTTCTCTCAAGGATTCTTCCCTTAGGTAATTGATAAATATTTATAATCCAGATTCCCTCTTAATGAAGATTTTTGCCTGGAAATAACAATTAAGAGTCTTTGTCAAACTCCCAAGTTGAAAATAACTGTCATTCAAATGTTATTGTTTTTGAGTATGTGTAAAATATTGCCTTCCAAGATCCAAGGAAAAATCTTTGTTGGCAAGTTGTTTGAAACAATGCCTAACTAAATGTGAAGGGGCTTGTCTTAACAGCATACCAATGAGGTGTAACTGGCAATCAGGTGTGACTTGTTTAACAAATTAACAATATGTTTCTCTAATAGGAAATTTGTTGCTCCATATTCAGCATTGAAGATTTGCAGCTACTTAAAAAAAAAATCTACAGAGACTTTCAACATAATGAAGGTTAAATTTACTTTGAAATTCATGACGGCCATATAAAAGCAAACTCGCAATACTGTACATCTGGAAAATCACACTTTCATGAAATTCTTTAAGCCTTTTGTTAAGGATAACTCATTTACACCTAAAAAATAAATGAGAATTGATCGCAATATCAGTAACAGCTGCATCTCATTCTGAGGTTTTTGTGTTAAAAAAAATCAGATGTCTTAACCTCATTCTTATTTGATTTGTAAATCTTTCTGAAGACAAGAGGAAAAGAAATTTGAGGTTTACAGACAATTGCAATTCATTCCATACAACTGATCTGTTCCTGTTTGCTAATTCCATAAATTATTGCGGCACTTATCAACTTGCTGCAAGTGGCCATTTCTGAGCAAGTTTGGTCTTATCATAAATGTCTATGCTTACTCAGCTCAGTGAACAGTCATCTCTCCACCTGCATCCAAGCAGCTGAGATGTGATGGCCTCTGTGTCAACAGGCTACCTGTTTCCATAGCCTGCATCTGCTCCCTAGTATCCCAAAGCTGCAGAAATATTTGGTGAAGAACCATAGGCTGGAAGAGCTTTTCACTGAGGCTTGTTGCTCTGAAGTCATGAAAAATGCTTTTGTTGTTCTTGCTACAACTGTTTTTTTATCTCCAAACATCTGTACGCTATATGATGTTGAAAGATACACAAATACACCTCCTCCCTTTTTAGCAAAGATGAGCATTATACGTTACACATCTAAATATGTTTAAAACCAACATGACAAGTGGTCATAAAATGCACCCATAGAAGACCATCTTCAAAGTCTAATTTCCAAACCTCCCAGTGTCACATTTCATCTTTTTTCTTAGTAAAACTATCCATCCAAATGGACATAGATCCCTGAAAAAGCCACCTCCATTTCAACCACTGCTTTATTTTTTTATAGATTGTCAATAAAGCTTATAAAATCTCTTTGAAAAATCCACATTATGGAGAAAATGAATAATCAAAAGAAACTGAAAGGAAATCCCACTTCAGACCACACCATCATGATGGACCTTTGGAGAGGATTTTTTTGGTAAGGAGACAATTTCTGATTAAGTACTCTAAATACATCCTCTGCCAAATGGGAAAGTCTTGTAAATGCATTTGTATTATTGATCATTTTAATTTTGTTAATCTTTACATGGAAAATCACAGACTAGTAAAGGAATTCAACCCCTCCTCTGGGCTGTCTGGGTTTTTTCCCTGATGACTTGTACTTCTTAATCTCCTAAGCAACAAGCCAGCTACAACTTCCCTTGAGAGACTATTGTCACCTTAAATTTATTTATTGTTTATAGTCTGAAAGTTTTTCCATGAGATGTGTCCTAAATGTTCCTTTCCCTTACTAAACAGAAGCCCTCCCTTTTCTGCGTTTGTCCCTTTTGGTCACCTGCAGTTTCCGACCCTCCTTAGCATGTTGATTCCTTGTTGTACTTTTCTCCATAACATCTCTCCTCAGTGCTCTTTAAATCCTTTCCAGCTCTTCGGTATCACTACAGGGACCAGGCTCATCTCACATATCTTAGAATAGCTGAAGCTTTAATGATCAGCTAAAACAAGACCCCTGCATTAAAGGCAGTAAAAATTAGATGAGTTAATCCCAGCACAGGTGATCAGAAAAGATCACAACATCATCAGCACAGCAGCCTGCTTTTCTGTTTTAGTAAGATTTAACGTGATATGTTTAGTTTATGTTGAAGAATCCTGTGTGCCACAGAGCATTTAATAACAGCCTTGTTTTATGGGCATGCTTCTTTTCAGAGGAGAGTGAAAGACCATATAATTACCTCACTGGCCCAGAACCAAACATTTGCAGAAAAAAACCCCAAAAACAGAATTGTACGAAGTGTGGCCAATTTTTATCTTTTCAACAAAAACAGAGAAATTAATATTTATCAGACATTTCACTAAGAGTCATAAGAGTTTTCTGTTAAACTCAACAAAGGTTGAACCGTTCTTAGTGTTTAGGATACCATATTATTCTATGATAAAATGCATGCAACATAATGCACATTTTACTTTCTTTTAAGTCGGCTTTCTTCAGTTTGAGATGTTACATTTTTTCAAAGCTAATTTCTAAAGCCAAATTCCACGACAGTGAAAGCAACATGGACTGAAACCAAAACATTTATATCTTATTGTAAAGCCAAAGACAACGTACCACATTCTCCCATTTCTGATTCCAGCAATGAGTGATGAAAGTTTAGGGGCACAGCATAGCAGAATACCTAGCAATATAAAGAAAAAGGTAATACTTGGGAGTGCTCCTATTGTTACAGAATATTATTGCATGTAATCCACACATACGGGGGAAAAAACCTGAAACCATTTGAAATATTTTTTAAAAGAAAATATAAGTTGTCCCTAGGATTCATTTTCACAGAAAAAAATATTAATATATCTTTTGTTATAAATCATATGAAATATCCCAAACAAAGCCAGTCAGTGCAGGTTCTTTTACTATGGAAAAGAAAAAGGCTTATTCTAACCCAATGAACATCTATCAGAGTTGAAATTGTATCATAAGTTATTAAATCCTACTGATCCTGCTAAGTGTGGGAGGTCTTCTAATTGCACTGTTCTACCGATTCTATTAACTTTTATGAACTTAAGACCAAGTTTGGCTTTCAGGTATATTTGTGTAATTCCAGTGACATCTGTGAGAGCTCTACAAATACAAGATTTTAGTCTGATCACTGATTTCTGACCATATTTATATCTCTCTGTCTTGAAAACTCATTCACAGAGGAGGATAAGCAAGTCCATACAGAGGGAGACACATAGACTTGTCAATAAATATATGTTTCTTAGAACTCCTACGAAGAGTGTGTTAGACCCACGTGAACAAGATGTTCTGGAGCTCTGGGGATAAAAAGGTCCAAATCCAGAAGATGGATTTGGACGACTGTCCTACTCGTCCACTGCAATGATCTCCTGTCAGTCCCAGAGGTGGCCTCATCAACCAGCAGCCCACCAAAGCAGGTGTGAGGTAGTGATTCTCAGGTAATTGTGAAAACTGAAGACCAGAGAGCCCCTTTTTGGTCATCTGCTACATTCCAACAGCACTACAGGAGCTTAAATGCCAGGGGAAACATTTGTCGCAATACATTTAGCCTATAAAAGTAAAACAAACTCCGTAATACGTTTTAAATTTCTTAGAGTAATTGTTCTCTGCTCAGGTATATACTTTTTTTGTTTTTCAAGCCTTGATCCCCAGACTTGATCTGTAGCTCCAGACTTACATTGTCTTGACAGATATGCACTGACAAAGTTTTGTGTAATGTTATGCCCCCTGATTTTTACGGCCAAAGCCATGTAATCAATGAGATACAAATGCCATACATACTCAGGGAGGAAGGTGTGTATATGTCTTTGTGTGCATATATTCACATGTATACCTGTCTACATATATACAATGTAATCACAATATAACAAAGATTTTAATTAAAAATGGAAAGAGGTTTTAATAAAGAGTTTTGTACTCTGTACTCTCCTTTTATAGTGCCTCGCTATGTATTTATGTGAATAGAAGAATAAAGCACAGCTATTGTATTTACTCTGGAGGTCTCATTATGCAAAGTAAAAATCTAAATTAATAAAAATGTTTTGCAAAACATGCTGGAGGTCATCCCCAAGTAGCCAGTATTGAGACTACAATGCCAGATGAATACTCAGGCCAAACAGATCAATTCTGCAAGGTTGTCAAAGATTTCTGATGTCATATATTAATCAGTCGTTACATATTTCAGATGGAAAAGGGTTTTCCCCAGAAATACTGCATATGGGAAATCCCATAGGAGAGATCATATGACAAGTCAACAGAATCATGGAGGCCTCATGCATCCCTAGGTACATTAACAAAATATATGACACGCTAAAATTTGAACTACCTAGCACCATGAGAGGGAACAGTTTGTTTGAAGAAGGTATCTGCCCACTGACCACTGCAACTACCTCTATTATGACTGACATTGCCGGGGTTTTACACTTTTTTCAGCCCATAGCACTTACGCTGCTCTACTTTTAAAAACCAAACCCCCAGTTTGCCATGGAAAAGACAGAGGAGCCTGAAAACTGCACTGACCATTTCTGTCTTCATCACAGCACAGAATGTATCAACTGAGAAATGCAGAGCATGCTGGTAGAAGATGTTAGTAATGAGCCAAATGAATCCCTGGTGTGACTTCACTCACTTCATTAGATCTATCCCCAGGATAAATTTGTCCCAGCATACTCAAGACTCTAAAAGTTTTGAGCTGAAGAGAATAGCAGTACATGGGGAAAATTACAATCCTTCCCCGAATATTTAAACTGGATTGTTAAACCAGTGAATCTGATTCCAAATTATGTTTGCAGCTTGTTTTTGATATAGTCTCTTGAATCACTTTTACAGTTCCAGAAAGTGTTGCATGATCCAGCCAGCAACACGGTGCATTAATAAGCAATGAGCTATGCAGTCCTGTCAAAACAAGCTCATTAGTAAGTTGGCTGCTGGGTTTTTGCAACCACTAGCTAAACTTTGGCAATATAAACAGGGGCACATACAGGGAGGTCCCACAAGCTGTCTGTACTTTAAAAGATTTAAGGACTTCTTTTTAAACATATAAATAGGACCCAGCATCAATTTTCAGTAGTGCAAGTACAAAATAATTTTCCAAAAGTCTCACAAAAGCTTTATTGCAATTGCTAGGTAGAAAGTTTCTTCTTGTGTGATAAAAAAAACCAAAACCAAACCAAGCCCATAATATAAAGCAAAAATTATGTTTCCTGATATATTGTTAGGCTCATAAAACCTGGCTTTAGTTTTTCAGGGCTATAAACAAAGTAAGGCACTTTGATGCTGTGATGATTGGATGGTAACTAGAGGGCCACACAAGCTCATAATGTATATGAAGAGCACAATACATTAAAAGTGCCTGTTTATGAAGAGCTCGCTGATTGCTTCTCCAGTGACTCAACCAAGTTTGTCCATGAAAATTAAAGGCTACGGTGCCTAGAATTGCTGTGCAAGACTGCGAGGATGCACCCAGACTACCCTAGGCAAACCCTAGTAAGTCCCATCAGAAACTTCAGGTAACAAAGAGAACTGATAGAAATGACTAAAACATTTGAGTCTAAAAAAATACTGTCTATGGCAGAAATTCTGAATGTGTGGGTTTATTCTTGTATTCTGACTCCAGCAATGAGTGCTGAAAGTTTACAGAGGGCATAGCATAGCAGTACACCTAGCAGTGTAAACAAAAAGGTAATACGTAGGCACATATATACACTTATATGCAAATATATATGCATATTTTAAAAATTCCCTTACACTTGATGAAAGTTGTTAAATTTTATCTATTTATCACCTGCCTTGGAATTCCAAAGGCTGTATTTATCCCATTCAGAGGCAGTGTCCACCCACCAACACCACCTTCCCACCATCTACCTCTCAGGGTAGAGTCCCAGCTGTTTCTACATCCCCAGTGAACCACAGTCACCTGGGTGGCTTTTGAAACTACCTGCTTGGGCAGGAGGCAGGTGAGCATTTTTCTTGCCTGCAGAATCTGCTTCCCCAGCTACAGCCTTTGCCACCTGAAAGCTGCAGTGTCAGCGTTCCACCTACAACCCATCTAGAAGGAAGAGGTCCTTCACAACATCACCTCCACTGGTAAGTGCCTTACCGCAAGGATGTGGTATCTCTGCTCTGTGAGAAAACATGATTTTTCTGAACGCATTACCTTTAACCTGTGAAACAAGCTGAAGTTTCTTATCTGCCTGCTGTGGAAATCACCCCTCTCCATGACAGAGACACTACTTCAGCCTTATTACTTTCATTACATGCATTAGAATGCAATGTTTTTCATACACGGACACCGACATTTTTCATACATGGACACCAGACATACCTGCCTGCAATAAGAACACATTGTTGTCTGTCACTAATAGTTCTTCATTTTTTCCATGGGCCCTTTTCCACACTGTGCTTCTGCAGAAGCAGGTCCACATAACAACCACTGGGGCGAGAAGAACAGGTGAAAATCAGCATCAGTAGAGGTCAGACTGTGTTCTTATATCTAAATGTATATTATAGGTTAGTGCCTGCTTCCTAGGACAGTTAGCTGTAGAAAAAGTAACTGGGCCGTTTCATTTTCACTTAAGTACTCAGGTTCAGAATTAGCAATATTCACTTTAAAACCAGAAATTAAAAGCACCCATTTGAGAAAGACAGTGACTATTAATACTACTTTCTCACTGCAGTCCTTGCTGGAATACTGTGATGCCGGCAGTTTTTTTCTAACAGCCAAACTGTGTAAATGTATATATATTTTTTCAGTGGCTAGTAGTATAAAACCATGTATTTTGTTCTATTATGTAAACTTTCCCATTCAGGTGACAGGCAATTTATTGCAGCACTTCAATGGATTGTAATGGCTGTAGTAACTGTGCAGTTAAGTGCTGTTTCTAAAAAGTAGAACTGGCAAAATATTTAATGAAGCATTTGGCTTTCTGTGCGACGAGATGAGAGCACCCTGTTGTATGCCAAATCAATCTGATTTTGCACAATGTATCCATTCAAGCAGCAATTCTGGAGGCTGGAGAGCCAGAGGAGCTGAGAGACTAGATTTTCTAGGCTGTAGAGAAAATACTACTTCCAGATGTAATTTCCAAGTACTAAGAAGAGCCATTTACTCTGGGACACATGGATTTGCAGCATGGTTTAGACAAATTCTGTGGAAGCTCTTCAATCTGTGTTGAAAGTCGGCAAGAATTTTCTTCAACATTGCTGCTGCTACTATGGGTTTAACACTGTAATATCAATATTTAACACTGCTAATTCCCTAGAAAATGTATATTCTGCATTCATACTCTACAAGTTGAGGCACAGATTGGGTAAACTGCTGATAACAAGCAGCTAGATTACATGTGCAAGAGTCATACATGATTTTCTTTCTCTCTTTTTTTTTTTTTTTGAAGGCGGGAGTGTTTTGTTGTGTTTTAATGCTTCTTTTTTGGCCAATTTCCACTCCATGTTCAATTTCAAGGCAATTCATTTCCATGCATTTGAAGAGTACAGAACTTGACAGGGGCAATCTTTCATCTAGTGTCATTAAGGAAAATATTACAATTACCACTTCATTCAGACACCAAAAATCCTCTGTAAATTTCTTCCATAAATAGCTGCAAGAAAGAGTAGAGCATCGTTAAACTCTTAGCACATACCATTCTACTGAAGTAACAGCTGATCCCAGTGGGTCCTGGATCCCACAATTATCTCAGATTTCTGGCCCTGAAAAATCAGCTCAGGGCAGCCTTTCTTCAAGTTCCTTCATACCAGACTTCACTGCATATTGTAGATGTGCCTGGAAAACACTGCAGAGTCCACAAAATCTGCGCTGCTGTGTGGAAAAGAAAAGCAGTGAGAAAGCAGTTGAGCTCTGACATTGCCACATTCTCATTCTGAAAAAGGAGTTATAAACTACTGGTTTTAGAGGCACCGCTGTTGTCACCTGCAATGTTACCATCACTTTTATCACCCTCGTAAGTCTCTCTTCGGCCAAAAAATTATTAAATGATGTCACAGGATTGATATTTTTAGATGATGTCTCAACCCCTTCTGTAATGCTGGAAAATCTTTGCTGATACCATCACGCAAACTGGAAACATTCAGAGACTGAAGGGTAAGAGGAACAAACCTCCACAGCTTGAAATGAAAAGCCAGCCTCTAATGATGATGGAGCAAGCAGCACCATGTCCACTGGCAGGCTAGGCAAAGGGCAACACTGCAATCCAAAAGGATTTGTATGGAAATTTAGAAACCCTTTCTAGATCATGCCTGTGGAACACAGCACTGTGGAAAGACCAGTACGTGACACTAGCAGCCCCCAAGGTGGCAATGAGGTGCGTGGGCAGTGTAAGGTCTTTGTGTGCCCCAGGCACAAATGCCAGGCGTAACAAAGCACTTGGCACAGGAGGAAATCCAGACTGCTCCCACCCCAGGAACAGAAATGACTCCTAGGTATGCTCTTATCAGCAGACCGTGCTGCTAACTCAATTCATTATTTTTTTTTAAGAATATAATTAAGATTATAAAAAGTAAAAGCAGTTTGAGGCCACCAAGAATTGAAGTTATATGACCACTCTCTAAGGAATTTTCAAGCCAGACAACTATTGCGATGAGTATTAATTAATAATTTGCTTTTCAGCTTCAGAGCACCATGGGAACACGGACAAGAAGGCTGAGTAGAGATTACAAAGTCACCCCGCAGCAGTAGCGCCGTGAGCGAGAGGGACCCTGGATTTCGGCTGCAGTGTGACTGAGGCTATGGCTGTGGCATGGCTAAGCAAACTCTCAGGCCCCTTTAAGCAAACAAGCAAAGCAAAACAAAATTTGCTTAGTGCTGCTGCCTCTTGCTCTTTCACAGCTCCTAGGATCCCTTTTTGTTGTTGGTGGTTTTCTTTTAATTGGAAAAGAGCTGGTATTTTTCATAGTCTAATAAATTTTTAAATAACCCCTGAGCTTAATAAAGTCTTTTCTTCTGCTCCATGTTCGTAACACCTGCATTTAATCAAGCCAAACTCTCGGTTTTTTCCATCTTTTGCATGACTCGCCGGCATGTTCAAAAGGACTCGCGGTTCCCTTCCTTTGATTCAGTCCTTTGTAACTGTTCTTTGCAGATACCACCAGCTCAATGGTTGTCATCCAAGATCAGAACATTTCTGGATTTGAATTCTCAAAAATGAGCCATTGAAGACATACCCATTCCAAGAAGAAGGATGAGTCGGCTGGAAAACAGAAGATAAAATACAAAATGTCCTACAATAATTAAAGTTTCACTTTGTTGCAGAAAAGACATAGAATTAAGAAGCAATCAAATATGACTTGCTTTTGAATCCAACTAGCTATCTTTTTGAAGAGGTTTAAGGTTCTGCTGCATTCTGAAAAGTGAACCCTTATACCTCTTAGAAATATTATTTACTGGAGTAATCTACAGAAAAAAATCTAAACTGCATGATCACTTCTGCAGGGTATATTGTTTTGGACCATTATTGTGGAACAGTACAGACGTTTTACTCCAGAGGGGACATGTTGCACATGTAAAAATAACATCATTTCAAGGATAAACGCGGGGGAATGGGCAAAGAGGAGCTCATAAAAAAAGGGGGGGGTGGGGAAGTGGTGATCTTCTCATCTGTTACATTAAATAACATTTTTACTGACTTATTTTGCACATTGAAGGAGATACCAGAAGTAGAGAAGCAGGAGATTCAGGGGATAATTGCCCAGGGAGGCAACTCATTCCCTCTTTCCAGTACAATTTTAGCAGGAAGGTTAGACATAGCACAATAAATCTACAAATCTCAAATAAAAGATATTGCTGCAAATGAGGCAAATGATGACTCCTTACGGAAGGAAGATCAAAAAGAAGCAAATGGCAATAATTTAAAGGACTGAAAGAATCAAATTGTTGATTACTCTTCAAAAGATGAATAGAACTGAAAAACTGGAATTCAATGGAAAACAAAACAAAATAGTGGCTAGTTATTCTCTGCTAGAGCCAGTGAATCGAATGGCTTAGGTATAACTGGAATAAACACCCCAAAAGTGGAGGGAGGCAGTAAATCACCTGAAGGGTATAGAAGCATTTCAGAAAATTGATTTGGAAGCACTTGTGTATCTGTGTGCAATCTGACTTGGTCTCTCTTCTCCAAACAAGATGTTCCTCAAGCTAATGTGGGCTGTGGGCAAACAGCACTATTTTCTTTTGGAAAACACAGACCATTCCCCATGTATGTCCAGCCAAGTTATCAACTTGCCACCAAAACTGCAAACATTTCAGGGGTAGCAAAACGGATAAAAACCCAAGGACAAAAGTTAGGAGATGCATTATGAGAAAAAATAGCCTACAGTGTTTCCTCAGTCTTTCTTCATACAGTCTAGGTCTGACAACTGAACTAAATTCAGACTAGCCTTACTTGAAATCAATATGTTGAATAAGTGTTCCTCATCATGACTAAACGTCTCTGAATTTGACTTCTGTGCTTTGTTTCTGGCACCTAAAAACCTCTGTCTGCAGTAACAACAGGTTTCTCACAAATACAGTTGAAAAGCTTTAGGATTTTGTTTGCTAATTGAATTATTATCGTACAAAACAAATGATGCATTTCTATGCACCCTCACATTTTTCTCAATCACCTGTTTTGGCATTGGCATCTCTCAGTTTAAACCTAATAATATTATAAATCATCACAACAAAGATTGGGGCTGCTCTAATTTGCAAGACAGTTTTCCCAGATCATCTATTCTTTCTGTTGTGTGGATTTTGGTTTGTTTTTTTTTAAATACATACATAAATCCTTTCCTATTTGTTCCCACAAACACACATGGTCTGATTTGCATTTCACATTGGTTTAACTTGTACGGTTCCCATTGAATAATGTTATACTCTGGTGTGAAATCAAAGCAGGCCTGTAATAGGTAGCATAGCCAGAGGGGACTAGAGAAACTTTAAAAACTTAATATCCATTGTTCATTTCAGTTCATCACTTGCATTATTAGCAGCAGCTGTTCTACTACAAACCACATCTTCCTACCCTTTGGGTATGCAGTGCTGCATCTCTAAATAGCTGCAAAATGTTGATGTTGCCTGTTGAGAACAACTGACTGTTGTCTAAGGTTGCGGGCAATCTTGGCAGGGTCCGTTTTATCCTCTTTCTCTCAGAGGATGCTCTGTTTGAAGTTTATCCACCTGTTTATTCACAAGTGACTTTAAAAATATTCTCTTCAAATATTAATAGTGTTGCTCCTTCACACCACAGCTCCAGTTAAAATCCTGTTCGTCCACATCCCGTATAGCTTGAAAAATATATTTTTAAAACATATGTCTATTCTATGTTCATTGGTAAGAAACCTTTACAGATCTATCCCTCAGCTGAAACATGGACATCCCTGTGTCTGTTTGCAGACTAAGAAGATATTTCTTCCAATCATTGTACTATTTTCCCTACAAAAGGTGACATGTAGCAGGAACAAATGGACCAAGAAATGGTACTGCAGATCAATGCTTTTCTAAGAGACTTATGAAAGCTTTCAGCCAAGGGAAAAGAGAAAGGGAATTCAATTCAATTTAATTTTGGGATAAAGGTTTGGTAGACTGCTAGAAGAGATTATATTTGAATCATTCTGCTTTGTCCATCCTTAACCTAAATATTTTCATCTCATGAAAGAAAAATATTCATTCTTTTCTTAAGACATTTCTATTTTGTTTTCTAGCCAAAGAAATATTATGCCATAAGCCACAGATGAATTGCAACTAAAGAAGGGAGTTTTAAAACTACATAGACCCCACAAATCTTGGCTAATAATAAGCCAAATATAATAATTATACACCCAGACCATCAAAACCACTCCATACTTCCCATCTATGTTATTATGCAAACTAACACTTTCTTTCAACTTTTTTCCTCGCAGTTTTCTTTCCCTTCCTTGGCAGAAAGATTTGCTATGCTAGCCCTCAAATTAGAAGTAACACCGCAGTGGAAGGAAACTCCCAGATCACCGAGTGAAAATTCCTGCTGTCATAGATAACTATGTCTGATAATCTCATCCATAAACTCTGCCAGCTCCACCTTATTCCCACTGGAAGGTCTTTCCAGAACCTCACAGCTCTCATGGTCAGAAACTTTCCTCCAGTTTCCAGACTGAACTTTTGTTCCTCTGTGGTGCCTTCCCACCCAGACATATTTGCAGACAGCATTCATACATCCCTTCTCAGCTTTCATTCTGTCAGGTTAAATAACCCTAGCTCTGCCTGTGCAACATACTCTATTCTTTGATCACACTAAAAGGACCAGTTTTAGACAACAGTTCCCTGACCTAAGTTCCCTATAGCTAAGCAAACCTTTTTTCTCTATTCATTTTAATATCCTTTCCCAGTTCCCAGGTAAGTTACTTAGCTGGACTTCCAGCACTATTCTTTTTACACCACTAGTCCCTACCTTGCAAACCCCAGCTTTATCTGCGCGTTAGTTTTTCTCCCCAAAATAGGGTCTCCATTTATTTCTAATACCTTTCTGATTTATAAGGAGTCCTGCTTGGGAAAGACTTTTCTATGAGTTTGTATACTTCTGACAGAAAGACATTCCTAGAGTTCTTCACAGTTAGTTCCCAAGTTCCTCAGTTTGGGCTGACTGCACTCATTCCTTTTATATGTTGTGTTCCCTCTTGAAATTGTGAATCTTGGCCATGGAATTACCTTTACACCAAGTTCTTTCTTCATGTCTAAATGATTTTGACTAAAACTGTTCTGAAACTTTGCAGTCTGTCACAGACAGGAGTAATTAAGATGATTAGGTTACCTTACTTCAATACCTGTCCTCTCAGAGCAATGTCATACATTGATACTGGTGTTTCAGTCATGACTGCTATCCCAGCAGGTTTCTGTAGCCTCTGGATGGTCAGTGTTCCATACAGCACAGCAGCATAAGTCCCTCCATTCTGTTTTCCAGACTCTGGCATTTAATATGCTTTCATTCTTATACAAGAATAAACTTTCGTTCAATATAATTTCATTTGTTTTTCCTTAACTGCACCTTGAACTGTTGCTGGGGCTCACCATTCCCACCAATAACTGACTGCTAAGCAACATTTCTCCCTGCTCTCCCCTAAGCTGTGATATGCCTTTACCACTGCTATTTTTCTTTCCTCATGTGGAAACATCAGGAGGGATGACTATGAATCTCTTCCAGCTTTCTCCCCTCCCACTTTCTAGTTATCTAAATTTTTCTTATCAGTTCCACAAGTCTTGATTGTGGAGTATGATTTAATCAGATTTTCAAGGAGTCTGGTTTCTGAGATTCCACAGAGATTACAAAGCATGTTTCTCTACAGTAGCAGAAGCTGAATTCATTGATCCAAAGGTCCGCTCCAATCTAACATTGCAATGGCCAAATATCCCAAGATCTTATAGCATCTGCTATTGGCCTCTCTGTTGAACTGCATTATCCTCTTACACCTTCACCATTCCTCAGGGCTAAAAATCATGTAGGCCTCGGTCTCAAGGTCGCCTGGTAGTGTCCTTTGGTGTGATGTGAAGGTGAGCCATGAATTCTTCCTCACTCCTTTGCACAGCCCTTCTGAGATGTGGTCCATTAGCTCCAGTCCTCAGGAAGCTGCCGTCCTCAAAGAAAACGTGCTTCGTGTCCCATCGCTTACTTTCCCTCATACTGGTACACTGTGCTCTCTTCACCCAGTCCGCTGTCTATCTGTACCCTCTGCTTTTAATTCACAGTCTGTTGTCTTATTCTCTCCTGGAGCCTTTTTCCCTTGCTATTTCTATTTTTCTTTCCTGTTCTTGCAAAACTTGCTTCTGTTGTGTCTACTTTCTTGCCACACTGTCTTCTCTTTCTACTTGCTTATCCTCCTTATTCAATTCGGAAAACATTTTGCCTGTTCCTCAGCAAAAACTTCTATGCTGTCCATGCTCTACTTCTGCCGTGGCCTTGGCTGTGAACTGCCTTCTTCAAAGGATGTTTGGTTGGCTAGGACACTAGGTATCCACAAATTTTGACCTTCCCTTGCAGTTAACTATCCCTTTTTCTCTTTGCTGCTTTCAAACTGTTTTGAATTCCACTGTTATCCATCGCCTTGAATTTTCTAACCCAAGAACTCTTTCTGCTGTCATTTCGTTAAAAAAGTCCTTTCCTCGGGTAGCCTCTTAAGGACAATATTAGCCTGCTGCTTATTTGCACCATCACTATATAAAAAACCAAGCACACAAATCTTCAAATAAATTCTGCAGCTCACTGCTCTTTGGGCTCTCCCAGTCACTAGTCGCTTGGATTTTTAATACTTTTAGCTAAGCCATTCCTGTTTCCTTCAACAGTTGAATATTCATTAGCAGCAATTAAAGACAGGAAATCTAACTCCCTAGGCTACAAGGCCTTTGACCTCTCACCACACACAAATACAAAACTACCTTTAAACCACAAATGACAACTAGACCTTCTCATTAAGAACTGTGACCAAACCACTGAACCTACAAATGATGAAGTGCAACATAATAAACCACTAAGCAACAGAAAATAACAGTGAACTTACCCCCAAAATACAAGAACTTCTTTATCCTCCACCAAGGCCAGCTCCTGCCCAGACATGCCTGTTTACTGTGTTCCCATCAGTGGGTTCTTTTATGCCATGGAAAACCCAAGGTGCAATACAGAATGCCCCAAACTGTTGGGATTTTTTTGATACATTGCTTCATTAGATGGGTAAATTCACGTTTCTGTCCAGATTTTCAACTATGTCTCAGTAGCAAGCACAGGACTGTGGACTGAGGAGTGCAACCATATGACACAAAATATTAAGAAGATGATGGTAACTGACTTTAATAACAACCATAGGTTAAACAAGGGCTGTTTTACCATTACTGAGAGAAAACAGGCAGCTTTGGTAGCATCTTTGCACATACAAATGAGAAAAAAATAACCTAAGGCCCATTTTGTTTATTTATTATTGCCGTCTAAGTCATTATGAGATGCTGTGACTTTCCATAGCAAAGCCACATAGTGCAAATATCATTAATTCCTTTTCCCTCCTAATCCAAAATTAAGAACATTAAAATGCATTAAATTCAAGACATTATAATTTAAAAGGAGACTTTATAAAGGCTCTTTGGTAGTCAAGGCTATATTGGTATTTCTATTCTATTTTTTAAGTGCTTATAAATCAGCCATAAATGCTGCTCGTTTTGAAACCTGTTATCCAAGTTTTCAAGCCACAACCGATCACTCATTTTATCTTTTCCTGAAAATGTGATTCAGATCAATCTTTCAGCTGGGTGAGGTGAATTTTTGGATGCCGGTGATCTGAAGCAGTATGCCAGAAGGATAGAAAAATGCATTATAATGAAGTTTTAATGTAAAACAGAACTCTTGCTGATTTAAAATAATGTTCTTTGTAGTCTGCAAGAAAACAAAACCAGAATCCAAATATATTACTATAGTTTCTCAAGCTAGAATATGTATCTGTAGTTTTTGAAAACAAATTAAGAGCAAAGCCAGTAAAACAGCGAGGACCTCTTTAGCTTGCATAACTACTTCTCCGGGTCCTAGCTCTTACAGCTACGCTGGGAGCTCTGTATCTGTCAAAGCTGGAAGCAGGCTCTGCACCCTCAGAACGCTTTTTTTTTTTTTGCATTTTGTTGCCCTGCATTTAACAAAGCAATCACCGATGCTACTTGTCAGTGGCTGGCCACTTCCTAACCAGGCTTCTTCATATTTTGAACCACCTACAGAATGGAAGGAAAGAAGGGCATGAATACTTTTCTCTTCAAGCTTCAAACATCTTTTCAAGCTCTGCTGTTAGAGCAGATCCAGGAATAAAGCTGTGTTGGATGGATTCAAAGCCACCTAAAGTAGTCGGGAAATTAGGAGAGGGTTAGGGCCAGCTGCAACACCCTCATTTGTCTCCTTTATTGTGCTGCTCACAGACACACTCAGTTGTATGGGGAACACCATCTTACTGGTACTTTAAAAACAAAAGCCACTGGACCCACAGATTTGTATCACCCAAGTCAGCTTAGAGATGCATTTTGCAGTCTGACAAACACAATAATTCTTAGGAAATCCTGTGCAGTTCTTACGGCAGACTTCAGGTCAGAAATCACAGGGTGAGAAAGGGACTGAAATCAAAGAAAATCTTCTGTGTCGCTAAAACTTGTGTGCTTATTAATATTCTTTCTATAATTACTGTGTATTACTGTTGGCATTAAGAGGCCTCCAAATGAATTTGGTCTCCACTGTACTCAGTGCTGCCTGAATGAAATGAAAATAAGGGCCATGGCCAAAGAGCTTAGATTTCAAATCCACTGATCAAAGTATAAACCACCAACAATACTCAAACTTTCAAGCCTTGTTAACATCAGAAACAAAAAATTAAAAAACCTTCCAGAACTGAGCAAGATGATCTTTTGACTCTGAATCTGGATTAGCGTTCAGTTTGGAAGGAGAAATGTATTTTAATAAAGTCAAGAACACTTTCAGCTCTCTATGGAGGCATGCCTTGAAGTGATTAAAGAATGGCTCTGTGGGATAGCTAGCTTTCAACTGAATAGGTGAAGAATCTTATTCCGAGATCTTTTGAAATGGAACAGCAGCTTGGATAAATTGATTATATTTTTCACAAAAATATATCACCACAGTTAATTAACAGATTCTGACACAAAAAAAATAACACGAATGAAAAATAGTACAGTTTCAAGACAGCCTTCAGTGGTTTTTTATAATCTCTATTTGTAAATACCATGTTTATTTATAAATATGTCAATATGGCCCTAAGAATTGTGGAACTGTTGAGCTGGCCAAATTATTATTGAGGATATACTCTCTTGTTTATAGCCCTTTTTTTCCTGTTTGCAGCTTACTCTTGATAGTAGTTTTAGTAGATTGTCTTTAGATCACTTGAGGTATTCAGTTGTTTACAATTATTTTTTCTATTTCTTGCCTGGATGACTGTTTGTTTGTTTATTTGTTTTAAACTGAGTGCTGAATAGTTTTACTATTGCCTTATAGCTTTGAAGTGAGTTTTCAAGGTTGGAGAAGTGGTTATATCGAGAAAGGTAAATCAGCCTTCAATAAATTTCTTTTTTTTTCTTTTCCCCAGAAGAAAAAACCTAAACTTGGGTGTCACAGAAAGGTGCAAGAGCTGCTCAGAACACAGAATCCTCTTTCCACAGGGAAATTCCTTTGAATCCCTTCAGGTCACAAGGATTTGTGTATGTGCAGTTTAAATATTCTCTACCCTGCTCCTCCTGCAACAAGGATAAGGGTTCCTGGCTCTGAACTTTCCCTTTGGTCCAAGAACACAGGACTCCTGAAGGCCAGTCTTACCAGTAAAGACCATAGTGAAGAAAACATCAAGTACTTTGGCCTTCTCTGTGTCATCTGTCACCAGGTCAGCAGCAGGTTCACATTTTCCCTAGTCTCATTTTGCTGCTAATATACGTGTAGATTCTTTTTGGCCTTCACATCCATTGCCAAATTCAGTTTCAGATAGCCTTGACTTTCCTAGCCCAATTACTACTTGTTTAAACACCATCTCTATATTCATCCTGGGTGATTTGACTCTGTTTCCAACTCATGTGTTCTTCCTTTTTTACAACTAGGTTTATTCAGGTGCTCCTTGTTCATTCATGCAGGCCTCCTGCCACTTTTGTGTGCTTTCCTGATTGTCAGAATGGACCATTCTTGACCCTGGAGGAGGAGATCTTGAAAATCAACCAACTCTATAGGNAAAGACCATAGTGAAGAAAACATCAAGTACTTTGGCCTTCTCTGTGTCATCTGTCACCAGGTCAGCAGCAGGTTCACATTTTCCCTAGTCTCATTTTGCTGCTAATATACGTGTAGATTCTTTTTGGCCTTCACATCCATTGCCAAATTCAGTTTCAGATAGCCTTGACTTTCCTAGCCCAATTACTACTTGTTTAAACACCATCTCTATATTCATCCTGGGTGATTTGACTCTGTTTCCAACTCATGTGTTCTTCCTTTTTTACAACTAGGTTTATTCAGGTGCTCCTTGTTCATTCATGCAGGCCTCCTGCCACTTTTGTGTGCTTTCCTGATTGTCAGAATGGACCATTCTTGACCCTGGAGGAGGAGATCTTGAAAATCAACCAACTCTATAGGACCCCTCTTCTCTCCAGGGCCATGTCCTATGGGAATCTTCCAAGGAGGTCTTTGAACAAGACAAAGTCTGTTCCAAAGTTCAGGATTTTGATCCTGCTTTTTGCGTTGCTCGCACCTCTCAGGAACCTGAACTCCACATCTAATGGTCACTACAGCCAAGGCTGCCTCTGACCTACATATCCACCAGTTCCTACTTGCTTGTAAGATCAGGTCTGTCAGATTGTGTCCCCTTGTTAGTTCCTCTCTTACCTGTGTCAGGAAGTCACTATCAGTGCACTCCAGAAACCTGGATTGCTTGTCCCCTGCTGCATGGCCCTTCCAGCAGGTACCAGGGTGATTGAAGTCCCCTGTGAGGACCAGGGCTTGTGAACATGAGGTTTTCTCCAGTGGTCTTCAGCAGTGCTCATCTACTTCTCCCTGATACAGCTGTCAGTAGCAGGCACCCACCACAAAGTCACACACATTCTTACACCCATTAGTCTAACCTGCAAGCTCTGAGCTGGCTCATTGTCCATCCCAGGGCTGAGCTCCATGCATCCCTGCTGCTCTCACACGGCAAGGCAACTCCTTGCCATCCTCCTGGATGGTCCTTCCTGAAGATCCCCTATCCATCCATGGCAGCGCTCCAGCCTGATGCTCTGGTTCAGCCGAGATCTACGCTTGTGTGAACACAAACATGCTGTTAAACAACTGAGACATTCCCAGGGTTAAGCCACCATAAATTTTCATCTGAGCTTTATGTCCCTCCATGAATTAAGACAATTCAGACAGCAGGCGGCATTCTTGTTAACAGTTCATTTTCTCTCCCCTCTCCATCTGCTGTCAGGAAACAGCTAACAGGTCTTCCTGACGATCTTCTAGAAGAAATCATAGTTACACAGAGAATTTTACAAACCATAAATTCTAGGAGGGAAAAAAAAAAGATTTTGAAATGTTGTTGCAGAACATGAAGTCAACAAATAGGAAACTTTGCTGCTGTACAAGCACCATCATTCATTGCCTTTCCTGGTCCTGGTCTAACAGTGGTGAAGTGAAATAAGTCTTGTGTACATACATTTTCCTTAATCGTGGCTTGGGTCAGTTCTCTGTTTCTGGAGGGTGAGTGCTCTTTGGAAGCTGTTTAATTCACTGCTGGCTGAGTTATGGCCATTTGCCTGTATGATCTCTATCTGAGCACAGCACTCTCAGGAAACGCATCCCAGCTACTTCCTACATCCACATGTGGAATGTGGACTCTGTTGACTTCATATTTAAAACTCTGGGCTCAGAAATCTAGAGATATTTATGACTGAACAACCTTTTGGGGGAATTGAATACACATTGTTGTACTGACTGTCCCAAGAAAATATGGGACTAAATATTCAGCCTATACCTTCTCCCTCATTATACATCAAAGCAAGTCACAAAAAATTGACCTGCAAAACACCTATAAGTGAGTTAGAAAAAGCTGGACAACTGCAAATAGCCAGCTAAAAGAAAAGCACTTGCTGTGTTGAGTGTTCCCAGCTGCTTATCCTCTTCATTAAGGCACAAGTGAAGTTCTCTACACTTGGACGAGGGTAACCACTTGAGTCATGAACTGATGGGCTGCACAAACCTCACTGACTCACCCACAACACCAGCAAAGGAATGTCCTCTTGCGGCAAAGAACAATGACAACCACATCTAGCTCAGCAGTAACTGCACTTGCTTACTGCATTAACAACCTTGCACACATGCATTTCATCAAGGATCATAGTCGTCTTGATCGCTGTACAGAAAATACACCTTCCTGGACTTTTTTCTATTCAAATACATGAAATTCGCCCGCGATCATGAACATGGAAAACAGCAAGGAGTGTTGCAATTATCACAGTGAAAGAAAACATAATTTCATTGATCCTAGCATCCAGCCATCTGCTGCTGCCAGGATATGGTGCTTCAGAGAGGAGAGAGACAACGTTATTCCTTTGCCCCCCCACTGCCTATTAACTTGCAAACTAAACCCCAAGTTTGGCAATCCTTCTCATCACAACAAAGCTTACTGCAGAAATCTTGAACTCTCTGAATTCAGCATAAGAGCTCTAGCAGTGATATCCATTAGGAAACTTCAGAAAACACATATTCAAACATTGCTCTGGACTCTTTCAAGGTGCATACCTGTCCCTCTGTGGCTGGCTTGAAAAGTAAACAGAAAAGCAGGATTAAAAAGTGGGCAATGGGTAATTTGTACACAATGGTGGAATGAAGCCTATCAAGTAACAAAAATTGCTTACAGAATGATCCTGTGAAGACAAGTCAAAACATACAAAATAAATGTTTAATATTTCCTTATTAATGTCTACTGCTTTTTCCCAACTGACTACAAAGAGATGCCGTTTAAAGTGGATATATCCAATGAGCTCAACTCTGCAACTCTGCTGGTTTCTTGTACAGTGCGTAGTAATCCTAAACTGCAATTTTTTCTTGTTTGATCTTCAAGTTTTTAAGCAAGAAAAACTATCATGAAAGCATTTTCAAGCATTTTTTGGTCTTTTAATTCTGTCACACTTTCTGCTCTCTATGGTTTAAATTATTCATAGCAAATTGTGCAGATTCAGATGTCAGCAAGTCATCGGCTAACTAGCAAATTCAAAAACGACTCTGCATTCATTCTCACAACGTATCAGAGGCATCCTGTACCCAGGCAGGAGTGATCATTCCTTTTCAAATAACATTTGCAGCTGAACTCATCTCATTCTTTAACAACTTTAAAGCTACTTGATGCTCTAAATGCACAGGTATTAGATGGTCATGTTCTGTTTAAAAAATTCTCTAGATCTGATTAAATGGCATTACCAGCTGAAGTCAGTTAGCTGAAGAATACATTGGACTTTATACGCAAACAATGTACTTCATCAAAAAGACCCTTGGAGAGGGGTGAGGAAGAATCCTCAGGTATTGTCTTGGTTTTGTTTGTTAGATTTCTTTTTCTTATCAAATTGGATCTAAACTAATCTGAGGCATTAGCCTGTGAACCTCCTTGGAGTGGGTGTTCATTTCACAAATGACACCCTCTTTTCTACATCCACTGGATCAGTCACTACCCAGTAATCCTCAACCTCTTCTCCCCGTGACAAACAAAAGGTAGCAGCAATGAAGCAAAATTTTGGCCAGAAAATTCAAACTGCTAAAACAGCAGAAATTCTTCTCATTTTCCCTGAGCATACTTTGGGCATGGCAGCTGCACTGGTACAGCAAGCCACCAGTGGTCCTGAGGCCAACCTGAAGACCAGTCATGTAGATGGTTCAGGTAGGGGACATGGAAGCAAAAGCTCAACACAGGCAATCACAACCTCTGCGCACCCTCTGAGGACCAAGAAACTTAGGACACCTCCAGGCTGCCTGCAGGCTGACTATATGGCAATTCTGGAGACACATGGTGCACCGGCATGCCAGGTTCATGGCCTCTGGAAACTTGTCTTCCTGAGAAGTGCAGGCAAGTGCGCAAACACTTCTCAAACGCTTGAGAGTATACTGGACTCATAAGAGGAAACATGTAAAGCAAACCTCCTCCCCAGAGGAATTTATGATCTAAAAGACTGCCTGGACATTTCAGAGTGTTTTATGTCCTGGGACAGGTTGGAGGGAGAGGGGAGAATGTGAAACAAATACAGGGTGAAAAAAAACATTTCCCATTAATCAGTTTAAGGGCATACAGTTACATCCACATGTCACGGATGCCTAATGCTTATCTCTAAATAAAGTATTTGTATGGGAACATGGCCAGTTAGGCAGCTACCTGGTCACCCGTGGATGAAAGCAGCTGATTTATGTGAGCACACCGGCCAGTTACACACATAAATTACGCAGTTACTCACACAGTTTGAAAGTCCAGGTCCCAGTTCCCAAAGAACTGGGGGAGACCTCTGGACAAATAACTGATAAACAGTAAAATCCTTCTGATGTCAGATTCCAAAGGGCTGGGGATGTCCAGTGTAGCTGTACAAGGTAACCCACAGGCAGCTCAAAGAGGATCTGGCCCAGGACAGCTCGCTGTTGTTTCCAGCTGTGACTGCATAAGGCACACAAAGAGAAGCAGAGCATCAGGCTTGCTCTATTTGTCAGTCTTTCTGTATCCCACAAGTCCATGTTTTTCTCACAGCCTTGTCCAGTTTTGAATAAAACTCAAAATGATCTCCAAAATTAGACCAATCAATGCACAGAAAGCACTCTAAGCGCTCTGTTGGTGCCTGACCTGTGACTGAATACTCACCATTATATTTAGCTCAACCATTTGCAAGTCTGTGATGTCGAACAAATGCTCTACTTTCCACTAGTTTTGCAAAGTGCTCCTAAATTTAACTCTGAGTCAACACTGTACGACTGCACATTTAAGTTAACCTGCATAGTCAGCTTATAAATTTTTAAGAAGCTTTTCCTTCTCTAACGGTGAATGTAAATGTAAGTTGTTTGAACAAAGACACTAATTTATCAGTTATAACAATGAATGCAACTCTTTGGCTACTCCTCACTGCTCAAAATGTGCATTCTCCATTAACATTAATGGAGATAAATGACAAAAATTATGTGTAAAATGCAGAATAAAAATCAGAAGGCCAGGATGTAGTGTGGTATAAATTTCCATGCTTCCAGCAGCATCAGTGGTATTACGCCCATTTTTTGTAGCTGAAGATCTGGATGTTAGCTTCTAACTTCTCGAGATATTTTTGTGATGCATGATGCTTATAATCTTTTCACCTAGTGCTGACTTTCTTTTGATTTGAAACAATGATAATACATTGTTTATGCTTTCAGTCTGTCTGAAAACATCTCCCATGCAGACAACAAGTTTTGAACAGTGCTTGTTGGTATTAAAATTATTTATGAGTTTTCATAAGCATAGGCTTATGTTAGAAAAAAAATAAGCATTGTCATTGCTTCTAGTCTTGACCTGCAATGCAGGCAAAACAGAAGAGCATTAGTAAAGAAAAATTTTGGAAAAAAGGCATGATTAAGCAAATTAAATAATGAATATTCCATGAAAGACCCACATGGAAGAAAAGGGCAAAAATACATGAGGAAGAGAGACATTAAGGAAGAGTTTAGGGTAGTGATGTCACATTTCCTTAAAATAATGGTTCACCCAAAATCAGCTATCATGTGTTTTGCACAAGGTCACATTCAGAATCACAGAAGAATGAGCAAATACTACATTTGTGGGAGCTTTCCCTCTTACAGTAGTAGTAGTAGCAGTAGTATGTACTAAAGTACGTAAGTTTGTGGGATCTCTGATATGAACTAAGGCCCCACTGAACAAAATGCTGTATAACGATGGCCCCATACCAGGGGTTTTGCAATGTAAGAATCAGAATGGATACGCCTCTACTCCGAAAACATGAGCCAGTGGAAGGTGGATGCAAAGTCTACCACAACCAGTCTGAACTCTTACGCTTCCTGCTCTACTTCCAGAAACTGGTTGTTGCAACTACCTTAAACAGTAGACTCTGCCCTTGCCTTGAATCCCATTTCAAATAATTTTTCCTGTCAAATAAATGGATCATTTCTTCAAGCACAATATTACTCATTAGCTGTCTCAGCCACACCTATTCTTACCTAATGTGTGTGGTCTTTCAACAAAATCCAGTCTTCCGTTTTAAATTTACGCTCATTGACAGAATTTCATTAAATCTTTTTTATTATTATTATTAATTATATGCACAGTCCAAGGTGAGAGATGTCTGACAGAAAATGAGCATGGACTTCAGTAACCCATGCTGAAGTTATTTGGCATACATGAAAAGCAGAGGAAGACAAAGTGCAGGTGCATGCAATTATTCTCTTGATCATGTCCAAATTTATTCCTAACGAACTAAAATGGGCCCCAGCCATCTTGAAGAGGTAGAAGGGACAAGAGTACTCACCTGTTCAAGTTTTGAGATGATCCACTGAAGTCAGCTGGGTGTTGCACTGAAATATTTACATGGGAATAAACCCAGATTACCCCCTATCATGATGCACGTGCTAAGAAGGGTCTTAATTGTCTGATAAATGAGCACAGGAAGAGAAGATTTACCTGTAGAACAAAAAATGAGTTTCACTGACCTTTTGATACAGAACCCGGGGAAGCCCTAGGGATGATAGGTCTCACTTTAGACCAGCCGAGGCAGTAGCACACTGGGTACATCAGAAAGCAGCAAAGGCACCTTCATCAGCATTGATGGTTAGAACTGCATTTTCAAATCTCCCAACCACCTCCCCCTTTCTGTGCTTTTATTTGCACAACAGAGCTGTCTCAGAGCACACAAACTAGATCTCTTTCAGCTGAAGCTAAATCCAAAGATGTGCTCCAGCCACTAATGAGCATTCAGTCTACGGGACTGGGCTATAGCTAGCATGAAGTCCTCAAAACCACACGTAGTGCAGAGGTCAACGCAGGCTGTTTCACTCAGCAGATCCACTCCTAATGGAGCACGCTACTTGCTAATGTAGAAAGAGTCATGTTCAACCACTGCACAAAGGGACAATGACAAGTGGGGACAAGGCTGATTATAGTCAGCCAAAATCAACTGTCAAGCCCTAACAAGCTTGTGATGAAGTACAGCTAATGTAATTATCACCTTAGGGTCCACAGAGAAGTGCACTGATATAGTAGAAGACAAATGGGCTAGTAAGCAAGAGTCAGACGAGTAAAAAGCAAGGATTTCCAAACTGAAGGCTGTGATCAAGTCAGCTGCACGGTGATACCAAGACAAAGTGCAGTATGTCAAAATGTGGGGTAATGCAGCCAACAGAGTGTAAGAGAGCAGTTACTTGGCATAAGGAACTCAAAGCGCATAGTTTATGTTAAATAACATAAATAGACAATGGTAGTTCCTTAACTCCTTTGACAGAAAAAAACTATTAGGAGAGCCATCTTTCTTTAACTTCTTCCCTTTTCTTTCTTTCCTCTGGTCTCATATTACATTTTTGTCATGAAGGCTGCAAGGTTTTTTCTACAATTCCCGAGACAGGGATGAGTGGTTTTGCTGTTGACATTACTAGTGAACCACACGCGAATTCATAACAGCTCCCATGACCAAAGGAGACCACATAAGAAATTACCCTCACACAAACATCTTTTTTTTCCTTGATATCTGATACCATAAACCTGTTGCTTCCCTCGTGGATCAGAGGTCTTTGGGGAAAAACAAAGTGGACAAGAATTTCTATGGAAAGAAAAACGTACAGTTTCCACTGAAGAATTTTGTAGATTTTTTTCTTACATTATAAAGACGACAAGAAAACAAACCCTAAAGCATCGTATTTGTAGGTCACCTTTAAAAAGTAAATAACAAACAATTATACATACTCCATCATACTGAGTTCTGCATATCATGTTGATGTTCTTCAACTCATCTGTCTTTCATACTGAGGGGACTCATCCATCAGCGAGTCATCAACAAGCCTGTCATATGGCGGTGATAGAAGTTATCTTCAAGGTAACTCACTGACACTACTTAATTAAATATCTTGAAATATTGCATATTATTTTCCTGTACCACCACTGGAGACAATGGTAATTACATGGTGATTCCCACAAATGCTTTATGAATCCTCAATTATTGTGCTACTAGCCAGATCTGACTTTATTACTGCTGGACTGTAATGAATTATTTGTAGTTAAATATTTGAAATATTCAGCCACCTTTTCTGTTTATCAGCAATCCAAGATTGTCCATTCTTCAAGGCTACGCAGATTGTTTTTGCAAAATATCCAATGTCTGGGTGTTTGAAAAATTCCTGACAATTTTGGGTAATTTCCAAGGCAACAAAATGTTGCAACACATCCCTAAGACACAGCCATCCTAAGTGCCCATAGATAAATATCTATATATTACAGGTTATTTCCGTTAATAAGTATTTGATCTTATAAACATCCTTCACAAGAAGCGTGAACTCCTCATATTTCCCTTAGCTTCCTCCCTAAAGGGCACATGGATGCAACAAGTGTTCCTTCAACAGGCAAACATGGCACCTGTTTCTCCATCTGTCAGTAGACATGCTCCCCTTTGGAGATCGTAGCAACTGGAGCCCGCTGGAGGATTCACAAATTTCTAGATTTCCAAGGATGACAGTGGTTCACGATTCTGCCTGTCCAAATCCTTCATGGAAGTTTCAGTGCAAACCAGAACCTTCTTCCAGGGAGCTGACAGCCATAAAGTATTTTTGAAAATATCATAAATACTCCTCTACCAATGCAAATCAGAGCATTTTCTGAGCATTATTTAATATGCCCGTTCCAGTTGCCACATCCTGTTTATATGTGGGTGCTGTTTCTGACCATGCAATTTATAGATATTGTATTATTATGTTTTCTCCAAATGGATCTTGCAATTGCTCCAGAGTTTTCTTCCTTCTGTGTCTCCCACTGACAAGTGCCGTTCATCCCGGGGTGCATCACAGAGAAGTTACACTTTCTGGGAAGACTAGGAATGCTATGAGGGAGTGCAGAGAGATATTAGCAGACATGGAAAACATACAACTTACTTAAAAACTTGGAAATAGTTCTGTGTTCCTAAAAATTCAAAATCTCATTTTATCCCCTCATTTTCACTAATTATAATTGCAGGACATAAATCCACACTAGTGTCCCCCAGGGTCTCCTCCAGATATTTTGCTTCCATATGCTGTGAGGCTATATTCTCTTTTTAGTTTCCATCTCTCTTATTCTCTCTAACTCCCGCTATTTGCTCTACCACATCTCTGCTAAGCTCCAGGTCCCAGCGGACTCTCCTGCTCCAGTTCTTTATTTGCTTTAATATGCTCCTTGCCTGAAAAAATGTTATCTGGTTTTCTCCACTTGCACTAATTTTCTTCTCTTCATCCTAAACATCACTATTTCCTGAAGCACATTGAGCCAGCAGAATATTTAACTGCCACTATAAAGCCTCACCTAAGTACTTGATTGTCCTCAAAGCAGGACATTGATATATTTTTTTCCTTCCCTTTTTCAAACAGTCTCATGCTTTCCTACCTCATGTCAGAATTACCAGTTTAAATACATCTCAGCTACTGTTGACCATGTCCAATGAGGATATTGAAACACATCTGCTTCACCCATGGACGCTCCACCACAGAGCAATCAATGTCGGCATCTGCTGCCCTGGTCCCTCAGCCAGCAATCATGAAGTTCAGCCATCAACCAGACCCTGAACACAGATTAGGGGGCTCTCCCTGACTTTTAGGAATATTGTCCATCCTGGAAGTCTCTAAGACACAACAGACATTTTTCTGAAGGATAACTTCTAGATGTTTCCTGTGCTGAACCGGTCACACTCCCTGCTCCTAATCCCAGTACTTTTGCCATGGTGTCCACTTTTACTTTACATAGTGCACCGTGTTGTACTTTGTGGAGTACAAGCAAGGATTACTTATCACCTGCAGAAGTGTTATGATAATTTCCTCCTGACTTTTTATGTTATCAAGTGGTATAAACTGTGATGAAATGTCATCGTTCAAATACAGAAGCAAAAAGAAGCCGATTCCAAACATGAGCTGACTAAAGAGTATGTGGAAAACACCCCCACTTTATCAGCAAATAGTGGAAAAGTAGTTGATAATTTATGTCATAGCATACAAAGTCTCTGAAGTCATACATTATTCATGGAAAAAGTCATCTACTTTGTGTCTTTAAGGAAGACACATTAAAAAGTACAATGTTAAAAATAGATGGCATTTTATTGGAGATCATAATTATTTTAAAAGTTGGCAACAGGGCTTTTTAGTTGCTAAAATGACCTTTCAAGATGAAATGAGGAAAAGAAAAGCTACCCTGAGGAAGAAGCTATGAAAAACTCCAATGCATAAAGAAAGCATTCATCTTTAATCTGAATTTTAGTATATTCTCCAAAGAGAACAGAAGCCAGTAAAATCACATTCAGAAGTATTGCTAAATATCAGTATAGGTGTGTGGAATGACACAGCATTTAGAACCTTGTTGTGACTAAAATTGTCGTGATACACCTGTAATTTGGAAAACCAAACTTCGCCTAGGCAGTAAACAAGAAATGCATAAATATATTGAAGATTATAAACCTGACCAGAGAGCAATCCCTGAATACTATTTACATGTATCAGTGTTGCTACACACATTATCAGAAAACAGACTTGCTTTCATTTCCCTTAATCAGTGTTCATTCTTCTGCTTACTTTCCTCCTAAGCAAAGACCATGCAAAAATATTGATGGTATTACGCTTTAAATCAACAGTAACAGCATAAGCAGAGCTCGACAAATAATTGGCCCAAATTATGCAGGAAAGCAGTTAGCAATTCTGAATTACCTTTTGGCTGCCCCCTCCCTGCCCTTGCTTCATTTTTTCTGCGGTACGTTATGTGTGGTCAGTCTCTGGTGCAGGTGCTGGGACCCCAGGTGTGACCTTCTACAGCATTTACCTGGCAAGATCCAAGGCAAGATGAAAAAGAAGAAGCACTGGCTGCGGGCGACCAGGATGCTATGCAAAGATATGATGCCAACCCACTACCTTAACCATTATTCTTTGCTTGCCTAAAGCACAGTCAGCTCCTCAGAGGTGTTGCACAAGAGGTAGGACTTGAAGAGCAAAAGAAATTAGTGAGCTGCCCTGTTAATGCCAACTCCAGGAAAGTATCCTTCTTCAGAAAGGATGCTAAGTGCCTTGTTAAATCCTGTTGAGGCTGGTGGGACTCGGGGGAAGAAAAAAAAAGCTTAGTGTTAAGCACATTGTTAAATGCTTTCTAGACTTGAGCTGTTACTGCTTTTCTGACTAGTGCCTTGTTCTTGGAGGCCATTCCATTCCTCAGGGGCAGAGCAAAAAGAGGCATAAGGCTCTCTACTCTGCAAGGAGGGGGAAGACTGCTTGCCTGGGAACACTACTGCACTGCATTAGGCAAGTTCCAGCGGAGAAACCAAATATTCTCTATTTCACCTTTATTAACATTTATTCTCATGTTTATATTAAACAAATCTAAATCAATGCACTAATTAAATAACTGCTTTCCTTTGGGGCAGTTGCCTCCTGTTAACAGGTGCCTAAATGGGAAGTAGGAGCTCTGTAACAGAGTGCCTTCAAAAATGAACGAGAGGAACAGAGGTGCAATGAGCAACCCACCAGCTCCAAAGAGAACTGGCTTAAAGAAAGATAAATCTGGGACACAACCAGCATGTTCACAAAATTCAATCTCCTACTGGATAGCTAAAAGGGACTAAATTACCTAGTGAATGCCTAATATCCCTATTAACTGCGATGATCAGGGTGGCAAAGTCTATGCTGGCAGCAGAGACAATATGCAGGCTGTAGGCACAGCATGCGCAGCTACAAACAGATATTACAGCACCAAAATAATAACTTTAACCTCTGCCTTTGAAAAATACCACAAATTCTATATTTTATTATTCATAGGAAGTATCCTGCATGAAAAAGTATAAACATGGCTTTAATGCAACAATATTGCATTGTCAGCTCTTGGTAATAGGTTTAATTTTAACTCGGGTAAGCCACAAAAACAAATCAAGCTTTTCGTGTTCCTTTGCATTCTTATGGTTACAAATGAGATTTCCAGCAGCTTAAATTCCAGTGTATAGTGGCTGCACATTGAATCATTAATTACCTAAGTAGGTAGGACAGTCTAGCTCCCTTCTGGTAGGGAAAAAAAAAAAAAAGATAAATCAGATTGAAACCCTAAGCTGTGGTTTGTATCTTTTTAAAGAAATCCCATCTGTTAGTTTCCACTCCAGAACATTCAGAAGTGCCTGCCTGAAGGGAAAAAACCCCTAAAACTAAAAACGTCATTGCAGTAGTAGGAGATGGGCTTACCTCCCACTATGTTTTAAATTCAGTACTGCAGTTCTGGCCCTCAAACCCATCTTGTGCAGTGACAGGTCTGAGCTGCAATATTGAACTTACACAGGCTTGGGGAGCCAAAACTTTACGTTCCTTAGCATAGGTCAGAGCACAGCTAAAAAAGATGCCTATAGGGAGTGGTTAGGAAAAAAGGGCAGATGAAAGCAAAAGGGCACTTAAGCTCTATGCAAGAAAAGGAGGCTTTGAAAGTATAAGGAAAAAGTTATCATCTTAGAATGATAGAGAAAGCTTCTCCTGTTATTTACATTGGTGTCTGTGCCAGGAAGAGCACTGAGCACTCTAGGCTCCCTATGCTAAGCACTGCTTAAACACAGGAGAAGATAGTCCCATCCTTGGAAAGTTTTCAATCTAGGACCTTTCCTCCTCTGCCTTTTGCAAATATTGTAAAGCTATGCCTCCTCATTTAATGGCAATGAAGTGCTGTCAAACTAGATAAAGCAAAATGCTTGCTGTGCTTAGCATCCCTTTCAGAATACATTTTGTAATCCATAACAATAAAGTATAATTTATGCATTTTTATCAAACTCTGCATTATTTTAATAACATCTGCAAAGTTCAGATTGCAATATGTTCTGGGAGATATTGTTTTGCCCTGAGTTCATAAAATGTTTCATTTTTCAGTTAAATCTCCTGCCACAATTTCATCTGCAGTTGCCAGTAATTTTTTATCTATTTTGCCAGATCTTGTGTCAAGTGGTAAGAGTTCTCGAAGCCAGACAATTTGCAAAACTTTCTTTAGTTGGCTGTGAATATAGATTTAAAGCAGGACAAAACCAATGACCATGGTATTTGGTTTATTTCTTAAAAGGACATATGTAAAAGAGGCATCAAGAAAATCAGTCTTTTTCACAAGCTTTTCATTTAAGCAAACCCCATCCTGGTGGAGGACTGTGCCTAAACATAAGCTTTTCCAACCTTTCTATAGAATATCCTACAAAGGATTTCCCACCAAAATATTGGCTATCCACCATTCTTAGGAGCATTCACTTCTCTTTCATGGAAAAAGCAGGCACCTACAGTAACCACTTGGATCAGTTTAGTTCAACAGTGAATAAGTGCATCCTCCACCCCTGCCCAAATTCCTGCTGTACCTCACCAGTTTCTCACTTTCATGCACTTGTAGGACTTCCCGGGAATATCCCCTTTTTCTCTGTGCTGCTGTAAGTTGAGCTGCTCCAGGGCCCATCCTTGATGCATCTGGGTGAAATCTGTCTGTCCTTCTCAGCTCCTGAAGCGGACTGTGAAAAGCGACCAAAGTCGATGATTATTTGCAAAGTGGCCAGGTCATTTTCATGAAAGAAAGAGATGCTGGTAGTCTGTCGTTCTGCTCAGGTGAAACCATCTGGGACTGAAAGCACGCCTGCTCTTGCATCAATACTTCGGGCAACGGGATTTTCAGCAAAACCGGCATAGAAGCCAAAGGTACTTCTGCAATGAAAATCTGCCCACAGCAAGGAGCCCGCTTCTCAGCTCCTGAGCAAAATTCACTGTCCTCAGTCTGCTCTTCCAGGGAACGCTCAGAACTGAACAGATTCATCCTTTATTTGGAGTTTCCTAGCCTTAACTGCTTAGTGAATCTATCAGAATTTTCCTTCTCATGAGTCAATCAGGAGTCCACCAGAGCCCTAATATAAGAGGCCTCTGGCATGCTAGAATAAAAATCTCTTTATGGATTAAATATCAGCTCTTCAGAAGTACTGAGGCCTCTTTCCATGTTTAGATGTTTTCTGTTACTCACCTGCTTTTTTAAGCAGGATCCATGCCTCGTATCGCAGTGAAAGGACACAGGCTTTTCATTCTTGTCTCACTTCTCCCAGACTCCATCACTAGTGTGACACAGCAGTAACCAAGAACCTTACTCGAGGGACTAGGTGTTGTCTCCACACTAGTGTGCATACAACAAATTTGCACGCTGTAATTAAGGAAAGATTAGCTGGTAGTTTGCATTAGCTACCAAGAGAACTTCAGAAAATAAGTTATTCATTATAGAGATGGTTAAAACAGCTGATTTGCTTTATGACTCATACACAAACAAGTGTAGGTCTCCTCATTGCTTTATTAGAAATGGTAAGAATTGTAGAGCTAACGTTATCTTCAAGGAAACTGTATTAGGAATTTTCAGCCACTGAAAATATAAGAATGCTACATTTTCTTGCCCTTTAAAACATGTGCTCCACGTTTCTTCCATTCTCCTGAATAATAAAAATGTACACATAAATATGTTTATAAAGAGGTAATTCCATCCCTGGGTTCTGAGACTTATAAACTGAGGCAACTTTGCTTTCCTTGTTACAAACATCTTATGATCAAGTTATACAACTAGACGTAGTTGAACGTATATGTGTGGTTAAGCCTATTTAAAATGATTTGGGGGCTAGGAAAACATATTTGGAATGTACTGCTGGTATCCAAAGATGTAAAGTTATAATATCCCAATGGTATAAACAAAGAGAGAGTAGGAATTTATACTAGGCAGTATACTACAATAAGGTCTCACAGGCAGAGAGCAGGAGTAGGTTAAATAGTGGAAAAGGGCTAGGGGAGGCCAGGTGAAAGATGAACTTATGAGGTGACAGCTCTCTATTGCCTGAGCTAATCTAGAGGTGGATGGAGAAAAGATTTGTTTCAAAGGGGACTCTAGTATTTCAAAACGTATTTGCGCTCCTAAACAGCTTTCCATCAGCAAGAAGGAGGCGAGGCCAGCTGCAGGGTGACCTCCCAGGAGCACCAACTGCCTCAGAGAGAGGACCCTGTAGAAACACCTACCAGGAGAACACACAGAATTCAAGCGAGAGGGGGAAAAAATTGAATGTATATACATATAAATGCGTATACGCACACTGCCAACTGTAAAAGGCTTCCATTGTTCCTGATCCCACTCCTTTATTCCCACCATAAAAAAAATTATGAGACTCAACTATTCATACAGCATTTCCAGAAATTTAATAGAGCATATAGATTAAACTCTGAGGGCCAAGCGCTGGTGTCAGATACACCCAATGAAACCCCATCTGAGAATTTGGCTCAGATTCAGCAGGCAAATGAAAGGATTTTTTCCACTTTCAGAAGAAACCCAAGTACGTAAAGTTTATAGGCACTAGTAGGAGAATAAATCAATTTAAGTCCATGTCACACCATTCTTTACAGTTTTGTAACAAGGTGTACTTTGTTAGATTTTAATCTGCATACATTTGAGACAGCAAAGCTCTTCAAAATCATCTTTTAATGGCATCGCAATTTATAGACAGTAACTAATTTCAAACTTCATAGCACTTGGCTTTTATGATTATTTCAAATCATTTAAATGCAAATGAATTTCCAGAGAGAGAAAACATCAAATGCCCTTGAGTGGCAACATGTAATAGAACTGCGAGCAGAAATCACAGTAGGAATTTGCAGCAGTCTGATAGGGTTTGACGGGAGGTCTGTATAAAAGTGTTTGCCTAAATCCAATTTACATTTCATTTCACATTATATTCTATTTACCCATTTTGTCATTTTAATATGACTTATTTACTTAATCCTGCTCTGAAATCCAATCTACTATCAAGAGCAAATGTGGAATTCTGGTCAGGATAGGACTTACAGCTATTTTGCATTTTAGGACAATGGTAATGTAGTTTCTAAAATAGAGCTAGCTCTCTTTTTCCCCACAGTTAATAACATTACAGCACCATGCAGCCAAAAACATTTGTGCATGCCTTAAATAATTACATTTCTTTCAAGCTAAGCAATTGTTTGCCTACTGACAGAGTAATATTTCCTGGGAGGCATTGCTAAGCTACAGTACATACAAAATATTTGGACACAAAGTGCTGAGAAAGATCTGAACTATTCTTAATGTGATTGCACTCAGAAGGATGAGAACCATCCTGGAACTCCCCATTCAGCAGTGGTTACAACAAAGCACCAGAGGCTGGTTTTTTTCCAGCCAGCTGGGTTTCCAGGAGACAGCAAGAGCTGGTCTATCTCAAGTGCTTCCTGTGCTTCAGAATAAGCAGTGCAGGGAAGGACCCAATGGCACCTCGTATCTTGGTATCATCCACCCCGCTGTCAACATCCAGCCTTCGTGTTAAGAAATGGACACGTCCTTTTCTTTCCTGAAAAAACACTATCTCTCCATTTGCAATTGCAAGGCGAACAAATGCACTCTGCCCAGCCCTATCCTGGTGCAAATCCTGCGCTAGAAGCTCGAGCAAGCTGACCCATGTCATTCAGCCCTTGCACATAGGCAGAGATGATGCTGCAGCTTGCACAACTTGCAAGGGGGTTGGACCATGGCATGGCCGGACTTACATATGTAACCAAGGTCTACATCTCTGTCCTGAGGAAAGGCAAACTGCAGTGACCAGGCAGGCCCTAATTTCTTCACACACCTTTTTTCCAAGCCCAGTATCTGAATGAAGAGGCAAAACTACACTGCTAACACATTAATTCCAGCAAAAGCTATACACGGTATTCTGAAGACCTCCTGGTCTGCAGGAGAGAAGAATGGGGGAACAACATGGGTTTGTGTCGCTGTTGGCATCTGAATACTTTCTTATTCCCTAGACATGAACTGCACTACTTAGGACTGCAACAAAGTCTAAAATTTAAATCTCACGTGTTTCCAAAATCTGTATTCTTAAAGGTAACAGAAGACACAAATGCATTCAGATACTCAGCGTTATTCATCATTCTCTGCCACGCTTCCAGCAACATACACATGGTTTGCAGAAACCCATGAATATTTTCATTTCTTATCAGATATAAATTACTGATATAGTTGGTACAATGTTTGTTGGTGAAAACTCCTATAGTGGAGTAAACTGAGTGATGGATTTGAAGGAAAATAGGAGTAAAATATTGTGCTTGGGATAGAGAGATTACTAAAATTGTGCTATTCCAACAGCAGCCAATTTCACAATCAAGATGTCTTTTCTATTGCAAAGGCAATTTTATATGCCTTCTGCACATAAATGTCACTATTTTGTTTATTATATGTTTCTTTTTCATTTATTTCATTAATTTTCTGTACGTTCTCTGCGAAGAGACCTCTAAGGAAGTACATTTGTCCTCTGTTTTGAGTAATTTGTCTTTTGCAAGGGCAATGTTACTGAGTAAAAGCAATAATACACGTCCTTTTATCAAAAACTTATCAGCGTTGTTCAAACAACTAGGCATTTCATTGGATTTGAATAAGCTAGCTGCTGTGTTAGCTTTAGACCTACAGTTTGTCAGGTTAGATGCTGGGTATTTTTTTTTCATTTCTCAAGCTTCATGGAAAGAGTTACTCAAATAATGATTCGTTTATTGGCAAGTGGAGATTAAACAGTAACAAACCTCTAATAAAGACCTTGAGTCTTTATTATTATGGGATGCACCTCTATCATCAGCTAATACGGTTTCCCAGTTGGCTCCCAGGTCTTGGTGACTGATCGCCCCTGTTTCATCAGGTTGGGTTTGCTCACAAGTTCTGCCCAGGAGGTCTCCCTGAGAAAAAACCCTGGGTGCAGTCTAGGGGAATAGTCCCTTCCAGAGGCCACTCTCCTAAAGCTGGACGGCCCAGTCTGCAGAAAGTTTTATTCCTAATTTATTCCTTAGGAATTTATTCCTTAGGAATTAAATTAATTCCTAATTCCTGGTCTTTCAGCACAGTGGGGGAGACAGCTGTCCTTAGCCACGAGGTCATGCTGCACAAAGGCCATAAAGGGCATCTCCTCAAGGACATCTCTGAATCCTGACCTCAGGCTTGCTGGCTTTAAACAGATTCAGGTTTCACTTAGTCCTGTGGTGGGGCACCATTTGCATACTGGTTCCTCTCACCTGACTTCAGTGAAGATGCCCCAGGTATTTGCTAAGTGCATAAAGCCAGGCTCCCTCACCGGCAGATGAAGTTTCTCAGTGGAGTGCTGAAATCCACTGCAAGAAACTTTTATAACAGTAGAAAAAAATTAATCTTTATAAATTAAATAGGTGGAACCTAAATCAAACAAAAATCTGCCAGGAGACAACATAACTCACCTTTCCTTATTTACACATAATACGGAATCCACTTTTTAATTTCTTCAGCCTCCTACTACTTTTCTTTCTACGGAACAACGGTGATATGGAGCTTCTGGTAATATCTGAAAGTCCCTGTTTTAAGATCTATTTCCTTTTCTGCAATAGAATAAAGCTTTTTCTTCCCTCGAACGGAACAATTTTCTGAATTTAAATATGGATGTTATATGATAAAAGAAATAATAGAAACTCTCACTGTGAATTAGAAAGTGCAAAAAACCCCTAGACTTTAGGCAATACACTTCTGACACTTGCAGTACACTTCAAAGCACAGAAGCACTAACGTTAACATAAGAACAGTTGCTTTGCAGACATCTGATACAGTTCTTCCAAACCCGCTGAGTGCGCTGCTTTTTTTTCTATGTTTGTTAAACACCCCCTGCCCTGGACAGCTCAGCATCAGTAGGTCATTTTATGCACAACATAACCACTTTGAACAAGTTCTATATTTTTAAAGCAAATACTCCAATACCTTTTATATTACAGGAAAGAAGGGAGATAACACAATGATAATGCAATTGAACTATAATCTTCAAAAAGTAGCATGTCTGAGAGACAAATCTCTATTTTTACGACTCAACAAGCAATAAAAGGAGAGAGGGAGGTGACAGTCCTGGTTCTATCCCACAGATTAAATACGATGTGGTAATAACACAGATTGAAGGGACGTGTATTGTATCAGGGCCAGAACTGAGCAAGTGTCCTAACTCACTACAATGTGAGATCAAAAATAAGGGACGGAATTCCATGCAGGACATATACACATCCCATATGTATACTGCATCATTTACAAAATATTCATTAACATTTCAAACTGACATGAAAATTATTAGCTTGAGAAAAATATCAGCTTGCTGCTCTTTATCGCAGATTTCTGCAGTGAAAAGACTACTGAGCTTATAAGCATCTCACAAAACAGTTATTCACCTAGAAAAAAAATGACAATTAACACTTAAAAAAATATATTATATACAAAATCTAGTTCTGTGTGTATACATGTGTGACTCCACACACACAAAAACCTAGATATTTAGACCAAGAATGAATATTCAGTATCTGGCAAAATATTCAACATCTTCCTCCAGTGTAATCATCTTTTTAAACATGGTAGGACCTTTTTGCAGGTCAATCACAGTTTTCAGACAAGCTATAATTTAAATCAGCTCCATTCTGCATCTAATACGGATGTTTCACGGGAAAAATAATTAAAACTAACCACACTACTTGCAACTCTTTGCCTGTCAGAAGCAGACCACTGTTGTGCATGCACATTGCTAATCTCAGGGAAGGAAACCTTGCAGAAAAGGCAAGGAGGTGACAAAGTAATTGCCTGCAGTGGGTGATTTGAAGAGTTGTAATAAAAAGGTGCTCCCTGCTCATGCTACCTTCATCTCACCTGAACTCCTCCTATACAGTGACTCACTTTCGTTGCCTACACCACCCTTTAGGCTAATAATGCAAATAGACAGCTCTCCTGGCAAGCAACAGAAAGCATATCAGAGATATCGACTGTATCTCTACTTTTTTTCAGCAGCAAGATGGTTCAGTTTGTTCATCAAAAGAGTCTCAGCTTGTTTAATCTCCTTTATCAGCCCTGCTTTCCTCTCAGGCTTGCAAAGGCTCCCGCTCCTGAAATTGCTGCCTTCATCTGAGCCAATGTAGTGCATACTTCCCCCTTCTACAGAATGATGTTTCAATGCCAAAGAGAGGGAGCATGAGAGAGAGAAATAATCTTGGCACTCGTTCAGGTTGTTGTGGAGAACAAGAAGGGAAAAAAACCCAGACTGCCAATGGGGATTTCCTCCGTAATAAGCCAGATGGCATCATAGGATGCTCGGGGAGACTGTTTCTGTCTAATTCTCTTCAGTGGCAGAAAATGCCAAGGCCTGGCTTTTGTGGTAAAACCAGTGACTAGATATTTTATATTCTTTCTCGTTGCTGTGCATGCTGTCCCCACCTGTCAATAAGGCCTTTCTAAAGCAGCTAGTGCCCGAAACCAGCTCCTTCCCCTCCTTCCTCTCTCTCACTCCCAGACTCCAACCGATATTTCCCTTCTTGCCTACACCAGCAACATGGCTGCAACATTTGCTTTACATCCCAATGACTTACAAGCTAATTCCTTTCTTCAAGTGCAAAAAATTTCACAGAAAGTGGGGAAAACCAGCTGTGCAATTTTAAAGGTTGCCGTCCTGGAGAGAGACCAAGGTAGGGATCAGTGCAGTGAAACAGGGATCTGGCGCTCGGCAGCTCAAATGTCAGGAGGGACAACCTTCTTGAAATACTGGCCTGGGTTACAAGGCTTATTTTCATCTATATTTATCTAAATGTTAAGCATATAGATACATAGCCGCTTCTATATTTTTTTCATATCTTCAAAACACTGGCATTCTGACATGTGAGACTTGATCTTTTTGCATGCCAGGCGGATAGTAGAGACTGCGTATTCCAGAAACATGGAAAACCTTGCAGAAAACCTGCAGGTGATTGCTGTGGGGGTTCGGCTTCCTTAGAGTCAGATCTATAAGCTGCCCGCCTGCCTTAAGGGATCGTACATCCAGTGTATGGACTAAATTGCTTTTCCTCTCCAGAAGCAGTCCTATCTGGTATTCAGCATGGAGCAGTTAGATGTTTTAAACTCCCTCTTTGCTCAGAGCAAAGTAGTATTTTCCCACTACTTTCTGAAGCTGCTTTCTCCTTTTTGACATGGCTCTTTGTCTCCAAGTAGTCATCATGTGCAGATATCACTGCGGCAGAGTGAAGAAATACATCCCATAGTGCCGTTTCACATAGGCAATAAAGCTGCTAATGGCTGCTGTAGCAAAGGCACTTAGGAAACTTTGCGTGCAGCGTGCTGGTGGGAAGGCGCAGAGCTGATGCCGGGACGGAGGCTGAGACGCAGACAGCCACTGCTGTCTGCGAAAAGCAGGCCTGCAAGAGTCATAAAATACAGCTCAAAATACAGCAACATTTATAACCCGACAAGCGACATGCTCATTGATATACTGTCAACGGGGACAATCTAAAGAGAAACAGAAGTTATTTTCGTTATCTGGGTATAAAATAGCAGAAATAAGGCTTACAGGATTTTCCTAAGATGTAATATGTCAAGACTTCTTGGAAGTAAAGTCATGCAGATAGCTATCTCAAAAGAAGTTGAAAAATGTCTCAAGATACAAATGTTTTGGGTTGGGTTTTTTTTTCAATTAAACAAAGATGTACCATTTCCAATCACTTTTTTTTTTTTTTTTTTTTTTTTTTTGAACAACACAGTGGTTTTACTCTTTCAATTCTTGAAGAGAAATCTGAGGACCGTAAACCGGGAAGTGAGGATCGGTCTCCTCGCCCTCTACCCAGCAGCTTTCCGTGCCTCTGACGGCAGAACAGAAACCCAGACCAGAAAGGTGGCGTGCCTGGTCCCAGAGCATCCTGGGGAGCCTGGGGAGAGCCTCCCCACCATGCTGCGGCAGAGACCTGGGGGCAGGCGCTGGGCAGGGAGGGTGTCCCGGCAGGACTCAGCAGGGCTGGCAGCTCCACGGAGGAGCAGGGCGATGGGTTCCCCCCTCACCCATCACGCCGTCCCATCACGGGCAGAGCTCAGACGCCCCCTGTGATGTCCCCACGCACCCTTGCCCCGTTTTTCTCTGCTCTTGCCCTCCCGCCGTGCTCCCTGATGCCATACAACATCCCCGTCATGGCCGGGCTCCCCTCCCGCTTGGCCTTCCGCCTGCCGCCCGGCAGATCTCAGTTCCCAGAACGGCTCTCCTGGGCCAGGGCGAGATGGAAAGCAGGATTACTTGACACCGCTCTGCCTAATGCTGGAAGAGAGACCAGCCAGGCAGAGCTGATGGGGCCAAAAGATAGCTTCGCACCAGCTCCTGCTGCGTGCCTTCCTCAGCTATGAGGTGCTGCAGCCAAAGCACTACCCAAAACCCCAGCCGGTGCTTTTAAACAGGGCAATAACAACAAAGCCTTTTTTTTTTGTCCTCTCCCAGCTGCGTGTTGAATATTGTTTTGTGTTTATGACTACACGCCGTAGAGATCGCCCAGCTCCGTGGTCGGTGGCGGCTGCCACAGTCCCGAGGGCTGGTGCTGCCAGCAACCTCTGCCTGCCTCCCAGAGCCTTTCCCGGGCGCCAGGTGACCCCAATTAGTGCCTTGGGAGCACATCCAAGGGCAAGGAACAGAAATCCTTCCAAGGGCATGGAAAAGAAATCCTACCCCCCACCAACAGTTTTTAAACCCAGCATAGAACATACCAGACCCACCTAACTTTGAGTGAGACTATTATTTTTTTCTTTTTCCCCCCATTCTGGTGAGCTTTACCCTAAAAAACAAGGTCTGAATTTGCCTTAACTCAGGTCTGCTTGGCTTAGGAGTTACAGGAGTGAGCTGGGCAGAACTTCAGCAGAATGACGTGTTTGTTCATTCTCACAGAGTCTTGGTTAATTAGGCAATGAAAGGTACAGTTTATAATCAGGATAATAGGAATAGCTATATAACAGTAAATTAGTGGAATACTCCTGGGATATTAGTGGAATAAGATGCCGGTATGTGTGGTGGTTTAGGAAAGCTGCGTTTTACCTCAAAAAATGTCCTTTGCTAATAGTGTTAAAGTTCATGTTGTCAATTCCATAAGATAACATCTAAGAAGTGTATAATTTTCTAATAATGTCTCCATACTACTGAACAGCTATAAATCCTTCCACACTGCAGGCATTTGTGTAACCTCCTCTGTAAAAAAACAATGCTGATTTGGGGGACAGTGACCATTAAATGTAAAAGAAAGCCTTATGTTGTCGGAGTTTTGTTTCAACTACATGATTATAAAAGTAAGCTTTCAGGAAATTTGGAAGTACAATGTCTCTGAGGCAAGAGAAACCTTTTGTGGAACGCAGGATTTTTGAAAATGAGAATAAATGGCAGAGTTAACTCTTTGATTGTATTTTTGAACTGGGCTTGCCTATGGATTTTCATCCATTAAAGGACATTCAGCAGAGCTCTGATCTTGATAGTGGCTGCCAGATACCTGTGAAATACAAAGTGTTTCCTACAAGCTTTAATGCAGTGAGGGGAAGGAGCTGGGGTTGAAGCTGCATTATCACAGTTTTTAAACTGCAATCTCACTGCTCTGACAATGCACATAATTTTGATGTGTGAACATTGTACCATGAAGCATCTTATCAGCATGATCACTGTGCTAGTGGAAGTTTAGAAAACTTCAAAGAAGGCTGATAATTTTCCATAAAAGTGCTGCCAGCCCATAATCAGATGGCCAAGAGTTCCCAGTTGCACCACAGATAAAAACTGATTATATTAATTTGTCCTCATTTAAACCGCGCAGTCCTACTGAACTCAGAAGTACCCATATGTATTAATACGAGCCCTTTGTCTGCTAGAGCTGTTTTTCTGCCAGTCTACAGATTTAGGGATTTTCTTCATTTCTGTTTCAAAGAGCTAAAATAAAAAGAGCAGAACATGAAACAAAAAGTCAAAGGACTCCATGCCATTTAGATTGCAGTTTGTTTTTTTTTTTTTGGCAAGCCAAACCCTGCCTTTGGCCTTTATGTGACTCTCAAAGTCATAGTCTACAGTTTCCTCTTCTAAAATTCAAAGGCAGTGCCTATTGTTGAGATACCATGCTCATACCCAGTTGCTTCTAAAGCAACTCTGCAAAAAATGCTCTATAATTTTTCCAAATCTGGAAACTGAACATTTGTTTTATGACTTGTTCCCACCAGGAAGGATCCAAATCAAAACCCTCCTCCCACCTCAATTTTGTGTTATTCCTTTTCCATGGCTGCCTCACAAGGGCAGGCAGCTGCAAGCTTCACAACATGGACATTTAATGTAAGCTGGAAAGGTTTTACACCATAGGAGAGCTAATTAAAGTTACTTTGTATTGAAAAAATAGTCATAGAAACATCCATTTTAACTGAGGGGACGGAGAAAAAGCAAAAACAAAAAAACCCACCTTGTTCTAAACTTCCTTTATAGAGAAACTACCAAGAAGATTCAGAAGCTCTCTGTAATTTCATCTACTTCCCTTTCCCCCTCCCCTCTGATTTATTAAAGTCCAGAAAGCCCCTCTTTGCCAGCTTTGCTCATCTTAGCTGATTAACGTACTTACCATCTGTGTTTAACTAAATGGTCCTTTCCCTTCCCTTCCCTTCCCTTNCTTTCCTTTCCTTTCCTGGCACGACTCAAGAAGCGATATGGCAATGGCGGCATTGCACAGCGCCTGCCTTACAGCACTGGGGGATGGGACAGGATGGGACTAATTTGACCAGGCACAGCACTGTGAAGATGTAATTGCTGCTCTTCCTGCCCTAACCTGTGGATGAAGGCGACGCCACAATGTCAGACAGCTGCTACAGCTGACCCTGCAGTTCTCATAAGCCCCACATAGTGGTTTAATTTTTACAGTTGTTTACCTAAAGGCTTCATTTTTAATAACTCTGAGAGAAGGATCAAAGCAAAGCAGTGGAGCCTCTAGCATTCTCTCCTGCTTCCTTTCTGTACCGGCACAAAGAGACGAAGAAGGCATTTCCGCAAAGTCATGACTCAAGTATAAAAATAAAATTTACATTTATCATATTTGGAGGCAGCCAAGGAAAACTGACCTCACGGTATGAGCTCTAAGAAAGCTCAGGAGGGAGAAATTAAAATAATTAGTGGCAATTACTACCAAAATTATGGTACTGAATAGGACAGTGCCTAATAATGAGGGGTTGCAATTACTAATGCGCCCTTCTGTATGCTCATTTGTCTTCTCAGTATTGTAGTCATTTCGGTTGTCCTCTCGCACAGCAGGATGCCCAGCGCCACTTTCCTTTCCCTTTTATAAGAAGTTCACAATAAACAAGGGTTCAACATGTTCAGAGCAGCAGTTTTTGCCTTCTGAGGGCTTGAAATAATATGTGCTTTTCTTTCAGTCTCTCTGTAAAAGCAACTTTACTGCATTTAAGCTTCATTGCCTTTTACTTTATCATGTTACAAGGAAATACAGTGAAGAGGTGAGCAAAACTGAGTTAATTCAGATTTTCACTCAAATAAATGGAACCAGAATCAAACTTTCCGTTCTTTTCCAGTTTTTCACTTAGGCTTTGCACATGCTAACAAGGTTTATCAGTGGATTTTATTCATGGACCTAATTCGAGTTATCAATGGAACTAATATAGCTATGCCAACAAGAAACCCTTTTAATGTCATTACAGTATAAAAAATGCTAGCACAACAGTAATATCCACATAAGTAGTTTTATTAAACTAGCCATCCTGATAAAATTAATGCATGTATTTTTGGGTCTTAAAACTTGAAACTCAAGAGGGCCTTGAGAGGTCACCTAGCCCATCTGCCTACTCTTATACATTTCTATGGATGTATGGTAAGTTGGTTTCCTAAAACCCTGCAATTTGTAAAATTGGTCTGAGAGCAAATCAGCACAAAGGCTTTTTATTCAAAATTCTTCAAAATTCTTAATGAAAAAAAGGCATTGCTGGTCAACCCTCTCCTCTTTAATCAAAATGTTTTCTTTCAGCACAAATATGAAAGTAAACTTCAAATAGTAACATTAAAATGATAAATTATGTTATTCTATTCCAGAAATTTCATAATGCATTATATCAACTCTATTTAAGCCATTTTTCACAGCCGGATCTCATTCAAATCAATGTTGTCTTGAAGGACATTTTGATTTCAACATCACAGCATTTCCCAGAGGACAAGTGTTAAAAAAAGTGTTGACCATATTAATTATTTCTTGCTTTAGCCAGAAGTGGACATAGCATTAAGAAAGCCACAATGAGCACAGTGCATTATGTTGTTTATAATCTAGAGATAATGACAAAGTTTTAAAAAAAATCTAGAAGTCCAGTGCAAGCTATTTCCAGGCAAATTAACTATTCAATATGGTCTAGACAAACAGCAAACTTCCTCCCTTTCTTTAGGGGACAGACAGAAGTCCTCTTATAGATCCCGATGTGTCAGCTAAATCACCCCCTCTCCTGGAGGCAACAGCCTCTACCAGAGGCCCAGCAGAGCAGTCTATCAGAGCACTCCAGTTTACTTCAGGAAAAATCAATGAAGATAGCTTAAGTGACTTTAACTGTGAAATTGTTGGGGACAGTAATCGCCGCTGCGGACAGTGATGAGTACACGAGAATGGCGACCTCTTCCATCTACACAGTTGTAGCAAAGCGTGCATCTCTCCATTGCTTCAGCATCTGAGCCAAAACCCGCTCAAGTCAACAAGATTTCCAGACTTAAAAAAGTAGAATCTAACCCTTGTTCAATCTTTGGCTATGAAATAATGCATCTCTCAGTGTTTCTTTATCGCCCTTTGCTATATATATATATATATTTTGTTGCCCAGGCACTGATACGATTGAGTAACCTGGGCCAAAAGAGAATGTCTTGATGAAGTCGACATTGCATGTCTGAATCAGTACTACAGAAAACAACAAATGTCACTCTGCTGCTTCTGCCACTTCAGCACCACTCCAAAGGTCACTAATTCCTTGGGAAGCTGCCATAAATAGCCTGCCTTTCATACAGAAATGTTCTGCCAGAATTTTAACTCAGAGTCGTCTTATATTTTCACCTTCAGTCATCAATACTTTTTGACAATGCTTTGCTAGAACACACTTTCCGTCTTAACACCTTATTAATTCCGCAGCTACATCTTTCCCCACGCTCCCGCAGTAATTGCAGGACTCCCACTCAAGTTTCACTGACACCAAGAAGTGTTTTCCACCCTAACAAGATGGGAAACTCTTCGTAGTGACATAGCTCCCGTTGGTAGAGCTGTGCTTCTGCCTGTTCCTCCCCAACAGTTAAACTACACAAGCTAAGATGTATTTCTATGTCACTTTAACTGGATCCACGCTAGTGCCTTTGCCAGTACTGGAATGCTGCAGGGGAAAAAAATTTACTTCCAAACCCAGTAGTTCAGTCCGAACAGGGGTTTCCCCTGTGAGATACGGCCTCACTTAAGCAGCAGCTTTGTCTCTGCTCTTCTCGCACAGGCACCCTTGGTGGGGAACACAAAAAATGTCTCCTATGAGCATTAAAACAAATAGGGCGCCTTGTAGTATCGTTTGCCACACGCAACAGCCTGTGCACGTGAGGAAATGAGTAATCTCAGGAGAGAGAAGACTGATTCTTTTGCATATATACCAGCTGAACTACCTATTTCAACAGAAAGTGCATGCACACGTGTGTGTGTGCGTGCATGCAAGAAACAGAGACAAAAAAAGCACAAGGGAGAAAATATTGTGTCTACAAGCTTTACTGCTCAGTGTTGCAGTACTGGAATCCAGCTAGACATCCCCCAGCTGGAGAAACCTCCCTCATCCGCTGCCTGGTGGAACCGCTATAAAAATAAAATAATAATGAAGGGCTGTCTTCTGCATGTCTCTGCTTTCTGACCTCCGTGGGTAAAGTTGACTCCACCACAGCCAGCACAAGCCTCCAAAGATTATGGAGGATGTTTTTAAAGAAACAAAATGAGCACAGTAAGCCTAGCAAACACTGGAAAACATTACTGGGCAGCACAGTAAACACTGAGCTGGAATAAGTGAAGGGCTTCGCTTCAGGGAAAATACTGCGAGTAAAAGAAAAGGCACATGAAAGCAGCCATTCAGAAACCTCTTAATCAGATGTAGATATGTCTTCAGAATATGATAAAACAAGGACATGAATCCCATACCCTGCCCCTTGATCCATCAAACGTGAACCTGGTTGGTTCAGAAATATAAAGGCTTAGAAGGAATTAATGCATCTCACTGGATGGACCAGGTATTTAAGACCAAATAATTATCCTCAAAAAAAAACCCCATTGAAGATGCTTCTTTGAAATGTTTCATACAGCCTTTTCATGCTTGCAAAAATTTATACCACTGGAAATAATCTAGGGGATAAAAATCAAGACATAAACCCTAAAAAGTATGCTACCTAAGGGATGAATACTGTAATTATATAAAACCTGTTAATGGTACTTAATAATGTGTAGCCTACCTGGAATCGATAGAACTAACTCAGCAGGCAGAGAGCAAAATCTGTACCTTAATTTCTTTTCTTACTTAAATTAAAAGGCTCATTTTCTGTAGGATTTTCAAGGTCCTTGTAAGCTTCTCGCCCTTATCCTTACCCTTACCCAAGACTTACCCTTGAATTCTTCATTTTCTTCTCCTACTGTGCAAAGTCTTGTCTTCAGATTGGCAGCTTTGAACTGTTGCCTCAATGAATGATTGCCACATCTTAAAGGCAGCAATGAAAACAGCAGCAGTTTAGGTGGAAAGCAAAACAAGTAAATGTATTGTGTAGTTTCTACTGTCGTACTGCCCCTCCCTTACTAAAGGCCCTTTTCCACACCCTTCATCTTCATCCCACAATTACTGATGTATTTTCTTCTTGTTTTTCTTTTTTTCAGGCATGCTGCTAAGCTACAAGATACTTTTTGGGACAGCAAGATCACAGTGGAAAGACTTGTACTCATTTCTCAAAATGACTGAGTCTATATTAAAAATATCCTCACATATATCTATTCACCCTATATTTCTATTAATTTCTGTTCTATTTTCCCCATTGAAGCTGGTTAAGGCACTGGGAAAATTAGTTGAACAAGTAGAAAAGGTTGAATGCGCTTATTTAAAGTTCATCCCTGTATTCAGCTTTGGTATCTGAGTTTTGCTGACTCAGGTGTGCTGATTGAATGGCTAACTTGAACCTTGTCAGCCAGTGTTCAGTCACAGGTAAAACTTTTATTCGGCTGAGTCGACTTTCACTCACCAAAAGATTTGAAAGTAAGGCTTATTGTTTATCCGTAGAAAGCAGCATAGACATTTTCTGTTCAGATTAGACCCAACATCCCAGAGCTAGGCAGCTAAGTGCTCTGTGTGAGCCTTTTGGCATGGCATCTACAGCTCTACTGCAGCTGCCAGCCAACAGAAAAAAATTTTAAAAAGTCTTAAATCTCACCTTCAAGGTGCTCCTGCCAGACATGGCATCACAGACTTTTTCCTAATTTAGATATTTTTGTGTTTCCTTGTCCAGGGTGGGAATGCTGTGCCACTTCCGCATACACACCAGAAGAAAACTGGCCACAACTGGTGACCTAGCTAAGTGATGGGAGCGCCCACCAAGGATGTTGAAGACCTATGCTCCAATTTCCTACCTCAAAATTGTTCTTGTGTTGTGTAAAGAAGCCTTGGAGCAGGGAGCAAACCCACGTCTCCCTTCACCTAGGCAAATGTTAGTCTTATTGGGCAAGACGGTCCGGTTGAGGCTTGCTATCTTTCTGGTTCAGTAAGTGCTGAATTATTCCTTGAACTTCAAAAGGAGGTGTGGATGGTGCCTACACTGCAGAGTTGCCCATGGATCTAATCTTCTTAAGGTTGTAGGAGACAGAGTTGGAGGAGGAGACCGTCAAGGCCGTGCAGACACTGCTGACATTTCCCTGACTCACATAAGTGCTTCTGAGAACCCAGCCCCAGCCCTTGAAAATTGACCCAGAGATCATTAGGGAGCCAGCAAAGTGCCGGGTGCGTGGATTGATGTTTTCTGAGAACTGCTGCAAAGGAAGCAGGCAGCTGCCTCTGCCAGATGCAGCTTTTTCAGATCCTGCTTTCAAGCCAGGGTGAACGCTGTTGTAATAATCAAGTACACAGGCAGCAGAGGCATCTGACTAGGACAGGTCCTAACTGGAAATGGTGGGATGCATTGTTTTTTGCAGGTAGGGGATCCAGCGTCGGCTGGGCTTGCAGGCAGTCTCACCTCTTGCAGGCTCCTATAAAGTGCAACAACACAGTTAATATTGCAATTAAACTAGGATTCTGGTTGCACAGCAAGAGGAATGTGTCCAACTGGCAGGCAGAATAAATACTTCTCCGAACAGGCAGTAATCAGTTAACATTACTCTAAAACAAACATTGAGAAAGCACAGCACTTTAGCAATTAAAGGTCCAAATTTGCAAAATTAATTAGTGTTTCCCACAGCATAGCACTCTACTTATGAACAGCTCTATTGTAAATGTATGATGCTCTAATATGAAAAGAGAGCATTCTTATGTTAATTATCTAATTAACTAATCTGGGCACAATTAGCAGCTGAAACAGCACAGCATTACACTCTCTTCCTTCTTCCCTTCCGGATTCAAGATTGCCTTTAAATATGTACTTTCAAGTGGCAGGGGACCCTGGTGATAGAGCTTGCTACCACGTTAACCAGACCTCGGTGCCAGGAGAAGTTCCAATGAGCAGGCACTGGAACAGGAGAGGCAGAAATATCTTTGGCACGATATTTAGGAGAGGTAGAGTCAGCTATTTAATCTCACCCCCAAAGTTAGCCTGCCCTCCAGGGAAGCCATCCTTGTCACTTCACAGAAAGTCAGTGTGAAACTCTCAAGAATACAATAGTCTGTTTCTCTGCCCCTTTGGAAACCCAATGCTACTTAACAAGACCTCCCTGACACCAGTATTTTCCAAAGGATGGCTCAGTGGCTATTTCAGAGGTCTGAAAATAGAGTCTTATTCATTTCTACTTTGCTGCCAGGGTAGCTGTTGATTTCACTAAAGTTCACTGTGGGAGGAAGAAAGGAACGAGAGACATGGTGTGCAGATCTCTGACGGGAGAATACCAAAGAGAAGGACATTTGCTGAAAACAGTCATCAGAGGATGGCTTAGACAATGTCTAAGTCCTTCCTCACCTTCTATTACAATGATTTTAAAACAGGGGTAGAAATGTAAAGTAAAATGTAACATAAAACACTTGCTTCAACATTTTCACATTTGTACATTTTCACTTCTGCTTAAAATGATATTTTTATAGTTTAGGAAATTTTTCATATGCTCAGTAATTAAAAAAAGGAGGAAAACGTAACATAAGCTGAGAGTGACAGGTTCTATACTAAGTTGTACGAAATGTGGATCAATCTAAACCATTTCTGCTTTATCTTCCTTCTGGATGTTTTTGCTTTTAGGCTTCTATTTGTTTGTTAGTTCTTTTTTTAATATGGGAAGGAGGATTTTCCATTAAAAAACTTTGGGTAGACCTGCTGTAATATTCCCCCTCTCCCGTTTTTTCAGTACTCCAAGAAGGAAAGTTGTAGTCACATAGCTTTGCCTATGAGGGGCAGGGTTCTTTTTGAGACAGTCCCGATCTATTGTGCATTATAAAATTACAAAATAATGTATGTTGGAAAGAGCCAGGGTAGGTCATCTAGTCCAACTCCAGCAAGACCAACTGATCAGCTCACTCGGGGCTTGTCCCGTTAAGTCCTGAGCATCTCCAAGGCTCAGGACTCCAGCGCCTAACCAGCCAACCTGCTCCAGCTTTTGCTGCTCTTACAGTGAAAAAATATTTACAGCTAATTGGAATTTCCTGTCTTCCAAGTTGTGTCTCTTGCCTTTTGGCCTTTCACTGCACTTCTCCCATAAGAGTCTGGGTTCATCTCTCTAGCTTCCCAATAGGTAGCTGCAGACAACTCCAGTCCCCGACCACCCCGGTGGCCCCTCCATTGGACTTGCTCCAGGTAGTGGATGTCTTTCTTTTACTGAGAAACACAAAACTGGACTCAGGACTCCTCCTGACCTCTGAGCAGTGCTGAGTTGAGGGGAACAATCACTTCTTGCAGCCTGGTGTCTACACTCTTGCTAACACAGTTTCACAGAGATGCTCTGGGTTCAGAAGGTTTCCATATCACACTCTGCTGGGACAGATTCTGAGAAACCTGAGGTAATATTGAAGTTGGCGTGAACTTCACAAAGCAGAGTTGTAGTAGGTCGTCTCCAGATGTCCCTCCAACCAAGGTTGGCATGCAGGTCTGTGAAGCTCCTCATTGGGCTGTAGTCACAGGCACAGGATCCAGCCCCTGCACACAAGAGCCCGAAGTGTTTATCTACATGGACCAGCACAAACTTTGCCCAGAGTCTGAGCATTCCAGACTGATCCCTGCTTCATGTCAAGGGCCACAGCATACCCAGGTGAATAAATCCCACAGGGAAAAAGAATGAATCATCTCAGTAACAGCATTGCACTAATGAAACTTTAACACAGCTAGCTGAAAGCTGGCTTGCACGCCCTCGTGTCCAAGAAGAGGCATTCACATTTGTCCATACTCATCTGAGTAGATATAACCAGAGCCTGAAACCATGAACAGCCCATGTGCAATGCAGGGAAGGAAAAAAAAAAAAAAAGGTTAAAAAAAAAAGTTAAAGAAAAAAAGAAGAGAGAGAAAAGACTGTTCCCAGACACCGTCACTAGGTCAGGTATCCTCTGGCATGTATTGTGTAAGCCTGCTCTTACTTAAAACTCTCTCTTACTCCATATGTTCACTTGTTCACGGAGGTAAATCCTGTAAACGATGTGCTTCTGGCATAACATCTAGCCTAGGAAAGGGCTCACCACATTATATTTCCTTGTGGAAGGAGGCTGATTCTTCCAGGACCTTAAAATGCTTATTATTAATAACTTTTGCCATAATGAACCATCATATTTGGCTCTTAAACAGTGAGTCATGAATTAGCCACACAAATCATTGCATCCAATAATCTCCATAAGCCAAAAAAGAATAAACTACTTCAACCATATGAAATTCCACCATAGCAAGAATTAGCCACAACTGACTGATATAAAGACAAAGAGAGCTGCCTGCCTTTGCTGTGGCATTAAGTATTCAGCACACTTAATATATGTTACCAGATGCTGCCACATTTCTGTGCATTTAAGCCTTGCATGATTTGTATAGATCCGTAAGAACCCTTCTGAAACTTTCCTGCTGCCTCAGAAATGACACTTTATGACCATAAGGTACCCTGGATACCATTACTACACTAGTCCTAATATAAAATATTTGGATTTGTAGAGCTTCTTCTTACAGGCCATAATAAGCCTAAACACCTACCAGTTCCCTAGTCAAATACAGAAGTCAAAGCAACCTCCCGCCCAAGCTCTGCAATCATTCCGCACGTTGAAGTTTGCTTTACTGAATCTTGTATTGTCCTAAAGGAGCAGATCGCAGCTCATTCACTGGAGACAATATAGAGCACTAATGACAGTTTTGGAATAAGAAAATTGGAAACCATTACTTCAGGTGCTGGCTCTTGCACAACACAGCAGGGCTAAAATGTTCATGGTGGCCACCAAACACCATGAGAATTACTGCCCTACCGACACACAAGAAAAGACTGTACCAAGAATCCTGGAGAAAGCTTTATAAAATTTATTTATTTAGGGAAATTCTCACCCCTTTCAGGGAGCACGCAGCCACAGGCGCTTTACAGGCACAAACGCCAAATTTCAGTCATACGTACAAGAATTTGTGAAACCAAGTTTTCCAGCTGGAGGCATTCATTTTTATGCCTTAGTATGGATTTTGCCACTACACAGAGCCTTTGGAGTTCCACTAAGGAATTACAAGGACACGAGTAAGGCATCTGTTTACAGACAGAAAGCCTGATTTTTGTCTGGAAACAGTCATTTCAGAATTTCTTCCTTATCCACGCAATTATGGAAAATATGTAGAAAAACAGCACCCTGTGACTTACATTACAAATTGCTATTAAGCAACAATGTTTGAATTTTGCTATGCTGAGTGCAAACTTTTACTATAAAGGCAGAGGAAAAAATATTTATCAGATATACGTATGAGATACTCGTGACCTGCTTATGGATATCCCACTAGTTGGAAAAAAAGACATTGTGCAGTCTTAATCAGACACGTGGTTTTCTGGTTTATTTCTTGAGCATAAGTTTTGACTTGATGTTTTTTTGGTAAAGATCTTCTTGGTGAAATAAGTCATGAAAGCACTGAAATTCATCCTCTTTTGGGACATCTAAGTGAGCGTTTCCAAATTCCTTACATTAACACACCAATAGAGTTTGCTGCAAATATTACTGGTTTGTGCCAGAAGGTTTATAACAACATACTGGCTGGCTACCAAACCACTAACCCTCTAGGACTGGCTTAGGGACAATCCAGTATGTTATTTAATGAAAGAGAGTATATGGCCTATGAAGGCCTGGAAGACTTATTTCACAACGTGGCTTGCTTACTCAGTGATCTCGCTTGGCAGCTCCCCGCGCAGAGAGGGACCCCACCCAGGCCAGCTATGCTGGGACCGGACCATCATCTGAGCCATCGACTCTCCTATTTGGCTCAGACTGCCACAAAAATTGCATTCGGAGTAGCTATTTTCAAATAAAGGCAAAGGACGTGCAAAGGCATCACCCTCTATACAAGATGGAGTGCTGGTGCCCGGCTCCCCTTCAGCGAGCCTTTATAAAGGGCACGAGCTGCATTTTAGTGGTAAAGCTGAAATTCTGGTAATGCTCACTGATGCTTCATTTTAGGGTTTGGGTTTTTCTCCTTTTTCTAAGAGGAAGATCAATGCCATACTTTCCTCCCCCATATTCTCTTTCATCCTAAAATACTTCCCAGTTTAAACAGATACGTTTACAGTAATTTCTTTTCAGTCTGTTCCTGAGCCACGGGAATAGAGAAGCACTGCGGTGTAATGCACAGAGCATCGCTGCTTTTTAATTGAAGCTGGGAAGCACTGAATATTGCCTTTACCTGGAACTACAAAGGTAATTAAAATAGCTGGAACATCAAGTTAATTAAAAACATCTCTCTGACATAGGAAGACTGAGTCCAGGTGATCAGATCCCTCTCTTAAGATCATCCACGTAAAGCACTTTTTTTTTATAAAAAGGCACTAATGCTTGTTGCATTAAAACAAATACATAAATTGTTCAGATCCTTTCAAAGTGCTTCTGGACTCAAAGGAGATGTTTGTGCGTGATGATTCTTCACACAAGCTAAGAATTGTATTTCTGTAAAATTCTGTTTCCTTAAATTATTACTCCTCCCCTGCCCCAAATGTTCCTCTTTGATTTAAGATTACAACTGAGTTAGTTTTAGGATTATCTTCAGCACAGAGCAAAACAAGTGCCAAGGAACCGATGAGCACATAGAAGGCTGTTATTGATGAGCTATCATGAGGTATCACCTTAAAGAGGTTGTTCATCCTGCTCTTCTCCTCCCCACTTTGAGAACTGGCATATCCTTGGCTTCTCAGAGCTTCCATGGCACTTTCAAAAACTATCCTATTAATTTTTCTTTAATGTCTGCCACACTCCTTATGCCAAGGACTTTCCTGACTAGCAACAACTGCAAGCCTAGTGAAGACTTTCTAGAAATCTCCTTCAGATTTGAGATATACGTCAGGGAAGTTACACACTGAAATGAACAAAATGACTACCAAGACCTCAAGGTACCTGGCATTTACGATGTGGCAACCTTCAAGAGCCAGAAGGAAGAAAGTGGAACAATCCTCCTTCAGCAATACACGATCAGAGTAGCCGCATGCTTGTTTTCTCTCCACTAGTAAATCAAATTCATTCTTATTATTGTAGTTTCAATAGTACTGGAATAACAGCACCTTTAAAATACACGTGTTCTGCAGAGATGTTCTCCACTAAATCTTGTTTTTCTCTGTTTCACTAATTAACACTGATACAACAGATGAAGTCATCTATGGGTTTGTGTTCTGCTTTATTGGTGTTTAAGCCACACGTTGATATTCATCTTTTGGAACCAAAATGCAGCAAGGAGCAAGACAACATATTTCAGCTCATCTTAGAGCAGCAATTCTCAGTCCCTACTGGGGCAGGCTTAATACCTCTTGGGGGATGATAGAAGCCCCATAAACTCTGGTCACACCCTGTTCATCTCCGCCACTGAACGCTTTCTCCATTCTGGCAGCCATGGGAGGAGAGGGATATTTATTTTATGTCAGTAGGAACATGGGAGATGAGACAGGGTGGATAGGACAGGGTTGAAAGGTGATGTCTGCTTGCATGGCAATGACTATGTGACTAGATTAGATTGATATGATTGATCCTCTTCCTCATCCCAGACTGCTGAACCATTGCAACCAGCAGAACTCATGCAACCATGCCAGAGCTACAGAAAAGGCTACTTTTTCTCATTTTGGAGTTGCCCAAACCCACCAGCTCAGGTGAGGCCAGTTTTAGCCTGAGCTGTAAAAATACAGGTTGTGATGAAGGTAACATCTCTGCAAAATTAGAAGTGGCACACAGACCAGGGTAATCAAGCCTGGGACAGGCGCAGGTTCTGGATACAGCTACCAGGAGCAAGCTTGGCTCAAGTGGTGCTTCAAACCCTCACTGGAAGGTATTTTCAGGATTTGGTAGGTGACAAGGCCAGCGCTGGTGGAGCTTGTTCTCAGGAGGACAGGAGAGACAATAAAGCACAGAGCATTTTGCTATATGGAAGCCAAGGGGCTGCAGAGACGTGCAGAACAACAGCACCAACATGGGAGCAGAAGACCAGCAGGACAGACTCCAAAGTCTTACAGCAAACAGGAAGGCGGGGGGTGAGCATCATGTAAAATGTGCAAGATGTTAACTTTGAAAGTCACATTGCATGTCTGGCTGTGGCAGGCATGCTTTTGCGGTACTAGGATTCAGGGATGCTCTTCAATCTGTTTGTACCATGCAATGAACGTTCATGCCCTATTCAAATATTCCTTCCCCATTGCCTTCTTAAAATACATTGTTTTCTCCAATAGACAGAAAGAGTTTGAAAATATTCTTCTGGTGTGAATCCAGCAATCCTGTCCATCCTCCTGCTATTTTGATCATGAGGACATAGCAGTAGGGACAGGCCTGTGACAGCTACTGCCTCATGTGACATGAGGCACATGAGTTGCACAAGGCTGTGCCAATGACATTTTTTCCCTCTCTTTTTCAGTCCTACTGCCCAGTAAATCTACATCTGAGATAAAAAACAGCAGAAGTATCATTATAGAAACATCTTTCAGTACCAGAGTGGTACAGAAGTCGGTAGAACACCTATTTTTCTTCATAATTCTTTCCATCTTTATGTCCAATCCAAAATAAATAAATAAAATGAAAAAAATACCCTTCAAAATAATGAAGTCTCTCTCACCTAGTTCAGACAGTGTCTCTAAAGAGCTGGAAATAGTCATATTGATATTTACATAGTTCATACTGATTCTGCAGTCTACCACCACCCAAAGAAAACTTTCCCTTAAAGAAGAGGGGAAGCTTATCTAGCTGCAATCTTTGATAACCTCAGCTCAGTCCTGAGGCAATACAGATGCCAATTATATGATACATGTACAGTACATCTTTAAATTCTCTGTAAACAATCCTGAGAAATAACTGTTACATTCATTCTAACTGTGCATTGAAAGTACAGCTAAAACATTTCCTTACCTGTTGGTATGAAATTAAACTTTTTGGTGTGTTTGGTAACAGGTTCATTCCTCTGTGTGTATTAGTTATGGTACAGCGATCATGGATTTCCCCAGGCCTGTGAGAAGTCTTTGATTCCCTTACTGAATACCAGTTAGCCTACATGCTTCCACATCACCTGAAGTTTTAAAGCAACTGCTCCCTCCTCCTCTTCCCTTTACATTAGGGCTGTGTTTGACCTTCTGGGTTTTCACTACATTCTTTGTGGTCAGTAAGTGCCAATTGATCTTATGCAATCTCTTGTCCTTTGTACAAAGAGCTAAACAAATAAAAATCATAATTTCACTCTAAAGGAAGATGACTTAAAAAAAAACCTGAATACTTTTCATAAAGGCAGAAAACATTTTGTCCTTCAGTCCGTAGTGTCTGAGCATTAGATGACTAACTAAAGCAACTGCAAACAGTTGAGGCTTTTTTATAATATAACCAACGAGGTTTTTCAAACCCTACTATCCAAATCAAGTCAACTTACCCAGTTTTTGAAACTGTCGTTTTGCCTAATCTATTAATTGTGTAGACAAGCCTCTGTGATATCTTCATAGCTAACTCACATCCACATTCATGTCATCCTTACCACCATGGATATCTCCAGTCTATATCCCAGTACCCCTCCCCAAGGTGGCATCATATCCTCTTTTAGTACACCCAGAGAATATGAACACTAGTCAGAATTACAGGTTTTCCACCTGATTTAACTCACACCAAACTTTGATGAAATAGCACTCTTCATCGAACTGTCTCTATAAAGCCCTAAGTCTTCCTGTGATCATCATAAGGAGTGGTAGCCCAAAAACTACCTTCTATTAGAAAAATATATTAATAGACCATTAAACCTATCTCCATGAAATCAGCAGACATATGAGAAAAAAAATATAATTACAGCCATACTCTCAATTCCCTCCATTTTCTTCTAAAGAGAACACTCAAAACATCCACCCTGAGTTCAAAAGGACTTTGAACCTTGCCAGAACTTTACTCTGAAGACCTTACTTATCATTCTAACCTAAGACCTATACAAACAATTAACTGTAAGACAACCCTATTCTAAATAAAATTTCTCAAACTTCCCCTTCTAGCAGCAGACCAACTTTGTTAAAGTCATTGCAGATGTAAACCTCTACAAACCAGGAACCTGACCATGCCTGAGGAATAAATGCAGGACCTGACAACACATCTCCACAGCCACCAGCATGGATCCCACAAACACACATCCAAGAAGGTGTAAGACCATGGAATGCACATCCTTCATTGAAACCACACTTATGAAAGCAAGTAATCACTGTTTCCCAGAGCAAACTCACAAGTAAATCAATACAGGACAGTAACACCCAGGTACCAGTAGGAGGGTGCTTTTCACAAAAAAAAATTCTGCCTGTGGTCTCTTAATCCTGTTACTCAAGAGAGACATGAACCTTCAGCATGACCCTGGAAATAAGTGTTCATAACTCTGCTGGCTACTTGAAAAACATAGATTCACTAGAGCTACAAGATTTGCAGCACATTATAACTTTCCCCACTACTTACCACACACTGAACATTGCTTGTACCATGGACAACCCTGATTCTCTGTCACCAACCTCAACATTTCTTCTTAGTGATTGCTGAAACAATGGAAGCCTCACCTGAAAATTACACTGACTACAAGGAGACAGACTGAGGCTTTGTTTAAGCACACTTTTATGCAGATGACCACCTTGAAGGGAGGCAAAAGACAGATCCACATTAGAAAAGCTTTCCATACTATGACTGAATAAAAGAATAGGTGTAGTATCATGGAAAGAATTTGGGGATGTTGAACAAAGGAATTACTTCATTTAAAGCTTCACGATATCAGTGTTTTGGGGTTTTTTATTGCATTCAAGGTAACAGAATTTTTAGTCTTTAAAAGAAAGAACTTTTCTTTAAGGGAACACCTGGCTCCATCCTCAACTACCTTCACCAGCAGAAATTATATTTGCCAAGTCGTCATGCAAAAAGGGAGGTAACAGTAATAGAGCTGGATAAAAGAGATCATCAACATATAGTAGACTTTCTAAAAAAAGTCCTTCCTACTGTTACACATGGGATATCTGATCTGTGAACTAACGTAGCATAAAGCTCTAAGGTAAAGCCATGCTAGGCAACTGAAGAAATAACACAGAGTGACAAACACCAACAGAAAATGCAGCTATATTCCAAAGGAATCTGTTAAAAACCATATCAGGCAGGCGAAAGCCCTAAGAGAACTGAATCTGGCCAAGGACATCAAAGACAATAAGAAAAAATTCTATAGCTATGTCAGGGAAAAAGGTAGGACTTGGGAGGCTGTGGGCCCTCTCCGGAAGGAAACGGGAGACCTGGCCACCCAGGATATGGATAAGGCTGAGGTACTGAATGACTTTTTTGCCTCAGTCTTCACTGGCAAGGGCTCTAACTGCACTGCCCAAGTCACAGTAGGTAAAACCAGGGGCTCTGAGAATGGAGAACTGCCCACAGTAGGAGAAGATCAGGTTCGAGACCACCTGAACAACCTGAAAGTGCACAAGTCCATGGGACCTGATGAAATTCATCCCCGGGTCCTGAAGGAGCTGGCAGACCAAGTTGCGAAGCCACTTTCCATCATATTTGAGAAATCGTGGCAGTCTGGTGAAATTCCTGTGGATTGGAAA
>VZSF01001417.1:200453-300811 GCA_013398295.1 Chionis minor
ACCTCTCCTATGAGGATAGGCTGAGAGAGCTGGGGCTGTTCAGCCTGGAGAAGAGAAGGCTCCGGGCAGACCTGATAGCAGCCTTTCAGTATCTGAAGGGAGCCTACAGGAGAGCTGGAGAGGGACTCTTTGTCAGGAAGTCTAGTGCTAGGACAAGGGGTAATGGTTTTAAATTGGAAGAGGGGAGATTTAGATTAGATATTAGGAAGAAGTTGTTTACTGTGAGGGTGGTGAGGCACTGGAACAGGTTACCCAGGGAAGTTGTGGAGGCCCCATCCCTGGAAGTGTTTAAGGCCAGGCTGGATGGGGCTTTGAGCAACCTGCTGTAGTCAGAGGTGTCCCTGCCCATGGCAGGGGGGTTGGAACTTGACGATCTTTAAGGTCCCTTCCAACTCTAACCATTCTGTGATTCTATGAAAAACGGCACAAGCTCATTCACACTTTGAAATCTAATCATTTGGTTCATTCCCTCCATTCTATTTCAGCCAGGATATATGTAAGACATTTACCCACCGTTAAATTGGTAGCCTTCTTTGAGCAAAATTGATCATAGTCATGACTACTACTTTTCTTTTGTCATTCAGGGAACAAGAAATTCTGCACTGTATTACAGTAGGCTTTCTGATTTGAATTTTGTTTTCTGGTTCTCTTTGCTTTTTGTCTGCTGTCATTTCTTTTCCTGGGGATATATTTTGCCACTTGGGAAGTTCTGAGAAGATAAAACACTGTGGGATTAAAAATTCTTAACTGTCCAAAGCATGTGTGTTTGCATTTGTGGAGGCTCTGTATTTATTCTCTGTCTCCCTGGAAAAGCTCCTAGCTTTTTTCTTTCTCGCTCATCTCTGGCACTTCATTTGTAACATACTACAGGCTTCCAAAGACAGATGCAACTAAAAAAGAAAAAAGGAGAGAGAAAATGCTGAGTTCATCACCATAAATTATTGATGTTTCTTCTACTTAACTTACTCATCAGGATTCATTGTTAATGAGGTGTGGATTTTAGCTTTAAATTTGCCATGTAGCACTGCAGGCATTCAATTTGAAGTACTGCATTAAAGAGGATTTCTCCCAATGTGTGTCTCCAGATCTTTCTGGTTCCATTTTCTGCAGTAGGTCTCTGCAACTGTGACTTGGCAGGCACTGATGGTATTTATCCACAGCGCAGAATGCAATAGGAAACAAAAAGACAAGAGGAAGACTTTTATTATGTAACTGATAAAATACAGAAACAGATGCTGTGCGATTGCTCTGGAATTAGTTGATTTATTTAAAGGGTTAATTGACTCATTGCATTGCTATGGGGTAAACTGGAATTCAGATGAATTGCAGTGATCCAGTGTCTGGGAGCACCAGGAAATCTGCCAACATATATTACTGAATTTCCATCTTCCAGTTTGCAGCTATGTTAAATTAGGGTCAGATGCTGCTGTTATTGTCGTTCCTGATGCTGGACTCCCGCTGCCTTTAACAGAAACAGAAGCCGGCTCATAGGCTGGGGTCAGTACTGAGATATTCTCAGTTAAACAGCCAAAATGCAAACTGGGAGAGAGTAAACTGGTTTGGGTTTACCCCAGAGGAGGTTTCCTCCAAAGCATGCTAAAAAGATAAAATGGGATGACAAATTGATTCGTTTTGGGGTTTTTCCAGAGGGCTCCAGCAGTGGCCTGACCATCTGAACTGAAACCAGTGGGAGTTTCATCAATGACTGCGGGAGGACGAGGCATAAACCAGTGCAGCATCCTTTTGAAAACTCCGCTTGGCCCTTTGTGCCACGAGGACCCACAGGACCAAACATCACTTACAGGACTCCACACGCTGCCTATACACCTTCTGATCGGGGTATTGACCCCAGCCATCTGCACAGCTCCAGGCTGAGGGGTTGAGGTTTGAAAACCTGGTCCATCACCTACTTCCTCTGGGACGTTGGGAAACCTGCGTTGTCTGACTGTGACGCAGCTCTTTATCTGTGAATTAATATTAGCAGTTCACTGCCTTAAAGACCTATTGCAGGGATAAATACATTGTAGCTTATACAATAGGTACAAGATCAAATGAGTAGCTAAGACAGGCAGACATGAACATCCTGGGGGTTTTTTCATCCTAAATCAGGCAAACTAGCCTTTTTCTGCATCACAGTAAAAAGGAGTAGGGAAAAAAAAAAACCACCAAAACCACTTAAAGAGCTGCTCCTAAAAATATAAAATGTATTTTAATTATGAAGGGGAATTAATTTTAGATTGACTGAGGAAAATCTCATGAGGCACCCAGCCAACCCATCCATCTCCTATCACCAGAGAATTTCAGCTTTCCAAACAGACCTGTAACATTCCACTTCTCGGGGTCTTCTCTGAATACCGAGCTTATTATCTTGCGACTCCTTCATTATCTGTCACTGTCATAAAACGCAGCATATACTCCTAAGGAAATTAAATGCTGAAGAAAAAATGTATTAGGCTATCTAATCACCCTTCCCCTCCCCTTTCCAGGCTTTCTCCCTACTGTATCATTTTTGCCCTTCAGCCACACGCAAAAACTTGTCAGCTTTGCCTCCGCTATTTCCCTTTTTGCCCCTCCATTTCCTGCCACTTTATTCCATAGTTTAAAATACATAGCAATGTCTGAATGCAGCTGTCTTGGACGGAGTCTGGTGAGTGGGGACATGAAGCCATTCAGACAGTGCATGATCACAGATGGCTGACAAGGCTAAGTGCTCTTCGTCTTGATCTCCTCCTTGGCCAACTAATTAAAACTCATAGACAGGCAAACTCAAAAACCCCACACAAGGATCCTTGGTCCTCTGCCCCAATGCCAACGCCAACACCCAGGCTGAGGTTGTGCCCAGCCTTCCCATTGGAAGCAAGGGACATTGTGGCTTTGGGAGAGTGAGTCGTACCCCTGGTTTTGCCACCAGCCTAGAAGAGGCCGTTGAGCAGATGTCTCCGACACAGTGTGTCCTCCTGCGAAAAAAGGAGATGCCCATCATCACTGGGCACTGTATGAAGTACTAGCTGCTGGTAGCAACAGTGACAGTCATAGCTCAACGCTATCCACTCCGGTTCTGATCACTTATTCATATCTGGAAAATGCCCTTATTGACCTCAGTTTCCTCTTATTTTCTTCAGTACCAATATTTGCATTGCTTGTTTCAGTTCAGGCATCTCCCTGTATTCCAAACCATCCTGAAATCTACTGCTGTCTTCACCTGCATCCCCACCTCCTACTGTTTCATCAGCTGTTCCACGTGCAGCACTGCTCCAACAGCCACTAGATTAATGGGCAGAAAGTTTGCTTATTTTTTCTTTTGTAATACATCTGAGAGCTCATATCTTCCAGTGGCACTCTCCTCTTGCAGCCATTTCCCTTCACCATATTGCATTGTCCCCAGAGATTTCTCCACACTGCTTAGGTACTGTCTAGTGCCCTGTGCTGAATGCTTTATGGTGCTTTCTAGTGGAAAATGATTTAAAAAATGTAAATTGTGAGATTCCTTGAAGAGCAGACTGGGAGAGTTTAAATGACTTTTTATTAAAAATATTTTCAAAAATATGGGTATGTTAAAACCTTCAGCAGCTGCAGCTATCAACAGCAATAGGAAAAATGAAAGAAATCGAAACCATTAGCATACTTTCTAACTGAAAGAATAATATCATTTTAAAATACTGCTGTGGAGAGTATAGGGATCTTCCTTTGCTAGAAAAGACGGTTGGATTTTAGAACAAAAGAAAAACACTTGAAAAAGAAAAGAAAATCAACTAAATCAAAGTAAAGGAGCTAAGGGAGAAAAAAGCACCAAGAAGGAGAACTTTAAATGCTTTCCAAAAAATTGCATCAAATGACCTCCAAAAGTTGAGATACACTAGACCAACTGCAGTTGTGGGGTAGATGCTGACTCCTGCCACCTGAGGATCTGGCCCAGAACCTCTCAGCTTCCTGATAAAATTATAGTCAGACTAGAAAAGGACAGATTACTCAGTCCTCTTCAATAACACACGAAATCCTTCACAAGGGGTCAGAAGAAACCCCATCTAAAAAACATGAGATGTAGAAGGTGCTGAATAGTGAGTGGGAACCCGTGCTTTCCTCCTCTTCCACCGCAAGGCTGCTGATGCACCTCATAGCCCAAAAAGCAAAGCAGCATATTTTGACCCCCCCCTCTTCCCCCACCTCCCATACAGCAACTCTGCATCCAGTGGCTGGCTCAAGGGGGGCAAGATCCACATCAACAGAGGTCTTGAAAATGAGCTTTGGGCTCTCATGTCACTCTGATGTAAATAAGTTGAAAAACATATGGGATATTTGGGGATAGTTTTTATGGATATCCTAGGCTTGGTTTAATACATATATTTTTTAATATATCGATTAGGTATTTATTAAATATTTAAGAACTGCAGATTTAGGGCAAAGTCATGCAATGATTGATTAGGTCAAAAAAAAAGTTTTCTCTGTGGATGGGATGGCTTATAATTTCTCATTTCAGGGTCTCCTGCTTTTGGTTTTTCTTTTCCTTTTTTTTTTTAAGCACTGTTTGCAGGTATTCTGTTCAAAGTAGAGCAACACAACTTTGATCATGCATGGCCAATCCTAAATTCCTCTACTTTTAAGTACTTTTTAATTATTTGTGGTTCTGCTCCGGAGTTGTTGTCCAGTCTGCTAAGATCTGCTGATCCTCTCGAGAGGATTTTAATTTATTAATGTGAACAGGCCTTGTAAATTCACACTTAGTGATTATTAATTTCCCTTCTGCTCCAGATGCTTCTATCTAGGGTGTCTCACTTGAAGAGATTTTTGTTGGTTTGTTGTGGTTTTTTTATAAATATCGATATAGCAAATTGAACAATATGAAGGGGAACTGTGATCAGGAACTGCAGAAAGCCGCTTTGGAGTCGAAATACTACTTAGGTAATGAATATGCTGCAGTCATACTCTCCTGCTTTCATTCTCATTCAGTTATCCCTGGCTGTCAAACAAAATAAATGGCACATCTCTTGTGAAATCACATCTGTATTAACCTGAACATTTTTTCACCATTTTCAAATTGTCTTTTATATATATAGCTCTTTAATTAGACATCCTGACAACACGGCAACAGATCAAGCTGTTGGATGGGTTCTGAGACTCCTGCTGCTTTTGTGAGTGTCATTTTTATTTCCTCAACCCTCTTTTTACAATTTACTTCTTGGATTAACTTTCTGAGACTCCCTGCTACCAAAGCATTCATCCTTAACACTACTCCCCAAGTAAAATAAACCAAAGGTGAGATCACAGCTACTATGCCATGCTTGCAGCCTTGCAGTTATGGCTGGCACTGCTCCCAAAATGGAAAACATGTTTAGAAATTTTTTAGAAAATAGAAAAATCTGTCAGAATATGTTTCATGTTCTTTTTTTCATGAGAAATATACATAAAAAGACTGTTCAGCTCTAAAAATGGCAAACCACTATTAAAAATATACCAGCTCCACATTACCCCAGATGACAGAGGAGAGACGAAGGAAAGAAATAAAACAAAAATGAAAAATAACTAGCCATTAGCATTTTGATTTTAAACAATAAAGTATATTTTTTTAAAAAAATATTTCTCAAAAAGACAATTTCCAAGGAGAAAACTTTCGAAAGAAAATCCCGGTTACATCCCCTTCTTCCTGAGCTGGTTTTTGCCCTTTGCTCACTCTAATCTTCTACTATACTGTGTCCGTCTTGAATTGTAATACGCCTACAGCAGAGCTTTGCTTTGTCCTGATTGTCCTACAGACACAATGCTGAATATAAAAATATACAGCAATAACAGCTTGGTGGTCACGTGTGTTATGAAATGTCATCTCTTTGACTGAGACAGAGGGGACCAGAAATGAAAGATCATCATGGAAAGCAAAGCACTGAGTCTAGGAAATCTGAAGGGCCAGTGTACCTTAACGTTATCAAACAATGTTTTGGTTTTGGGGTTTTTTTCCAAGTTTTTTTTGCAAGCCAGAGGTATTCACATAGTTTTGCATCATTAAATCAGACCTTTCGGAGCCAAAATAACTGGTAAAGGACTTAAAGGCCACGATTTTGTTTGACGAATTCTCAGCAAGGAGAGCAAAGGTCAGAAGCATACAGTTTGCTTTGCTGCTCTTCTTGCTTTTTTTGATGACAAAACGGAAAAGTTCTGTTGAATTTCATGATTGAATGAATACATAAGTCAATGTAATACTATATTCCAATGAAATACTATACGCAGCTGAAAACAAAGTGCCAACGTTAAGCTCATCGCTGGCCTGCCTCCTCTCTGCTTCCTAAGACAAGTCATTACCTAGTATTTATTTACAAGATTGGGGAAAAAAAATCTTGGAAAAATAAAGGCTTTGTGCTCAGATTTCAGGCATGAAATGGTGTCCCACTGTGTCATTTTGGATTTGCCATTTAAAGGCTTACAGTGTGTTTGCTTGAACAGTCCCTTTTTTTAAGAAGAGGAATTTAGTTCTTTGGAATCTGACAGTCTCAGAAGGGCTGCTCAGATGTTTTTATTAATTAGTTAATATTTGTGCAATGCTTAAAGTATCAAGTGCTATATAAATGTTAAGCTATGGAATTTGGTCCTACAATTAAATGGCAATTATAAACAATGAAAAATTCATATTTATATATTTGCTAGGAATTTACATGAGCATGACATATTTGCTAGCTTAGCAGAGAGCCCCTAATCTATCCAAAGCCATATAAAGTTTAGGGATATGGCCAACAGCCTGTTTAAATAACAAAGCAAAAGTCATGTTTTCCCCTGTGTTTCCATGTTAGCCTTTATGGCTCCAATTAAAAGCAATATAAGAACAAAACTTTCACATCTGATTTTCCCGTGCAGTTGCCATCTAATACACTTCTTATATTTAAATTTGCCCCTGAAATCACGTTAACTGTGCAAATTAAAAAAAAAAAAAAAATGCACACATTTGTGTTCAGCTTAAAACCTACAGCCTTGAAAGCTCCCAGCTCATCTGTTGACAGTACAAAAGATAAAAGTATCAGAGAAATAGTAGAAAATGCTGAGTGCCTTGTTACTTTTCCTGGCTTTTTCTTCTACATATGAATGTCAGACTGTTAATGAAAAGACTCTTAAAGAATCAACACTCTCACAACAGTGTCACTAATGAACTACTGGTAGCTGGAAATGGAGACTAAAAATACTATGGCTCCCTTTAGTGCAGAGTTATCTTATCAATATGCTGTAGCCAGAACTGTTAGGCTGAAAAATGCATTTACTTAAGAAAATAACATCATGAAGCAGAACCACGGTAACAACAATAATTCTGTTGCCAGAACACACTTGTAGTTGGTGGGTGGCTTGTATAACTTGAACACTTAATTAAGTGTATTTTTCCAATAAATACATTGTAGGACATTAATTTTTACTGATGGCTAAATATCTGCTAAGTAGCTATCCTGTCTCTTAGGCAACCAGGCTAGATTTTAATAACTTGCAGGACAAAAGAGCAACAGGCGCATACAGTCTGGTGAGGATGTCAGCATTTCCATTATAAACCCCATTTAGCGCTGGGGAGGGTACTCTAATTTGAACATTAAAACATGCTGGGGATAGCTTTTATCCAGGAGTGATTTTCTGTTTTTCTAATAAGTGCCATTTGCATCCATTTGGAAGAATCTTAAATGTACAGAGCTTGATGGGGGGAGGGAAAAAGCTTAAACAAAGAATAAAAATTAAAAAAAAAAAAAGAAGAAAGCCCTAAACCAAAGTCGGTTTCACTTTGTTTGACTTGGAGAGGCTGATGCCAGCAACTACGAAGCTGATCAAGGATGGGCCCAAGGTTGCATGGGACCTTCAGGACACAAGTCTGTGCTATACAACCGGCCAATGCTGATTGACAGCAACGCTGCTTAACTCAGGAAACAAGAGGCACAACATGCTACTCATGTGAGGGTGGGAAAAGGTGGTCCTTTGGAAGGAGAAAATTAAATCAAATCCCCAATAAGTCTGAAAAGCCTAAGGATACGATGGTCTCTCTTCCGAGGAGTTTCTGTGTTAAGTTCCACTGCTGTAGGCACTTTCTAATTCCAGCTCCCCATAAATTTAAAATAGCCTTCACTTCCTTTCCTAAATATATTTGTAGGAGTTTTATATGTGTTCTGGATCAGCTATGAATCAGCCACTCCACAGAAGAGCATTTCAGGTACGGATGAAAATGGTTCTTATATATTCGGTAGTTAGGTGTATATTTTAAGCATGTAAATTTGTTTGTAACAAAATCTATTTTATAACCAAACTACACTATTACTATGAACCGGGCCAATAATACATGTTTTAAAGCTATCTGGATACAAGTTTATATTAGTGGCTCAGCCACCATCCACATCTGTAAAAAATAAAACAATAAAAATAAATAATGCATATAGGAACTGTTGTCAAAATTCATTCCAGCAGTTACGTTTTATACACAATTCATTCCCAATGTTTTAAATAGTGAAATATTGATTTATGTTGTCAAGGCATCCTAAACTTACATAGAAAATAGGCTTCAGAGACCTTACAAACTTTTAAATAAATTCAAAATAGTGCAGATAGAGTGGCTTCTATCCAGACATTCTTATTTTCAGCTTTTTTCCTTCTTTTTTTTTTTTTTTTTTTTTTACTAACCAAGTCTTCTAGCTTTTTTTCTGTAGCATTTGTCATGCTGTCCCATGCATTCTGTACTTCTTCAGAAGCAAAGCAGATAGGAGTCACATCTGAAATTACAAGGCCGAGCAGTTACTTGTAGCCAGATCTGTGCTTGGAGAGGGCGTGAGAAAGAACTATCCACAAAAAAACATAGATGTGCTTCCCTATGGCATACTGTGCTTAGAGACCTTGTAGTCAAAAATAAGGCCGCTGACAAGTATAGGAGGTCCAGTCCTTTGTCCATGACCGGAAAAAGCCAGGGAACACAACAAAAGAGGAACTGAAAATCAGAATTTTCTAAGTAATGTTTATCCAAAATTTCCTACTCTTTCTCAAAAAGTCAGGTAAACAATTACTTTAAGTGGCGAGTCCATGCAGTTCTCAGCAAGCCCATCCATTGCCTCTTCTAGAAGACGATTAGTCCTTACTGCTTCGCTGGGGCACTGACTACCTTCAGCAGCATTTACAGCTGTGCAGCTGGGCTCAGCAGCAGAATGCATGCTATGGCCGAGAAGACATTGTCTTTATTTGCACATGTTGCTGGAGAACAGAGTCATTCTCATTTCAGAGGAGAGGAGCTGAAGCACATGGACGGAGGGCTTGACTCGGCACCACAGACTCCAGTGGCAGCGGCCAGCAGACTGGCAAGTTCTCAGCAGGAATGTACCTCTGGAGAGCCACCCTCAGCCATCAGCCAAACCCGCCTTGCACACCAAAAAATAGAAATAGCCACTGGGAGTAACATTCACCTGGTTACAGCTTTAGTTTTGCCAGCCCCGTCCAGAGGCACGGCGAGCAAAGCTCCCTGAAACTCAGCTGCCAAGCAGAGGTTGTGGTGAGCCCACATGCCCATCCCGAGCTCGTCATTCAGCTGTGAATCGCACCAATCTTCCCAAAGCAGGCCTTGGTACACACACATCCACCAACTTGAGAAAGGTTAAACACTTCCCCAGCTATTTGCTTAGTAATGAGAACTCTCATATTATTTGGCCACATTTTTTGCAGAGCGTTTCCTCCCCCTCCATTTTACTGGCAGAGAGTTGGTGGCCAATTATATCCTTCAAGAGTCAACGGGAACACTGTTCACCACGTCTACTTTCCCTATCAGCACTATGATAAAAAACCTTATATATGTATAAAGGAGAAGAGAGTAATTCCCATCAAAAATGACATGCTGGGATTTCAGGAGGATTCAACTTCTCAAAATGAAACTTGAACAGCTGCTGGATGATATAACCTGAATAAAAGTAATTAAAAGAAAATGAGTTCTGCCCTCTTGTATCCTCCTGACTCATGCCTCATTTTCTACTTCAGGATTTAGGAAAGCAAATGTCTATTTCTGTGTCCATCACCAGAGCGACATCACAGCAAGTTAATTAGAGCACATGACAGACAGGCGCTATTTTTGCCTTCAAATAAAGATCTTTCTGTTGCATATGAACATTTTTCTTTCTGAGCTTGTGAGAGAAACTTCTTAGCTACCAGGAAAGGATCCTCTCTCCCAAAGGTGTATGAAAATTATGCTTTTTCTACAGCTTGCAGGCTTCAAGATTAGAGTTGCCAACCGTGCTGTATTAAAGAGGATACAGTCAGACTTGGCTGATCAAGCTTAATTTAGCCTTATGTTTGTGTTTCTCAAACACGGTAAACAATTTTTTAGCATGTACATGCTTACTGACTTGCAAACAAGAAACATTTTCCCGTATCTGAATGAAAATGAAATCTACAAACACATGACCTGTGTATTAATTATGACTTTTATGTTCCAAAGTGTATTGCTTCACGGAGGGCCCTAAACACCACTATATATTTATATGCCCTGATAAAGAATATTCCAAGCCTTTATCACTGATAAACACCATCAAAGCTAAAAGCCATATTTCCCCCCTCAGTTTAGTGTCTGTGTTGTCACACAGAAACAGCAATTTGTATTACGTGGCTACTGCTCACGGCTGCAGAATCCAGGATGTGGTCTGAAACGTTTGTTTGCCAGACTCTGACACTGTGTGTCTAAAGCTGGATGCCTAAATCCATATTTAACAATCTGAAACCTATAAGTGAAAACATTATTCAAAACCAGATGACATTAATCATAGTTCTTCACCATCCAAGCTCCTCTTCCCCTGACCTTTACTTACCTCTCCTACCATCCTCAGAAAGGATGGCCAGGGTACCTGAGAAAACAGACCTTCCCCATAGGTTAATAAAATGCCTCGGTCCATTAGGGGATTCACAGCAAACAAATAATCATCAGTAATTTATAAAAGGGAGTTGTGCAGAAGCAAACACAGGTCAGGCAGCTTGTTAATTTTCCTGTGGAGGTAACAGCCCACACTACTCCAACAGCTAGCATCCAGAAGGACTCAGCTTTAATTCTGCTGCTTTTCTTACAGCCAAGCAGAAGTACTCCAAGGAGGCCTTGAATTGTGGCTCCGTTGTCTGCGTCTTGAAGTCCTAGAGACCCTACACCAGTGATGAACACAAGCGAAGGCATGCATTTCTCTGCCCAGTGATCCAAAAACCTCCAAAAAGCCAACTGGAAGACCGCGTTAAATAAACAATAGGGTCAGAGGTTCAGTATATGGAGAAATGCTGTTAAAGTGCGTGACCAGATGAGGAGGAAAAACAGAGCCATTATGATGGTTTTATGATCTTTCTGAATATATTCCTAAGTGTCACACAATTTTAACATTGCTCTGACAGGTTAATATGCGCAACTTGCCTCCGGGGGCTAAGATTAAGTAGCAACAAAGCTGAAGGGAAAAGCTTTGGCAATAAACGGTGAGAAATTTTTTGCAAGCACTGTTTCTCTATGGGAATATTTTATTTAAGTAAAAGGAAAAAAAAATGCAACACGTACATGATAAAAATCAGACTCACAACAGTCAAACTTTAATTATTACTTTAACAATGTTGCATACATCACCAGTAATTTTCTGTTTTCTTTCCAAACACAGCATTGTTCAAACTCCAGCACCTGTGCACTCCATCTCCATGTGGCTACCACCCAACCTGTGGAGTGTGTCCACATGCCGGGGCAGTCTAGACCAATGAGGCATGGCCATGATCAGGAGAAAAGTTCAGGGAGCAGGGACAGCAGGGAGATGCCAGTGAAAAGCACAACACATGGGTGGTATATGAGTTCTCCTAATGGCAGAAGGTCCATTTGATCCACTCCCTCCAAGCTGGGCAGTGCTGGGGCTGTTCCTGAGGGGACTGAGCAATGGAAAGGGTGAAAGGCAAGAAATGAGCAATGCGAGAACTGGTACAGAGCTGCAGTGATGGCAAGGACACTACGAGCAAAGACCAGGACCAAAAGGCAGGATAAGGAACCCCAACAGCCCACCATGAAAGTGAGGGGTAGAGTCATGCCCACAATCACCCAAGGACCACTGGAGGTGGCAGCATGGGAGTCATCCAAGAAACCTGCTCCTTTAGAAAGCCATCGTCGCTGCTGTTGAACATGTCTAGCTACTCCAAAGTATTAATGCCCAGGACAAGCTGCTTTCATCAGATGAGGAAGCGTACTTTCCAGGTTCTCCCAGTCAAGCCAGCTCACCTTTATTTCACTCTTTGATGTAAGGGCAGTGTGTTTTTCAGAGACATTTCTCAAAGAGGGAAAAGCATTCATTTGGCACATGAAAGAGAGCAATGCCGTGAGAATAAGGGACAGCAGAGCACAACATGTAGCAAGAGCAAAGGGAACACAAAGGCGGCAAAAATAGAAGGCACCTCAGAGTGGAGAAAACAATAAAGAGCAGCAATCCATAGACAAGGACCCTGATAAGGGGCCAGGAGGCACACTGGGAGCAGTGGGGGAAGTAATAGAGAAGGACAAGAGCGCTGTGAGTTACTCATCAGTCACAGGATGGTCATGCTGGCTGGGAAAAAAGCACGGCACTGCCAAAAAGAAAGCTGCCGAGCTGCCCTTGGTTTGAGGAGGGAAAGGTGGGCTCGCAGGTGGTGAGGGCTTCACCCCCATGCAAAGCACGGGGCAGCCCTTGCCCTTCACCGCAGCCCCAGGCTCCACTGGCGGGTGACATGTCTGAGCTGAAGTGCTGCCGGGAGTGTATTTGTGATGTTGAACGTAGATGGGAAAGTAATGAAAAGCACGAGGAAAACATTTTAGTACCATTAATTAATTGGTTTCTATATTATACGTAAGGCTGTTGGATGTTTTTTCAAAGTCAATTAACTCAGCTTTATGTTTCTAGTAAATAAAAATCTCCATTTTGAAGCAGCCCTTTTTAAGCTGAGTGGAAGAGGAAATCAGACCCCTAATTCTGACCCTTACTCTGCAAATCACCGATTTTTTTCCACAGTGAGATTAAATGCACCATTGTTGTTCTGCCAGCCCTTAACACAAATTAATGACTTAAATTACCTTTCATCTCACCTTATAAATTCTACCTTGAAGCAGCAGAAAGCCCAAGGGCTCTCGCATAACCAGATGAAGACAAGTTCACTGCCTTGAATCCTTCCCATCTTGCTCCACTTTGCATCAATTCTTTATAAGAAGAGGTCTCCAGGGCTCACAAAGAAGCCGGCCACGCAGCAGAAGGTGCCGTGGGACTTTCGGAGGTAAAAGCCCGTCTCGCGGTGACTCAGTGCACTCCATTAGTCCTAGGAAACGTGGGGCACATCGAACGCGGCAGATGTGCCCTCACTTGCCAGGCTTCAGACAAATGCAATCAAATCTATTTTAATCATCTATGAAATGCAAATGCGTTCCACTTGCGCACCCGCAAGATCCATTGTCTTCCTCACTGAAGCATACGATAATGCCAATTAAACATCGTTGCTAACCTAATAGGTGTTCTGATTGCCTGTGGGAAATTATCTTTACTTTTTTTATTAGTAGCATTATTATTATTTCACATCACGAAGATTTTAAAATGTTTTAATAGTTGTGTTAGGGTTTGCTTGTGTCCTCCCTTTTTTCGGCTCTGTGCTCAACGCCCATCCGGATGGGCGGTGAAACCTGTGTTTATGCTCAGAGGAACAGCACTGTGTAATTCCCAGCATTAAAAATACCCTTCCCAACTTCTTCTAAACGGGCCCTACGCAGATGTGACAGTCGCATTAATCTGCTGGCAATCTCTCTCACACACACAGGCTCCCATACACGCACACAGCCCCTTTGTTATTCTGCTTGAAATGGCCCAGCAGCTGTAAAGACGTTTATTCTCAGACCCACAGGAAAAATGTTTGCAGTATGTACGTAGCCTACAAAGTCAAGAATGATAAGCGTTTAAATCAGACTGGCCCATGCAAAGTCAATATTTCGATATCAGAGGAATTGATTCTTGATCTAGTGCCAGCGCTGTGTACTCAATGTACTGCAGAAAAATCCTCGCCCAGCCTTTCTGCCAGCACACTGTTAGGGATGACAAGCATGCAGTTATCTGATAGAGCAGATATTTGTTCCAAAAGACGATTTTCATTTCAAAGACAAAACATGAAAAGAGCTTACTTGTGGGGAAACCAAATACTGTATTCTCCTCTTGATAAATCAAGCTTTAGAGAAATAAAGCCAAAAAGAGCAGGATTCTGAAAAGAACTTCTGTAGCTCTTTTCATGCTTTTTCAGCTACTCAGCTGGCTTAACTCTGCCAACTAATAATCCTGTGTTTTCCTAAGACGTGTTGAGAAAGAGTTTATTTGCAAATAATTATTTAGTGATAAGGACCCATGTCTGTTTGCTTTTAAACAGACCCTACAAAGCTAATTAGGGGGTTTATGGTAGAACACAGGGTTATATATGGTTTATACCTTAAGCTGCTAATTATGGGATTTTCAACAGCATCTCTTTCTTTCTTTTGCAGAGGACTAAGACAGTATTACTTGACTATAAAAGCCCTGTTTCAGTGAAAAAGGTGAAATTTCTTTATGTCACAGTCTTGTCAGCTCTCCTCATTGCTGGATTGACATAAAAGTAACCAAGTATGAGTAATAACAGGCGGGAGAGGGAAACATCTTCATACCCTTCGAGACCCGAGGACTAACACAATAGTCCTTTCATACTCAGCAAAGACATCTTCGCCATTTGGACGCAGACCTCCAGATACACTGTCGAATTGCAGTTAGCAAGCAGCACGCCCTTGACACAACACAGAATAAATATAACCTGCCCTTTCAAGTGTGTCACTGTGCTCAGCGCTTACTTTATGTGTTCGCACTACTAACCAGGCCTTATGCAAAGAAACTTAACCATGCTTGTACCCGCAAAATTAAGTAGTATCCCACTTAATGCTACTTTATTATAGGACGACATGGAGAGGGATTGATACCAAACTGCTAGCATCCAGCTGCATTAACTAACAGCCTGCCTCGCTCACCACTCTTCCTTGGCGCATAATAATAAATAACTACCCGCAGGCTTTATTTCACTGCCCGTCTTCTACGCAAGTGCGAACACAGAGCGTCTGTCCAGTTTCTAAGAGAAGTAAAGGGTGGACTGTAGAGAAAATTAATCAGAAGCATATCAGAACCTTACTGGGATGCAGCTCAATTAAATTCAAGACATACATCCACTGTGGAGGCCATTAATAAGCTGCTAACCATTTCTGTATGTCCCTGCTGGGCTTTATACAACATTTTGCCCCTATAATGAACTCTGCAGGCTTTACAGGTGGGATTTTCAGAAGTGTTCAACACTGACCCAGCTCTGCTCCCCTTGAAGTCAGCAGGAATTTTAACCACCAGCTTTAAGGGGGAGGTAGGGAAAGGTCAGCCTCGAACGCTTTTCAAAATCCCATCCCACCAATCTGCTTAAGCCCCGCGCAACTCTAGGGGGAGGGAAGTTTTGTTGAGTTTATTGCACGGAGTTAGGAGTCTTTGTATATGATGAACATCAGATTATGTGCTGCAGAGGTACAGAATATTTTTGCATTGTTCATCTGTCACAAGAACCAACCTTCAAAACAATACATAAGCCTACACAAATAAACAAATCATTCCTACCCAGGGAGGGTAACTTTGTTTGCGCTCACTTGTATAGCCTAGAGATCTAAAATGCAGCTATTGATCTGGATCCTTAAACAGAAAAACTATCAAAAAACCAGGTTTGTATGCAAGACTAATGGCTGAAAAAATGCAAACTGAATAGATAAAAGGCCCTGAAATATTGAAACCTGCTTGTGAAGATCAAACTCTTCATCAGACTGTGGGAAGACAGAGTGAGTAATAGCAGCTCTACTAGTACGCTGTTGATTCAGGCTTCAAATTAATTATAAATTCATAATTAATTATGAAGTGCTACCCCTTGCTCTGCTTTCCTGTGGCCTGAGGAAGAGACAGATTCTCAAAAGCTCAGAGCCAATTTCCGTTTTATTTTTAGCCAGTCAATCTCACAAAAGGTCTTACCTACAACTTGGGGACTTGCTCTTTTATATTCCATCCATGTATAGGCTAATCAGCTGGTGCAGTGATCTGTGACACTTAAATAGGAAAGATGCATATAAAAGGCAAAGGCAGAGCAGAAGGGACCCAAATACTCTGCCAGGGCTGTGGCAAGGGCAAAGCAAGAAGGGTGTCCACCCCTGACATCCTGTGGGGGTAGGTGCCAAAGAGGGGTGGAGGTCTGGCGACCACCAGCAGCTCCTGCTGCTCTTGCGACCCAAGATGTAGGAGTGGTGTGTGCCCATGGATGGAGGAGGACATGGCAGGGATCTTTGGGGTGGGAAGCATCTGGATGCCAGCATGTGCTGCAGGGATGGTTGCTTGTGACCTTCTTCATTCCCTCAGCAGCATCTAGCTTGCAGCCGGGAAGTGGAGGACTCTTCTTCCACGGTGCAGATCTGGCACAGGGTCAAGAACCAGCAGCCACAACCAGCCAGCTCCCTACACCACATTACAGACAGCACATCCTCACACACATCTCCTCTGGACCAGCTCAAAAGGGACTCAGATACCAGCTCTGACAGGGCCAAGACAAGGGAAGGGCATGGCAGGAGGCAGAGAGGTCACTCAGGAGAGGGCTTCAGCTGCCTCCACCTCTGGCGTGGTCTTGCTGCGCAGGGTAAGTGGGTGGGGAGCAGAGGCGGGACTTTCCCCTGCCATTCTCTGTAAAGCAGCAATGGTCAAGCTGGTGAACCTTCCACGAGACATCTTGTGGGTTTGGCTGGGGCTTCTCCACAGGCTGGGAAAGAGATCCCAACAGCCTGTGCCTTGGTGTGCTTTTCTGTCTAAATTTTGCCAGCCCTGTAGCAAGACCTGGTAGCCTTTGCAGAGTTGTCATTTCCTAAACCCAAAGCCAGCCCCACTATGGGGGCTGCTCCCAAATTCTCCCAGCCATGCTGCTCATGCCACAGTCCCAAAGTCAGGGCGCAGCCTTTGGAGACGAACCATCACAGGATGCTCATGGCTTTCCGATCCTCTCCCAGCCATCACATTAGCAAATGCAAAGCTCCTTTTATTTCTCTCTGCTGAGTTTCCAGCTCTATGAGTTTAAGAGGGAACCATATTGGTCTGCTTTTTTTATGTTTATTTATTTTCTAGTCTTTCCACCAATGTACGTCTTGCTAAGAAGCAGTATCTGAGAGGAAAAACAGTGGCGTATGCAGCTCAGCAGATTGAAACGATCTTTTGTTTCAGTCATTATCGAAGGATGGAGTGGTTACAGCAGAGTTTTTGCTTACAATTACAAAATCAACATACAGTATGTAATTAACCTTAAAAACTTCGTGTCCAGTAAACATTGATCTCTAATCCATTGTGCTTGTTCATTCCAGGACTGAGCAGTCTTAAATAAAATATTGTTCTGTGAATCAGCAGCCTTTTGGTAGATGGCAGGAAAGAAAAACTATACAACCATGTGGTATTCTCAGCTCACCTAGTTAGGCGTAATTCTGATTAGGAGTAATTCTGAAGAAGAATAAAGTGATTTGGGGAAGTAACAAGGGGCACTCATCTGCTAGGTCTGCCACTATTTTCCTGTGTCATCTCAGGCAAATCACTTATCTGGTTTTAATTTTCTAGTGAAAAAAGGAATATATGGAACCTCCCATGCTTGCCTAGTCTTCGGAGTAGAAACTGTCTCTAAGCATATGTACATACAGCACTAACCACAACACAGTCCTAGGCCTGATTGGAGCCAGTAGCTGTTATCACAATAAAAATCAGTAAATAAATAGCGATGTGTTAGAAAGCCATTTGACCTAAACCCAACAGCACGTGACCAGAAGATGGCAATATTCAAATCGGAGGGCTGATAACAAGCATACTTATGGGTCATATGTGTTGCAGTTCCCCCAGGTTACCCCCACCTCCTTCTGTCAGTGATATGAAACCTCCACAACCGGCTGAAATCACCTTCTGAGCCAGGAGTAGGAGTAGGTAATTTAGTTTCCATGGTAATGCAGTTCTGGACCATTCTTAAGCAGAAGCTGCCAAGTATGACAAATGGTAGGTGCTGATTTTTTTATGTGAACAGCTATTCACTATGAATTGAAATGAGATTGCCAAATTCACTTTCCTTGGGACTGGAGCTAGGGTCAAAAGCTATTGTTACATTCAAGCCATAGTCCAAAACTAGCACTTTAGCCACCCATCTCTAGCTGCAATATAAAATTTTTTAAGTCATGGAATAAAAATGAATGACTCAATATCAGAGTTGTCAAATAGATGAGACAGATTTACATCAAGCAATTCTAAAATGCTCTGTAGCCATGAATTAAAGGAAACATATGACAAATGACTCGTATTCATTCCCCGGTGGGGAAGAAATTCTGTTTTAAACATTGCTGACTGTTGTGCAGTTCCTATTATATATATGTATATATGAAACCTGCATTGGGATAAATACATGAAATGGTAAGGGCTTGAATTCAGCTACTTTTCTTCCATGAGCCATCACTGTATAATAAACCATGGTAGATTTTGCACTCTGCTAATCTCCCCAAACAGTATGTAATTGGTCTTGGAAAATGCTGTAATACAGCAAATAGTAATACGACAAATAAAAGAGGGAAAGGCCCTTTTCTTTTAGCCTTGTTTTCCTTCAGAATGAAGCAGTAGGAAGACAGGTTGCCAGGTCAACTGATGTTTAACACCATCTCTGCCATGAAAACAGCCCAAAAAGCAACTCGGTTTTGCCCAGGCTGGGGAAATGGGGGGTGTGTGTGTGTTCCTGCCAGACCCCCTCAGCTGGAGGTAGTTTAGTGGGGTGCTGCTGGGCTGCCCACAGCTGCTGCAGGGCAGTTGCCACCTGGAGCTGGACAGGCTCTCCAAAACTGTTCCAGGGACGCCAGCAGCCAGCTGTCACCAAAGAGCCACTGGAATTTGGGTGCTGGTCCATCAAGAGCTACCTGTGGCCTATTTGTGCACCAGCAGGCTCTGCATGGCAAATCCATGGAAAAAGTGGCTCCCGGAAAGGGATGTTCTGCTTCATATTGGCAGCAATTCCCATTTGCAAGGTTACCCCCAACAAATACAAATAAAGGAACAAAACGTTGGAAGTGTTTGGGGAAAAAAAAGAGAAATTCCCAAGTCATTCAGTCCCAGAAAGAGGAGGAACACAGCTGAGAAGCATCACGACAAAATAACATTTTCTGCCTTTATAGCACCCTTCCTCACCGTGGTATTCAAAGGCTTTTGTAAACATTCATTAAGCTACCCAGCATTTCTGTGCATTAAAAGAGTAGTTCTCCCTGACATACCCTATTCTCCTTTTCTTCTCTGCAAAATGCCTGGAATAAAGGGCACTCATCGATTGCAGGGATTTTTAGGCATTTACATGACACAGCTGATGGCAGCTGGAATTGAGACACAGGCAGGTGAACGGACTTGTTTGGGGTGACGCCGCGAGCGGCTTGCAGGGGCGGGAAACAGAAACCCCGGGTGCAAAAGGGGCACAAAAAGTGGCTCCTCCGAGCCACCCCAGGGACTCAGCGCACCCACCCAAGCCTGCCAACCCTCCTCCGGCCGTGCCTGGTCCCCGCGCCGTGGTCCCCCCAGCCTGCCCGGCCCCTCGCCCTGCCGGCTGCTGCAGTGGGATGCCGGAGCAGCGCAAGCAGCGGCAGAGGCACTTCAGCGCTCATTTCCGACTCTCAGAAAGCAACAGCGGGTCTCACGGGGGACCCGCATCCTAACGCGGTGGAGTGGAGACATCTGTTACGAGCTGTAATTAGTACTGATTCCCCAAAAGTGGGCTGTCACTCTCAGCCACCGTGATAGCGAGCGCTGAAAGGGGGGTTGCTTCCTCCTTGCAGTGCTGGTGGCTTTGGGTCTGCTGCAAAACCCAGGCAACTTCCTCCGGGATCGCCCTGGCCAGGGGTGGCCAAAATTTAAGGGAGGTAGTATTAATTCAGAGCAGCTTGTTACTGTCATTTATCAACGAATCCCCACAAAGAACAGCAAGTTTTTGGCTACCATCTCAGCACCAGACACCTGTGAGTGCTGTGGAAATGGACAACTGGGAGGCAAGAAATAGTGTGAGTTACACTGCTGGCAGGGAGTTTAACTAACATACCTGAACTTACAGCAGATATTAAGAGACAGGGCTTCCTAAACTGCAGTGGGGACACCGCTGGTCCTCATGCCACCCTCAAGGGATGCCTGAACCTGTTAGTCACTGGCATACCAGGTAATTACCAGGCAAGCCTTTGCCCCCAGATCACTCATATTGATGCAGTGGGCTGTACAATCTGTATGTTAGCTCTTTTCAAAAGTAGTGACATTGTTTTCATCCTAATGTTATGGTTAAAAGCCATAACACAGGGATGTCTGTGCCCCTCCATGCCCCAGATGCTCGGTAGTGCTCAACAGGTAACTGGGGAAAAGCACTTACAGCCCACCATGTAATTCTTTCCCTGCACACAAAGAGGGAATATTTGTCACCTGCTGACACATAGCACTTCAGAAAGTCAGGTGAATTTGTAAGATGGTGAGCAGACACTGGAAATCTGCTTTGCCCAGGAACCTTATTGACTATCATGAGTTTCTCCTCCATGAAAAGCTCTTACGACTTCATCCATTGTATCTCCCCTGCCACACCTAGACAGTTCTGCAAGAAAGAGAGAGCAGCAGGAAGCTGCATGCTGCTTTTCTTAGAGGACTTTTTCATTTAACTTAGCCACTGGGCTTTATAACGCAGCCTGCCTGGGACAATGCATTAATAGTCTCATTCTGCCAGTGTGACAGAATGACAAAGAGCCCAGTATGTGCTGAAATATGCACTCCACTTGCTAAGCCTGTAATCCCGGCTTTGATTTTTTTTGTTTAAGTAATCAGCACAAACCTAGTGGGGATGAATCAGAAATTGCGCATTTAATTTCATCTTCTGCTTGGCTTCCATCTTTGATCAGAGACTGAAGAGGATGGGCTGAGGGAAGCGCATGGCTTCCTCCCTCAGATGATCTTAAAAGCCAGTTTGTCATACACAGTAGCCTCCACGGGAATTATTTTCTTGGTCATAACCACAAAATCCCTCCTGCCTTCCCTGTAATTTCCTCCAGAAGGACACCGAAAGCGCAGACGCATTTCCCTAATTGGGGCTGTTGCTGCCATTCTGCTCCAGAGCTGCTCTGTCACCTGCTGTCACCTTTCCTCCAGCTACAAACAGATCCTTGAGTTACGGCCCCAAAATGGGTGACCCAGCCATGGGACCTGTTGCAGACGGGTTTCAGCGCCCTCGCCTATGGCAGCATCACCACCGGGGATCTTCTCTGCCACCATCCTCCAAGAGAGGAGTCAGTGTACTCATTTGCCTGCTGCTCACCTTGGGACACTGCCACCGCTGTGGTTGTGAGCACCCCATCACGCTCTCCGGTCCCTTTGGCAGAGCTTCAAAGGGCTGCCAGACCACAGCTGCCATTTCCCATTCTTTGATTTTTAGAAGCTGTTTGCTAACTTTTTAACGAGCTTGTGGTGCAGATCACACAGTCCCCACCGGCTCTGACTCCGTAGGATGCCGGCAGAAGGACAGAGGGTCATAGCCCCAGTGGTGGTTAATCGGCACCTTTTTGGGGCCCTCTGGCCAGCTCACAGCACCCTGATTGAGTGTGCTGGGGCTGAGGTGAACCAATTACTGTAAAAATGTGAGAGATCATGTGGAAAGAAGGGTTAAAGGCCGAGCACTGCACAGCTTTAGTGCACAGGAGAGCAGAAAGGGTGGAAAAGGCAGACCCAGAGGACCAAGGGGATGTAAAATCTGATCACTCTCCTGCTTCAAGGATGTTCACGTCGCGAGGTAAGGAACTGCAACCAACACCAATCTGGGAAAGCAAGCTTGCCTTCAAAGTGCGTATGAGCTTACCTCCCTGCTAAGGTCAACAGAAAATTCCCATTGATCTTGTGAGGGCTTGGATTTTCAATTAATGCAAGGCTACTGGACCTTATGTGTGATTATGCAGCATTTGGAATTATTAATTTATCTCTTCTCTGACTTCGAGTTGACTTCTGAAAGGAGATAATATAGTCTATCACTGCTTAAGACTGAATGTATACTTGTACTTACTTTAAAGCTCCATTCTCAGTGACAAAAGCCCATGAACTGATATATCATATTCTTCTGGGCCAGTATAAGAAGTAGCATGAAAATAATCTTATTGGACACTTTTAAAAATGAGCTGTGAGTCTGCATGCTTGAATCTAGTTACTGTACTATTTTACTTACTGTCAACTTAAAACCTTTTTCTTGTGTTAATACATAACCGTAACATGCTTTCCAAAGACAAAATTCAGAGAGGTTTTTTTTGCCATTCTTCTAAAAATTCTGTTTTACAAGCAAGATTCAAATAGTCTGCACCTGCTGTTTCAAGAACCCTGAGAAGTTGCGAAACTCCCTGGTGTGTCTCAACAAGTCGCTTTTACAGCGCTGTTGAGTATTCAGAAATTAGTTGTTCATCTCTTCCTCCTATTCTCTTTAAAACCCATACTCAGAAAGTCTATTAAACTCAACTGAGTCAATGTTTGTGCTTATGCATTCAGAGTTACAGAAGGCACTGGGTGTTACAGTGAAGTACTAACTCTTCTAGCATGGAAAGCTGCATGCAGAGCTACCAGTGAAGAACAGTTTTCTTGCCCTCTGCAACAGATTAATTGCTGCCAGCTACAGGAACACTCGAGGCAAAGAGTCTTCCTGGAAATCAGTGTGGGTCCAAATGCAGGATTACTAGAAGTTTATTGGAATATGTAATATTTTCAAAGTTGAAACATGACTATTGACAAAGGCCAAAGAGCTACCTGAGGAAGCAGCTGAGCACAAAGTCATTCCTCCCTCCAGCGTACCAGCCACAGAGGCTGGAGGTAGCCAGGAAGGGAGGTGCGGGCTCAGGGCAGGAGAAGGAGTCAGAGGTAGCAGCAAGCGGCGGCAATAAGCCAAGCCATAAGCCATGCTGGCAGAACATTTAGCACTGCTGATAAGTTGAGCCAAGGAGATGGAGATCAGAAAACAGCACACCAGGAGGCTGGGAGGTGATGTTCAGGTACAAGTCTGAGTCAGAGCCACATCACCGGGTGAACGCAGACAAGGTTTTGGCAGCAGTGTTTTGGATCACCTCAAGGAAAAAACTGTGAGAAACTGGAAAGGCCAGGTAAAGATTAGTCAAGAGAAGGAGTAGGAGCATCAGCCAGATATTGGTCACATGCAAGAGAAGAGGGATCACTCTCTGAGACCACTTGGAGAAAGCCCCCTCAGCCTTGAGCAGTTACCCAAGTGTACAGGGAGGGAAGGGAAGGTGTTAGAGCATGAAAAACTGAAAGGGAGATGGTCATTTATTCAATTCAAAACCTGGTTTCTCTGCAGCATTCCTCACACAGGTATTAAGCACTACAAAAACATCAACCATTACCTCTTTTTTATAAATGGGACCTTTGTGCACAGAAAGATGAAGCAATTTCCCCAAAGTTGCCAGGTAGGTCAATGGCAGAGCTGACAAATGAACTCAGTCTAGTCCAGGATTTGAACCTTGTTCTCCATTTGCAATCAGTTTAATAGAGAAAAAAAGTCTGCAAGTTGCTTGTAATTGTTAAAATATCATTCATACAATCATCTTTAACTGATGAGCTTTTTTTCCTACCCTTTCTCTATGCTAGTTATTCACTAGTGATCACTTGTGGTGTGAGGAGTCAATGTTACAGCATTATTTTTCTTGATACCCTGATTGGGTAATAAGTTTCTTGAAAAGCTACTGGCTAAAAAAGAACATATGCTCCCAAATACGTCTGAATGAAATCTGTATTCTGGATAGGTGCTTTTGACCAATAATCAAAAAGCACACATAGTTGTGAGCCAAACACTCAAAATCCAACAATTGAGATGCTTATTTTGCTATGTTTCGACTATTAGGCTGAAAGATGAAGACAAAGGAAGAGGCCGTTCATGTACTGTAATGAGGAAAATGGAAAGTGGCTGGCAATCACTCTAAAACACACAGAGCTTTTTCTCGTATTGTGCTGGAGTATGTAGGCTCTTGAGCAATGGCCCTACACTGTAAATAGCCACATTAAAAAGATGTATCTTGAAACTAATGCATTACCTATGCTGTGCAAGAGAGCAGTTATTTAGAGGGAAAAAAAAAAGAAAACTTATCGGAACACCACACAGTGAAAGAGCAGAGTGGGGACTCCATTGTGCCACCTAAACACAGCTACTTTGTGCCATGTGAAATGCCCTACAATATCCTCCGTGGCATCCCAGCCACCTCTCTGTGAAGGTGTAGCTCCTCTCATGGGTTCCTTGCTTTCCATGTCTACAATGCCTTCCATCACATCCAGCATTTTAGATGCCTGATCCAAAGCCCATTGATTTCATCCCAACGTCCAAAATTAGGGCTGGAATAAGCACATGGATACATTCCTTCTTTGCTTTGCCATGAATTTCACGTGTGCTCTGCCCTCCAGCCAGCCTAGAAATTACAAATTTCTGCCTGTAACATTAATATTTTGTCCACACAATGAATGTGATCCGTCTTCATTGTCTCCCAGAAAAAGTTTTGATACTTCCATTTCTTCTACAAACAAAATCAACATATAATTTATGTTTGTGAGCAAAGTGATTTTATGGTATTTCTCTTGTTGACAGAATGATTGGAATAAAATTACATTCTGTTGACAAAAAATGTGATGAAATGTCGTTTGTGAACATTATGAACAAAAGAGTTTGACAAAATGCAGTTTGCCAATGGGATGTAGTAAAGGTTTTAACAAAATGAATTCTGTCTGTCTGCTATTTGTCCTAGGAATGACATGTGAAGTTTTTCAAAATCCACCACGTCAAAATAAAAAGTAAAAATTTCACCTATAAAAGGAGTAAACATTGCCTTTAGAGAAGCCATTCCTTTTAGTGTTTTAAGTCCTATTGCTCTAGGTGACCTCTACTTTTTCGGAATTCTGTAACTTCTGATAGAGATATGTTGGATTCATATGTTTTGGTACACATCTATCCTACACACCACCATTAATTAACAGTCCTGGGCTTTCACATTTTTCTGGATTTTTGGTAAATCGATCCATGTAGAACTTTGTGATTTTCAGGCATACTAGTTATGCTTAAAGATAACAGTGTTTGTTGCCTTTGGAAGGCATCAAGCCTCTGACAGCAGCGTGAGTACTCACATAATTTAATTCCTTCAGAGTCTAAGCAACAGTCTGACAGCATCTGGAAAACGTGTGCCAAGCTATTTTCTCTTTGAACTTTGATGCCTGACATCTTTACATGGACATGAGCTCATATGAGGATGGACAGAAAGGGAGGGGAATCTCTCTTCGGTGGGCTCAAGTGAATGAGCTTAGACAAGGCTGATTTACCCTTGGTGGCAGAGGGCCTTTAGGTTAAAAGAAATTTGATGGCTCTGTGGGGAGTGGGATATAAAAGCACAAGGCCCAGAACAAAGGGAATAGAGTTAATTATAGGAAGAAGTCACCAGCATGAAATGGTTGAGCACAAAGCAAAAAAAGAGCTGCTGAGAAAGATTGAAGTGCAAAAGAACAAAGCAAAGGTCGAACAAAATTATGTAAGTATCAACGCATTAGCAACAAATAGAATTAAAAATAAAAATTGCAGCATAAACAGAGCTGGCTGTGTTGCATCCTTCCCTTCTTACTGATCTGTCATTAGGCCCAAAGACTATAAGCCAGACCAGCACAAGTGACTGTTCCTGGGCAGGGCGATGGTGAAGAGGATGAGCTTCTCTACAGAGCCAGCATCAGAGACTGGCTTGAGAGACAGATTTGGCCAGGCTGGTCCCTGGGCTCTGCCCACAAGGCTGCCAGTGCTCCCAGGACTCCCGCAGGTTGAGAGAGAAGTTGTCTTTCCTTCCAGACGGGCAAAAAATAAAGAAAAACACTGTAATCCCACCAGCACTGGAAAAATTCAGCCTGATGCTCCATTGTGCCATGAAGGATACCGTACCCTACGAAAGCACTGGTGGGATTCTGGCCGTACCCTGCAGCACATCAGCTAGCCAGGCTGTGAAGCACCCTTACATCTACTAAATCCCTCTGTGGCTAACTGAGGAGGCACAGCAACCATACAGAAAGAGTTTGGCTAGATCCTACAATGAAGACACACTTTCAAGCATTCACAAGTTTGAGCTTTTCAGGTCACTGGGGCTTCACACAGTCTGAAGGACTGCAGACCTGAGTCCTGAACTTTAATGTCTGTGGGCTAAAAAAAAATCCGTGAGCTTGGGGCCACTGAAGATTTTGCAGACTTGTTTCTGGCACTCCAAGGCTGTGTAAATGATGATTAGATCAACTCTGTGTGGGTTAAAGGTCTGGAGGAGACCCATCTCTGTATGGATTGGCCAGTCCCTGTACAAATATTAACAGAAGTGATATAAATTTACATTCATCAGTAAATGCCTCTTAGAGCTAAAAATACAATTAATTGCACTGCTTCCACTAAGGTTTTTGTTCTTTTCTTCCCTCCCTCTTCCCCCCTGCCAGTGAGGGAGAAGAAGGGAGCTGATGTGGTAAATGGTTTTTCCCCTGATTTTTCCCCTTACAAAAGAATAAATGAGATGAAAAGGTAAGAAATGTTCAAACATAATCAACGCACACATACATTCTAAAGAAAATAGCAAATTAAATGCAAAGCCTATGCTAATGCATCATCCAGGTTGAGATTTTAATTGCAAAAAGTCAGGAAATGTAAAGTTATGGTTCTCGCAGTAATCATCACTCAGCCTCTTGAACATAGTTAGGATTTGTATTCCAGGCAGTGTGCAGCGTTAACTCGAACACCGGTGTATATATGTGTTCTCTGCCTTCATTACAGTTGCTGGGGGAACCATAATTCTGCATTTGCTGACTTTTGCTCAATTAATTTTTTTTTCCTTATTGCTGTGCTATGAGGTTCTTGCATTTAATTTCACTGCATTAAAAAAAAAAAAAAACACCACAACCAAAACACGTAAAACAATGAAAAGAAACTGGAACTTTCCATCGCACATTAAAATCAGGAGATAATCCATTCTGTCTGTGCATCCTAAGGCTCAGGTAGGACCACATAATCATTTTAGAGCACAGATGAATGAATAATAATAGTAATAGTAGTAATAATTAATAATAATAATAATAATAGACAACAACAATAAATGCTTATATCTATAGCTTCACCTCATTGTGAAGTGAGTGCAAAATGCTCAGGGAATTGGCACACTGTGGACAAGGGCTTTTTTCAACCCCCTATGATAACTGTACTTATAATACACTTCTTTGCAGTGAAGGTAATGATGAGGTCCCATCCTGGGGGGAGAGTAGTGAGATTGTTCCCACCAAGCCTGTCTCAGAAGCGTTTCACCACAAAAGCAAATTTTATGCCCCCACAACCTGCTCAGCACTTCATCACCGCTGAGGATAATTTTGTCCGTAACCCTCCAAACAGCATGTTTGCAGTGGGATATACCTTCTTGGAGCTCTGCCTGGCTGATCTGCAGGAGCGGCCATAAAAGTAATTCATTCTTGTGGCCTGAGAAATGAGTTGGAAAACAACGCTTAGAATAGGTGTTTTCCTACTCTGAAACAAAGGAGTCATCAATCTCAGCTTAAACTCAGACGAATATTTGAAGGCACACCTGCAGACAGACACTAAGTAAACCCCACCAGCATTAATGACATGGTCATCTTCATGCTAGCAGATCCCTGCACCACCTCTCGTCCTGCTCTGGATGAGAGGATAGCTCCTGCAATGTGCCTACAAGGATGCACTGGATGCTTCAAGGTCAGATTTCCAAAGTGGCTGAAGGAGATGAAGATGAATACAAGTCCCCTCAGAGCCTACATAACTCAGCACTTTGGCAAATCCCACTAATCCCACCTTTCTGTTACAGCTAACATGCATATAAAATCTATTCCTAGGAAGAACCATCCCCAGCAGTCACCATTCTCATGTGAACTGTCACGCCAAGGGTTCTCTTTTTTCTTACAGCAGTGGGTCTGCAGGTCAGGCAAATCCATTAACCCCAGCTAGAACAGCCCTCCCCCAGAAGCTGAAGACATATAAGTCTCCTGAGCTGAGAAGATATCAGTATTGTCTCTCATTGATAAATCTTCACACTTTCTTCATAAAGTTATTCCATATTTTACTGCTTTGTGTTAGCTAGAGTGCAAACAGGAAACACAAGTGCCTCCTGCCCTCTGTACGGTCTCTTATAAATTCTCCTCTCACCATGGAAAGAGTTGGTGTTGTGCTGTTAGATCTGCATAGCCACAGGGGAGCCCTGGCCTCTAACTTAAAAAGAGCTACCAGACCTACCTGGTCTGGAACACGTGCTATGTTTGTTTCGGCCAAATATCTTTTTCTACCTTGTAAGTACAAGAAATATTTCTTAAATGTAGCTCTCAGTAGGGCTTATTAAAAAAGGGCGAGTCACAAATTCCTCACCAAAAAATTGCATTTCTCAAAAATGTAAGAAAATCTTGGCAGAGATTTTACGTACTTTTTCCAATACCTATTCCCCCCCAAAAAAACAAAAAAACCCCCACAACAATTAAAACCCACCACTTTTTGCTATTCAGATCTTTCCTCCTTTCTCTTTTACCATTGTCATTGTAAAGAGAAGGGAAATAGAATTGCTAAGAACGGAGAGAGTTGTGGAGAAAAATTCCCATAGATTTCTTTTTAAATCCAAGTTTGTTTCTTTTACTCCTTCCCTGAAATATGTTTATTTGGTTGAACTCTAAGCCTGTAAGTCAGCCTGTTCTTTGGACTTTGAATGCAAAGGGCACGTCCAGCCAGAGGTAAGCATCCAAGGTGCCTGGCAGAAAGCAGCATTGGATTGAACAGATGGCAGATCCTGACCATGCCAGAGAGAAGAAACAGTGTTGCCAAAAGTGCAAAGAGTTCATCCAGGTCCATTTAATGCTTTGTGCCAATTTTCCCAAATGATAGCCAGAAGAGTCCTAATTCTCTGCAAAGTCGTGTCAAGTGGCCTACAGCTGATCCACAGAATTGTACCACTCTCTCATTTCAATTAAAAGCGTGATGGTCACATGGTGAAAAAATTGACAGGGGTCCGCTGATCTAGAAGATGTAGGACTCCTTGCTTTCAGGGGTACATAACATGTAAATAAGACGGTGAGCCATGGAAATAGGTCTAACATAATTCATGAAGAGAAACACTGTTTAGCAGTCATGCAGACTTTAGAAATAGTGCCACAAAGAGCTCATTTCAGTGGTAAGGAACAAGCTACAGAGGACCCAGGGCAGGTCCATCATAGAAAGGAACAAGCACCACCTTCCAGCTCTCTGTACTGAGGAAAGGGGCCAAATTAGGTGAAACGTGCCACCAAGCAGAAAACCTAGGTCATAAGTGGAGAGGAGCAAGCAGGGTTTTGGTATGTCCTACAGGAATGGGCTCTTATAAATACCCATGGTTGTTAGACAAGACAACTAACAGCCTTAGGACTATTAAAAAGAAGATTACAGAAATGAATATTAGGCGCTACCTGGAGGATGGTGTTTGCTTAGTGCTTTGTGGCTCAAAAGAAGGAGGTAGAAAAAAGAAATTAAGAGCCCAGAGGTGCGAAATGGGTGAGGACAAGAGGCTGCACGCAGGGTGGCCACTCAGGTTGGGTGGACCCAGGAGGAGACAAATGCCAGAGAACATGAGGGACGTGCAATGAATGGCAGCGACCAAGTTCTGTTTTATCTTCTCAGCACAGCAGAAGATTTTCACCAAAACCAAATGGAAGTCACTAGGCTCTAACAGTGGCACCATGGACAACTTACTATAGACAACTGGTCCACAGAAAGGTTCCCCAAAACATGAGATATACAGGCGATACAGACAAATGTTAAGAGGGGGAAAGATGTAGGAAACACTAGCCAGCTCCTTCCGCAACTCCCTTATGAATATATTGGTCTTTCTTACTACTGATTGTACCTATTTTTACGAAAAATGAACTGTCCAAGAGCAGGCAGTGCACACATGTCATAGATGAAAGTTATTCTGAAACTTTCCGTTCCAGTTTCTGCTTCAGATTTCACTTTGAAAATCTAACAATTTAAAAAGAAACAAAAGCATCCTGCAGAATGATACCAAAGGACGAAGTTATTTTAGGAATACAATTTTAATCAGTGCAGTGCCAGCATTTAAATCTGCTGCTGCACTGACATCAGTGGGGAAAAAAAAATATAATTAATTAAAAACAAGGAGTCCAGAGGGACTGGCAGTTTTGGAAATGAATCCACACCTGTGTCACCTTAGAGCAGGATTACTACTATTCACCCTCGATAAGGAAATTGTGGGGGGAGCAAGAGATGTCAGCTGGCTTGTTAGGAAGAGCTTCACAGCTGGAGCGTGACACCTCTGCTCTGTGATGTATAATGGCTAAAACTAATGCCCATCTGACTCCCTGCACTAGGGACTCAGCAAATGAGCCACCACACTTTTTGTTTCCACGTGAGCCCAGTAATCTGGACGATTACTGAGGTGAGAAGACAAATGAAATCAATAGCATCTCTGTTCCCAAACAGATTTACTATCAAAACACAGCGTCAAGGGAATGGAAAGGGTACAGCAAACAAGGGTGACTGCTCACCAGATATGGGTGACGTGCACTCCCTCGTCACCAGGAAACCAGCTCCTCTGAAGTGCACTAATATCTTGTCTGTGTGTCCCCGGGCTTTCCCTGCCCCAGGGACAGGCAACAACCCAGGCTTAACCTCCACATGGAGCTGGAGCCACGGGCAGGCGAGCTGCTGGGACCAGCCCCTGGCTCTCCAGGCAGGAATAAATCCCCTCAAGAGCATCCCCCATCCCACACCAGCCCCTTTTCCCCATCGGCTCCCAGGGAGGGAGCAGCCACCAGCCAGGCTAGAAGGATCCAGAAGAATCACTCGGACATCGAACCTGCAAAAGTAGCACCACACTGAAGTGCAGAAAGCTCAGGAGATGGCAATCACAGCCTTCGCTACCATGTGTACTGGGGCTTCTTAATCAGCTATGCAAATCAGGAGAGCATTTGGGTGAAGTTTCAGAACTGTATTTGCCTAAAACACCGGATTTCCGTAAGATAAAAATCACTCTGAAAGCCTGAGGATGCTTGTGCTTGTCAGAAGTTTCTCGTTTCTTATTGCTACATGTTGTTAGGAACGGAATTCTTTATCCATGGCCCCAGCCCATAACTCTGTATTAAAAGGTTGGTGATGTTTTCCAACTTAAATCAAGAATTCACTGGTGTTTCAGAGAAATTGGATTTCAAACTGAACCTGAAAAAACCCCACCCTAAAATCTCCCAAACTTTCCAAATCTTTTCTTAGGCACTTCAAAATGAAACATTTCTTTGTAAAATCATTCTGAGATACCTACCCATTTCTGAAAGACTTGAACAAACCACAAGTGAAGCAAAAAGTTGCACTTTGAATCAAAAAAAAAAAAGATAATAATATTGCAACAAAGCCAGTTTTTCCATCCAGTTTTTCAGCAGGGTCATCACTCAACCCTGGGATACGGCTATATTTTCTCCAGGGCATAGAAGAGCTGAGCTGTATCCACTAGGAGCAAGGTGGCAAAGTAAAACCATCTCTGTGAGTGAAATGAGCCATGACCTTAAATGTGTAGCTTGAGCCTTAAAAACTCCTGCCAGCGGAGGCATATCACCCGGGGTCCCCCCTCCCAGCAGGCTGCAGACTAGGCAGCCCTTTGCATGCGCCAGCACAGGCAGGTGATGGGCTGTGCTGAACATACACTCACCCGACGCCTGAACCACTGCTGCAGCTGATGGGAGTGATGGTGAGTCTGTACGAGTTTTGTTTCAGCAGCACTCCTGGACCTGGGGGCTTCTGCTGCCCAGGTAGAGAGCTGTACTCAAGCAGCGGGGACGAGGGGTCCAGCAAATTTTCTTCTTGGAGAGATGCAAACATCTACAAACAGAACCCAGCCTCCGTTGACAAAATATTCCTGCACAGACCAGCTCAAAGTCCTCTTTCCCTGGTGGGAGAATCAGAGGCATTTATGTGTCTGCAGCATCTTTGGGGAGATAACCGTAACCAGCCTCCTCGCTGCCAAGTCCAATATTGCTGCAGCCAATAATAATACCCAGGCAGTTTGTAACAGAGCTCACAATCACTTTAAGCATGAATCCGTCTTCACAACACCTCTGGAAGATAAGGGAAAGGTGGAGACAGCAAAGCTAAGTCAGCCTGCGGAGGTCACGGAAGCCGCCTGCAGTAAGGGCTGCAATAAAGGAGCTCCAAGCTCAGCGCCGTGTTGCCCGACCACGCTGCCCTGTGCCCTGGGTGGGGGGAGAGCAGGCCCGCTGAACAACTACACGTTAGACATAATTTGCCACACAACTGCTTTTGGGAGAAGAGGAAAATCTCCACCTACCCTGATCCTAGTGCTTGACACGTTTTTAACTCAATTTTGTTCAAGCTGACAGCTTCTTTGGAGGGTGCTTGAGTATTCAACCATCTTGTATCTAGAACTTATATGTACAGGAATATAAACCAAGGATTGGCAGGAGATGGCAATTATTAGAAGACTTTGGCTTTTGGTGTGTGTGGAGAGTTAAAGAGGAGAGCTGGCCGTTTTCCATCAGCCATCATCCCTCCACCCAGGTTGACCTCCACAGCCTGCTCCTCCTTGGCACTACCGCAGCTGCAGCAGCTGCCAGGGGACAGCCTCTGAAGCTCTAAACCACAAGCACAGTCTCACATACAGACCCGTGCAAAAAACAGGGAAGGAAAAAATCAGACAGGTACCCTTTCTGCACAAGTACATGATGCAACTGAAAGCTGAAGGAGGAGAAGTCTTAAGCTCTTGCCAGCGTTACTTACAATTCAAAGGCACCTGGCTAGCTCTTGCCAATCTGGTTGCTTTTATGCTAATTTCTGCTAAATTACCCCACTGATGCCAGCTAACACCAGAGATTTCACATGCCATTTGAACAGTGGAGGCTCAAAAGTCAGCCGACAGAGCTGATAAAAAGCAAATCACCGAGTCAGTTTACTACCAATGAGCTCTATTAAGTGACTGTAATGCAGTCCATAGCCCCGGAGTAGTCACTGTCCCTCACTAATCTAATGGTAGTATTGACAAGGATCATTTACACAGCTTCCCTTAAAGGTCACCGCTATTTGTCAGGGACTCTCTGTGCTCCGGACGCGCATGCCATCCTCATTCAGATCCCGGGCTCGTCCACCCTCACTGCAGAGCTGTAATCCCAGGCAGCACCGACTCCGCTCCGCACAAGGTCAGGCTGCTGCAGCCAGGCGCTGGGCGTCCACGTCTTCTAAACATCTGCTAGGGATTAGCAGGAGATGGCGCAAACCTATCCTAAGGGCTGAACTAGTGTGGAGAAATTGGTTGTTCGACAGCAGTACCTTGCCACCAGGTATCAGTTAATCTGCATAAAGCCTGCCCAGCTGTTTCTTGTGGTCAGTGGACATATTCCCCTAATGATCCGGCCATATAGGAGAGTTGTAGTTTTATGTCCTTGATCATTATGTGCAACCACAGATTCATTTTACATCTTCTACGTTTAAAAAAAAAAGAAAAAAAAAAAATCACTAGTCCCTCAGGCATCATCTCTGAGCTTTAGCAAGCAAGAAGTAGCCTCGGGATTTTAAATACATGGATCTTTCTGGCTAAAATGTCTGCTTTTCAGCCCCGCTTCTTCTCAGGTTCATAATGACAATCTGAATTGTTCAAACATCACTGCCTCTATTTGGAGGAAGTCTCGTCACTTCAACATCCAGCTCTCTCCAGAAAATGAAGGAAAACCACAGCAACAAAGCCCTCCTGATGCAGATGAAAGACAAGAAGAGGTAATGTAGACAATGGGTACTTTAAACCGTATCTGCACTTCCAGTGTAAATACAGAAATTACAGAAACAGTATTTGAAGAATAGATTGATCTTGGTCTTTTAAAAGTAGCTTAAACTGTTTAAAAACCCAAAAAGCTGTTGATATTCTACTTGACTTCCCACCTCACTTCACAGATACAGCCAGGATCTCCAAAGTGGTGGGGGCCTCTTCCTGAGATAGTCTCACTGCAAGGGTGGATCAAAGGATCAGAGCAGTCCTTGGGATGTAATCCCCAGCAAAGAGGGATGAGACTAGGAGAGGGAGCAAGGGAAGGTCTCACACCTCTGACTCCCTCCAGCCTCTCGCCGTCGCTCCGTGCTCCGCAGTGGACATACGATTTGAGCAACTTGCTCCTCCAGGCAGAAAGAGGACAGATTTGCCCTGTGCTCGGAGGTGTTTGATGAACCTCTAAAGCCACTGTGTGATGGAGCTTGCTCACTCCTTCCCCAAAGCAGTTGGCATGTACCTGCTCCTGCCCACCTCTGGGACCTCTGGCTGCTTCTGCAGCTCCAGGTCCACAGGTAACCTCGTGGTGGAGCTAAACCAGCTTTGTGGTGTTCAGTGTCTCCATCTAGTGGTCACGTCAATAAAATTAACGTACAACTCCAGGGCCTTCAAGAACGAACAATATGAAAACCAAAATACTCATTTGTGGAAGGCATATGGTATCATCAAAAAAAGGAAAGACAACAACAGCAGAAACACAGGGAAATCAAAAGCAAAGGTAAAGTCCAGTAACTAGTAATAATCTCTCTCAAAAATATGTCCCCATTAAACAAATGTATCCCTCAGAGTGGGCAGGTACAGGGACCCGAAGCCTGGAGCCCACTCACTGTCACTGGGGGCAGGCACATTGTTGGGACAAACTGGAGAGAGGAGGTCAAGCCAAGATGGGGTTTTTTTACTCAAAAAACATGGCCTATGCATGCACGTGAGAAGGTGACCCATCCCTTTAATGCTGAGAAAGCATCTGCCTGGATTCATCTCATCTCCCAAGCATTTTACTAATTTTTCAGTGCAAAAGCACCATCTCCCCGTGACAAACTCAGAGATCCCAGCTCCTCTTGGCTTTCAGCACAGAGGAGGCCAAACCTAGGTAAGCCTCACAAAAGGCTCACTTGGACACAGGGTTTACAGATGTCTCCTCCTCAAGGTGAGCCCAGCTGCTTCTCCTGACTCCTCAGCCCCAGTTTTCTCCCAGTGTATGGCTTTCTGTTGCCTTTGGGGAATTTCCCTGCCTCCTGTGGGGCCTCTTGGGTCACTGTTCAACTACTTCTTTAGAGAGATGTCCCAAGACAAACAAACTGGCATGTGATGTGCCCTGGTAGTGGTAATTTTTTACTGGAAAGATAAACTAAGCATTCAAAATCGAGAAGCAAAGAGTCAGTATTTGTTGAAAAAATAAGCCTGTATTACTGGAGTTGAAAACACCATGAAGAATTACGGTATTATTATTCATTGCAGCAGTGATGGTCTCCGGCTAACAAGGAGGTGAAGTCTGCAGAGAGAAGAGATAGCTGTTATTAAGCCAATAGGAATAAGAAAGAAATAAAAAACAAAAAACCAAATGTGGGTTTCTTCTTCTGTCTGACAAGAAACAGCAAAATCCAAACTACATTCAGGCCCAATTTCTTTTGGTTTGATCAAATTATATTAGTTGATTTGCCCACTTGAGAGCAAAGCCTGGTTAGCACCTGCCGAGCAGAAAAGCATGTCAGCAAAGGGACGGGGGAGCAGAAGAGGAAAAAGCAGGTTAGGACCCATCTAACACGGAGACATCAGCTAGCTGGTTGTAATGCCATGAAATCTGTCTTGACGGCTGAAGCTCTGATTTTTGGTACCCTTTAGACTCCGGAGCTCTTCCTGTGAACAGATTTGTGTGCCAACAAGAGCTAAGCAGAGGATCTGAGAGCAGATTTCAAGCTACGACCCTTCCCTGTTAGGACAGGGAAATTGTACAGCATCAGCACAGAGTCTGATGGGAAGGAAGAGCTTTTCCGATTGTGGCTGCCAAGCCGCAGGGAGGAATGCTGCCTGCACAGGGGCAGGATGGCGCAGGCTGCCCAGGAGGGCAGGGGAGATGCCCAGGGACTGCAGAACCGGGCAGTGCTTAATGCTGCTTTCCCAGAGGCAGCTTTAGTGAAAATGAATGACAAAACACAGAACAGATACGAAGTTTCAAGCTAGCCTGGCTGAGTAGAGGAACTTGCCTGCCCACCCGGGACTGTGCAGAGCGATAATCCCTGCTGGCAGGGGGATTTAAACCTCTCCACATCTTCTGCACAGCCTCAGGGAACAAACCAGGCACCGAAGCTGCCCCCACTTGCACCAGGGACCAGCAGTCTGTGATTGCTCTGTCCCAATGGGTGCAGAAGGGTTATTACTTTCCTACTATTTCTCTTTTTTTCTTTTCCATATCGCAAGCAGCCTACAAGATCACGCCAAAGAGACAGAACGTGTCCCCACAGAAAGCTGAGGAAATCCACTCAGGCTGTGTTACAGGAGACAGTCATTGCTGATTCTACTCCCATTGAGCAGCATATAGGAATGGCCATTAAGTTCAATAGAGCAGGACCACACAATTAAAGCAGAAAAGATTACCTCCCTTTTCCATTTTCTTCTGCTAACAGAGAAAAAGATAAAAATTCTTCCTATTTCCAGCATTTGCATAAATCTGTGCTCTCATGATCAATGCACTGACCTGTGACCCAAAAGCTTTTGGGCCAGATCTTCACTTTGATCCAACAGTGAATCAAACCTTCATGGCCCAGCTGAGGATCCCCACCAGAAGAAGAGGTCTTCTGGTCGGACAAACTGGCACAGCTGGTGCAATGCTATCCCAGTGTCATGGTTTGGGCTGGGCTGACCACTAAACGAACGACAGGTGTTCTCTTTAACCTCTGTCTCCCTTCCCAGAGGAGAAGGGAAAGAATAAGAGAGATAGAGATTTACAGGTTGAAAACAAAACTAAAACTACTTTAATGAAATATTAATAATAAAAAGAAAAGAATATTAATAACCAAATAATGAAATATATACAATATATACAAAACCTGTATCAAGCTCCCAGGATGACGATCATATCACCAGTAGGCACTGGGAAAGTCCGAGACTGGACTCAGCGACGCGTGGGAACTGGATTCAGGAATGCACAGATCAGGATCAAAGGCAGCTGAACAGAGAGAGTCCTCCTCGGACGCCAGACATTGAAGAAAGAGCGCTGACCCTTTGATCCCTCAGCTTTTATGCTGAGCATGATGCAGATGGGATGGAATACACTGTTGGTCACTTTTGGGTCACCTGTCCTGTCCGCTCCTCACCGCAGGTGTGACCCCTCTATGCTTTTCCATTTCTAAGTCTCCAACTTGGTACATAACAAAGTTAGCTGACCTTGGTTGTTATAGCAATAAGTATAAGCAAGAATAAGTATAAGCAAGAGCCTCTCGGCATACAATTCCTTGGTATTAACTTAAATATCAGTTTATCTGCTAGAAGCAGACATTGTCTGAAAGTCTGAAAAATATACTGTTTTTTTCAGAGAGTTAGAAGAGGCTTAACTAAAATGTAAAATTACCAAAAAGAAAATTAGTTCTGTTCTACCTCAAACCAGGACACCCAGCCTCCCTCCACAGGGGAGAAGCAGGGCACGAGATCCGACCTGCCCTTCACTGGCAGTAAAACCTCTGCTCTGTGGCAGCAACGGAGAAGCTTTTGGATGCTTGGCAGGTCCAAGACTGGGGAACTGCCTGTGTGTCCTTTAAATACTGGAAATATGAGCTGAACACAGCTGAGAATCCATCTATTGGCTTCCAGTCACTTTATCAACCCACACCCTTCTCCTCCTCTGTAAAAAGAGGGTACTTGCCTACTTATATCACACGGCGTTTGGGCTATTAGTTTCAGGAACATAAACACATCTACATCCCTCTCCAAATATTCTCTACCTAATCTACTAGTACATTTATAAATTATTGCACAACAGAGCTGCTGAGACTGCCAAGTCAAACTCTCCAAAGACAGGAAATGCAGAATCAAAGCTGGTCAGTCACATGCTATTTTACTTCAAATACAATTGGTGCTTCAGTCAGTGCACCTGGAAAGAGCTGGGCTATGCAGTGAATTCAAATGTTGTCCGTGGCAGGCTTCCCGCATTTGCCGCAGAAACCGAGAGGGGAACAATGCAGAAGATTAGAGAAAGAGGAAAAATACTTTCACTGCTTAAAAAGAAATGCCATTTAGAGATACGATTCTCCCTGAGCATATGCCAGACGGACCCTTTCTGATACCAGATAATGTTTTCAGATCAAGACGCATGGGAATGGTTGGTAACCCATTGCACGTTCCTACTTTTCCATACGTCAGATACAAGTGGATCTTCAGCAATGGCTATGGGGCACTGGGGTGGATACGCAGCAGTGAGGAGGAGTGCTTCTGGCTGTGGGTGAAGATGCCTGGACTTAATTCTGTGTTCTGTGACCCAGGGTCTCGGTGCCTCAGGAAGGACAACGAGAATCAGAAGATATTTCCACCAAGTTTGTCCTTATTTTCTCAGTTGCAAAATGGGAATAATAAGATAACAGGGAAGCTGCAAAGATAGTAAATTAATGTCCCTAATGTTTTTGGTAACATCAGAAGAATGTCCAAATAGCAAAAAACCCCACTCTTCAGTAAGTGAAACAAAAGTCCTGCAGAAACTGTAACGTGCAGGCAAGCAATCCAGCCTCCACAGCCAGGGCATCCAGGTCTGGAGCCTAGGAGGCTCCCCCAGACCCAGGCACGGTATGGACACGTACACTCCACACGCAGCGGGGACACCTCTCGCTGGCCGGATCAGCTCCCCCTGCTCCCAGCTGCTGCCACAGCCCCTGCCGGGATGGCTATCCCGGGTATCCAGCATAGGTGCCCAAGCAGCCACGCCAGACATCCCCCAGACTGGATTCAGGCTGGGGGCCAGCTCTTCGGCTACACTGAGGTACACCATGCCGCTAAATCAGGAAGCAGCTCTGTATATTTGTAAATGAAATATACATTAAGCACCGCCAAGCTTATAGTTCAAGACTAAAGCACCTAAACCCGTCCATTCATTGTCTGCAAAGCGCTGTGAAGATGAAAAACATGAGAGTATTATTTTGGCAGGCAGCAGGATCCCAAATGCAACTCTACTTTTTCCTACTTCATGTTGAAGTTGTTAAAATTCTCTGAATATTAAATGTCCAGCCCCACTTTCAGGGTTGACTTAAATGCGGTTTCCAAAAAATGTGCTGAATATTATTCATTTCTCAGAGAATCAAAAAGCTAGAGGCCCTTTGATGGGGTTGCTTGCATTTTTAAATCACATACACACACACACAAACACACACACACTAGTTAGAAGAATTTGGCAAGTGTGGTTATATGTGTCAGTATCTCAGACAAAAATGCACGATATGAATGCAAAATTCTATATGTTTATAATTGTTCTTTAACATATTTTTTATGTCTTTAACCTGAATCTCTCCTACATTACACAGCACTATACCACTGGCTGAAGGAACGCAAAAATGAAGCATGGAATACCCAATAACCACAACCTGCAAAGAACTGATGTTTGCTACCTTTCAAAAATCAACTTCCACTGCACGCATTAAAGGAAACAAAGAAATAACTTTTCCCCAGTGCTAAATATGGATCTTATCTTGATCCTGGCTGCCAGGTAAAAAGTTTCACCAACTTCTTGGGGGAATGTTTATGTCTCAATGTTTATTGCCTGAGCTGATGTCAGTGAACTAAACTTGTAGGAGCTGATGTCAAATGAACTCTGAATGAATCGGAAGACTTGCTGCTGAAAACAACATACTTGAAGACAGCAGACACATTTGAACAAAATGCATGATACAGGCTTATGTGGTGGAGTATTTATTCAACGTTCAGGTGAGTGTAAGGCTTCCCAAAGCTAGTCAAAGCTTTGCCAAAGCTAGATTGCTAGTGGCCACAGATCACAGAGTCCCAAACAGAGGACTTCTTCCATTCTGCAAGTCCCGATGCGGTTTTTAGACCAGCTCAGCTCAGACCTGACTCTCCTGGTCGATCAGAAGTTAAAAGTCCACAAGCACAATGCATAATGCTGCAGCAGCTAACACTTTGGCACCCAGACTCCTTGGAGCAAGCGGAAAGCTTGGCACTAATTAATAACCGGCTTTATTCAGGTAGTTGTAGGCACACCTGGGCTCCTCTGGCTGGGCTCTTAGATGGCTGGATGCAAGCCAGCTGTGGTTCAGACCATTTAGCTGTGTTGCGCCTGAGCAAATATGCCCTGCCTTTCAGCCGGATGTATTGATTCAAGCACAGCAACGCACTAATATCTCATATACAGCTGCTGGATCACAGCTGGCTCTCATCTGGCCAGCTCAGACCACAGGCAGAACGGATATGTCTGTCTGCGCTTGTCTTCAGAGGCATCCTCCAGTTCGCACGCTGGATAGGGAGCCACCCGAATCATCTCAGACAAGTCAAGGAAAGATGCAAAGTTTAAGCGCCTAAGAGAGTCTAGGTGATCCCACGCCAGAGGACATTATCTCCTTCTGCTAACAGTGCTCCAGACCACAAATGCTATTTTGGCATTCAACACCTAAGACAGACTTTTCCCACAAAATACAGCAAGAACATGATGCTCCCTCCTCACCCACACTGCCTTTTATCCTATAATCTCGTGATTAAAGACTTTGTGTGAGAGGTGGAAGAACTTTTTTTTGCCGTAAGGCTTTTAACACCCAGCTTCTAATATTCAACACAGTAGTCTAGCCTAGGTATTACAGTGGGCATTCGGAGGGTTCACTTTGTCCGTCCTCTTAAACCCACTCCACTTTTCCTGGAGAAATTAGGTACCTATTGGGGCAAAGCAAAAGAAAAAGTTACCAACAAGTTAAGTGGTTTTACACTCAGCTAGGGTAGGAGCAGCTTAACAATGTAAATATTTAGCCAAAGTTGAAAAACCTAGAGGAGAGATTTTGAGAACATCTGTCCCAGAATACCCCGAAGTGGAGTAATTAAGCTTTCCTGGGAGACAGACAGGCATGTCTGAGTGCCAGCCGGCAGGGAAGGGATTTGGATGCAACTTTCTCATGTGCCAGATAAGGGCTTCAGACTTATGTGCCGGTCTCCCAGTGAAGGAGAGTGTGGGTACGAGTGGCTGCTCTCCTGCACGTGGGGAGAGGAAGGCTCTGGGAGCACCTCGGGGGCAGGACTCGCAGGCTGGAAGGAAGCAGAACATCTCGCTTGTCATCCCAGCGAAGCCCCAGCAAGTGTTGGGGTTCAGATCCACAAAAAATTTAGGACAGTCTGGCACAGAGTGGAAGTCCCTTGGTGGTATGTGTACATCCAAGCTGCTGGTCCCCTCCAAGACTGCTGCTGTCACCCTGCGTGACGGCTTTGCCACCACCCAGCCAGGACCCAGCAGCCCAGAGCCATCCCTGAACCCCCTCTGTCGATGCACAGCCAGGGTACTGCCCACCTGCCCTGAAAATATGCGACACCTCATGATAGACTTGGGCTCTACCCAGCAGGGAGGGACCACAGTGGATTCCAGGTGAAACTCATCATGCTGGGACCACTTTGCTCTTAGTAGAGCAAGGAGGGCAACGTGCCTCCTGCGTCAGGGGCTGGCTTCTGTAGCTGCCCAGCCTGGGGAGAGAACAATCCAGCACTCCCAGTTCCTCACAGAGACGTGTTTTGAGCTGCAGGCAGCCTTCTGCAATGCCGGGTACATTTGGCCTCAGCACAGGTATGAGGAAGAACATTGTTCCAGGCCAGCGCTGCAGGCAAACCCTTGAGGTCCAGAAGTCTGGTCTTACATTAGACAACATCAGATGAAACGTATTTCTCTTCCTCTCTCCTGTGCTCTCTATCTTTTCTCTCTAGCCCGTGGATTTTGAACCCCTTCTGCTCAGCATCTGTCTGAGCAACAACAGGAGGCACCGAGAATAACCCTCTAATCTCTATCCACTTCTTATCCCCTGATACCTTCAGAGGGAGTGGAGGATGCCTTTACTTTCCTTTTATCCTCTGCCCGGACATTCTCATGTGAGGCTGCATCTCTGTTCTGCAGCAGAAAATGTTAATAGCTTGGTTTGTTTTGTTCTCCCATGGTCGAGCATCATACTAATTTTAAATGACAGAGTTTTGTCATATGACAGTGTATGTCATATTCTTCATTTTTGGTAGCATCTTTTATTCAGGTCCATAAGGTCACTCCTTGTGTTGGTTGCTCTGAAGTTTTAAGACACTTCTGCAACTTCAGAATTTTTCATTTTAAGACGCTTGTTTCCAGGAATTTGAATAACTTGCAAGGGAACAAAAGAAGCAGCCAGAAACATGGAATTTGGCATTGACCCAGCCCTTCATTCATAATAAACCTTTAAAAAAAACAGCGATGACTCAGCACAGGCATAATTCACAAACCAGAAAGGCCTGCTTCCCTACCTTACAATTGCATTGGTAGCTACTTAATCACAGCAAATAACATAGTGGATATTTTATTTTTGAAAACACATGCTGTTATATTCATCTCTCGAAATTGCTGCAACACATGGCCTCTCATCTAATATGTCCCTGTCAGATATAATTGGCAAAAGTCATCAGATGAGGCTCACGTCATATAATTAGATGTATTATATTAGGCTGCACTGTATGCTTTAATAGTAATGCCACGATGTACGCTAACAAGATGTTTTAAAATACAAATGACTTCCATGACCTTCCAGAGGCAACACCTCTGATCCTCTGCCATTTATTTTTCGCAATAGCCTATGAAAAATATGTCGGGCGACTTGTTTGGGCCTTTCCGAGCCTCCTCTTCCAAGCACGCCTGTTGGTGCGGATGCCCGCACCCGCACAGGGCTGGCAGGGGACGAGGAGGGGCCGTGGCCCCGCGCCCCACCTGGAGCATCACGCCGGGCGCTCGCGGCACCACGCGGCCCCGCCGCTGCACAGACTTGCTGGCCACCTTGTGAAACCTCTCTGCCGGTTCTCGCAAGCCAAGCATCCGGTGCCCAGATCCTTTGGATGCACGTCCATCACATTGGCAACCCGGTTATTTTTTTTTCTTCCACGCCATTACGCGCCGCAGTACTGCTAATGAACATAGTACGGCTTTTGCTTCCACAGTGGTACCAGGGACTTTGTCTAAAGCGGGGGAAAAAGCCTAAATTTTACATTCAGGAAACGCCATAACGAAAAAGGGCAATGGCCGTGCGATGACTCACTACTTCCTGATGATATTCTGGTTTTCAAATAACAGTGTGGGTGTGGGTGTCTGGTTTTTGGGTGGGTTTTTTTAAGTTAACGATCTGAAGACGCCCCCCCGTTCACCCTGTGATGCTCCCGGTTTCCTGTCGGTGTCACGTTAGAGATGACTTTACGATGTCTTACGTGCCTCAGTTTCTCTAGCGCCTGTGCTGTAATATGAATACTAGGAACTGAACTGAAATACTGGAAGGAAACAGATAGCCATTATTTTCCAAGGTCACGCATCGCCAGGCTGTATCCACACACAGGATTTTTGGCGCTAAAAAGATACAAGCCATCTCCTTTGTACCCCATTTTACAAGCATAAAGGTATTATTGCTCTCCTAGTTCACTCCCCAGGAAAGAGGTGGCTGTTCGCAAGGCTAATAGTTCGAGTAAACAGTCACACCCCAAACTGACCTAGTTAAACTGTTGGAAAAGAAGGGGGGGGAGTGGGGTGTGTGATTTCTAACGCAAATTAGTGCACCTTGATACGCGGTGGCCCTGCTCTCTGTCACTACGCAGGAGGTGTGGGTGCTGGCATGGCTGCCTGCGGGGGGGACAAGACCCAAAAGCTACCCTCTGCCCCAGCGGTCCACAGGACATTACTGGGACGCACCTACAGATACCGCTACGTTATACGCACACGACAAGGTTGGGGCAGAATTCTAAGTTTTGCAACTCTCCGTTGAAGCTGAATGTATTACTAAAGTCTGCTTATCGCTAACGTCTTGACAGCTAGACCCGTATTCAGGTGCCTAATTACCTGTACTCAGGTAAGCAGTAATATCACATCAGGTCAAAAATACTACACGTAACATTGTCTGGCTTTCAGAGAGAAAATTGTTTACTTCTGAGGACAAACTCCCTCCTTAAGAAATCACAGATTCCTTTTCAACACAGCCCGGCTCGCTCCTCAATGCAAATAACACTGATTCATGTCACAGCTGTAAGAATTACACAAAATTAGGACAGTCTGTCCCACAGGAAATTCTAACTCATCCTGATCTGACTTTATTAAATCCGTAAACAAATCTGAATTTCCAAAAACTACAATTTGGACGCAGAAATAGAGCAGGGGGTGAGCTGGAAGGGAAGATCTGCTGCCCTGGCCATCTCCTGTCTCTGGTGGCTGCAGTGGATGTTTGTGGGGGGAATATGGGAACTCAGAGAGATCCCTTTGCTGGTCCAGCTTCCCCTGGACCAGCTGTCTGTGACTTGGAGAATTCCACACCTGAGTGATGTACTCTGTTTATTTGCAACAGAGAGACTAATCTTCCCTTTTTCATTTAATACCTTTGAGACCATTTCTATTCTTTATCTCCACGTCATTCAGTAACAATGAATTCTACATAATTATATAGTGTGTGAAGCAGATTTTCCTTGTGTTTATATTGCACTCTATTTAATAATTTCTGTGGGTGCCTCTGAAACTGTTGGACTAAGAGAATAGCATGCAATCTGCATAATTTCCTTTCTTATACCTCTACGATTTTATAAAAAATTTAAATATACCATTCATGATACTTTTATCTTTTCCAAGGCAAAGAGTGCCAAACTACTGTGCTTGTCTTATAGCTCTTTTTTTTTTAACTTTTCCCAATTCTGCTGTATCATTTCTTGAATTGGACCGACCAGAACTACTTCTAGTATATGGGATAGGTACATGAATTTATATTGTGGTACTATTATATTCCTCTATTAATTTTCAAATAATTTGTAAAGTCCTACTTACCTTTATAATCCTTCTGAATACTAATATGAGATTTCTCTGAAAATTATTTACATTGTTTCCAAGATTTTTTTGTCTGAATAGTAATCATGGAAATAGACCTCCTCATTATCCCCTTAAAATTAAGGGTATTTTATTAAAGTCCTGGTTTCCTCTACCCTAAACAAATGTTTATTATCTAGAAGAGTTGTCACCTTGCTATTCACCTGCCCTTTCCTGATTATTTACGATTGTGTGTAACACAAATCCTAGTGTAAGTTGTGTGAAAATTAAACTAAGGGTAATGTCATAAAAGCTGCTTTTCAGGATACTGAAATGTTTCACAGTTGCAGTTTTCATTGATAATCAGCTTTGTGATTTTCTGAAATTGTATTTAACGTGTGTAACACAGGGCCCCTTTGCTCTGTGGTACCTGTAGTTGAATATCCTCACCCTTCTCAAATGCAGCCAGATGCCCCCTGATACTGGGGGCTTTGTTAAAGGCTTTGCTGCTTCAAACCATTTTTATCGTAAGCCAAGTCCAATCCTCGGGTTCTCACTCTGGGACATTCAAATACAACAAGCTAAAGTGAAACTAAAAGGATATAAACCTATGTTAAAAAAAAAAACAACCCAAAACAAACAAACAAACAAACAAACAAACAAACAAAAGAACCCAACCACGAAAAAAGGGGTTTCGAGTCCCATACAAACAGAAACCTTTTAATTCTCACATATGATGGGACGTCTTACTCATCAGTCCCTGTCCTTTCTGGAGCAACCTGCCTGCATGGAAAAAAACACCTATCCCGACACTTTCTAAACCAAGGAAACTAATTATTTCACGTATGCTCATTTGAAACTAGCATTCCTTCTTGAGTTCATGGGGAACTGCTTCATTTTCCATCAACATGAATGAGCAGGAATTGCAAGAAAAGCTCATGACCCCGTGGCAGTGACAAGGCACTTCCGGTCCCTGCTCGCCCGGGATGTGATCAGCAGTTCCCTCACTGCCAGAAATGAAGCCTTGCCCTGTGTGCAAAAAAACCCAGAAACCCAGCCAAAATCTAGCGGAGAGTTAACTGTTCCCTCACCCCTGCTCTCTCCATCAGGCTCCTCCTCAGTTCTGCTCCCAGGTCAACATGTAAAAATTGAATTTATAATGCTGGGGCAGACACTGCAACTGCATCTCCAACCACACTATGTGCAGGGTAAAAGGTAACAAATATTTACTTTTTTATTATGATGGACTGAAGAAATTTCTGGCAAGTTAACAGCTCAGCAACTATGGGAGGAGCCCTGAAATGTAACGGGGCCAGAAGACGCTGCAATGTATGGCCGTGCAGTGCCTTTCAACTCATGTTGATGTCAGCCAGGGGTTTGGACTGTTACTTTATTATTTTTTTTTAATAAACTTTATGTGCATGGAAGGGATTGTTGGATGTGGTTCACAGCAGTGACAGCAACATATAGTCGAATCACTGTAAAAGGTAACTAATTTATTCCCAGACTCCTCTCATCTTCTCAGTCAATGTTATTCCTTTTCCAAGAAAAGTGACATCCTGGCCCTGCTGAAATAAATGCGAGAGCTCCCTGTGGTTTCAACGGGAGCGGGTTTCACCTTGCCCAGGATCTGGGAGGGAGTTGGCACGAGCCCTCAGGTTAAAATTCAGGAGTTCCTGGCTCTCCTTTTAAATGCACATTATTACCCTGCTCCCCTGCCCACAGCCATCCATCAGCTCTGGACCCTGCTTATCCTGCAAGCACTCTGCAAAGCATTCGTTTTTTGAAGTAAACTTCTGCCTCCTCATCCGGCCTCCACATTTGGAGTATCTGAGCACCTTTAGCAGGTTTCTGTCCAGCTTTGGCAGCCTCTGTTGGAAGCCACACAGAGTTAGTCACCTGCCAAGGAGAAATTAATCACTTTGCTGCTGCCTCCCTCACGCGTAATGGCAGAAATTCAAGGCTTTGGCTCCACCAGCAGCAGACCTTGTGCCTGTTCAGACCTCTTCAACTCTCCTCCGTCACCTCTCCCGCCTTCCCCCCGCTTATAGCTTAACTCCAATTATTATTAATTGGTATCAGTGATGAAATACACTTGCTTTTCCCCCTGCCCTTCCTGCCAAGAAGGACGCACTGTGATTAATACTGTCTTCAGCTGAATTATTGCGATGGAACTACACAGGGAGGCCATGCCAAGGCTCCGGCTTCACCACCATGGGACAGCCCCTGTCTCAAACAGAGGGGAGAGTGTCCCTGGGGGACCGCTCACCGCTTCCTCACTTATTCCCAGTCTGTTTTGAAAAGCAGGAACATAACAACAAAGTTAAGCTGTAACAGAGACCACATCTCCAGCTGCAACTCAGCTAGCAAACAATGTTCCACCAGCAAACAGATAAAGTACACTTACTTGTGAGCTCAGCAGCAAAACAAGCTATTGGATAAGACTAGAACAATCCAGAATTTTTAGGAAAAATATTGTATCTGGTTTTCAGCAAATGCTTTATCACCACAACTGATGGACTCCCTATTGTACATCAGTTTTTTCTGACTGGTAGTTCACATATCCCTGTTGGGATCGCTGGGGTTTTTGTGTTTTCCCCTAAGGAGTCTGTGAGAGTGTCTAGGAAAAGTTCCAGCTAAAAGGATTCATACTTCAGCATGAAAATTTATAGGGACATATAAAACAAAAAGGCTTGGCACCCCTTAATATATAGGCGGTGTGCACAAAACATCATAAGCACATTATATATTTAGCACTCAAAAATTGTAATGTACTAGAACAGATGTTGCCTGTGCCATCTTAATTCCATCTTCTTGTGTGCTTCATACAACTTTTAGTTGTATAATCGTATTTTTCCCACACAAAGCTGCTGTTTTAAACTTATACAAAACTAATCAACTCTGAAGTTGAATTGAAGGTGTGTAAGGATGCTGGCTGTCATCCACAGGACAATTTCTGATTTTTTCTTGAAGAAATGAGGAGGTTACATAGTGAGTATATAAAGAAATTGGATTTGTGGAACTTCTGTCTTACCTTGAATGGGGAGAAGGGCTGGCAGAGTTTAGGCCAGCCCCACCTCAGTAGAAACAAATCAACTTTCAAGGTTACTTGCTGACAAGACGAAAGAATATGATGGTAATAAAAAGGAGGAAATCAAGAAAGCAGGAATAAAAGTACATTTTCAGTTCGAGATAAAGACGTTTTGAACAAAATTGATTACATCACTCTGAGACCTGGAGAAAAGGAGTTCCCCAGTGGCCTCTGCACCAGTGGTATGGCCAAAGACAAAAGGGACTGAGACCACTCATGCAGGACCCCAAATTCACCCTCGTTTGTGTTGTTGAAACCTGATAAGAAGATCCTCAGAGTAAGAACTTCAAAATCAAGATTCACCTCTATTTTAGGAAGGTTTCAGTGAGCACAAATGTCAGAAAGTGGTTCTCTGTCATTCCCCATTCCTGGGTCATGGGGAATTGAGAAGCAGATGCCTGGAATGCCCCCACTGCACAAGCACAAGAAGAGGTAACAGGCAGCCTGGGCAATCACAACAGAGCGCAGGGTGCCCGTTTCCTTAAGGATCTGCCCAAACTGTGCAAACAGCTGCACTGACACAGACTTCAAACAGAGTGAAATGTGATGGGTGTCTCTTGGTGCCAACACCAAAGTGTCCTGAAGACATTTTATGTGTCAGTTTTCGTGCTCAGAACAAATTGTATCCGCACAAAAGGAATTCTGCCTTACATCTCGGTCTGCCACAGAAAAACTGATCAGAGAACAGAAATTGGCTGTTGCTTAGGTCATTTAACAGATGTAATTATGTGCAAACAGAATTATACGCTTGGCTCTGTGGAAGTTCCAAGTTCTCAAAGCTAAGAATAGTTACGCAAAAATTCATCTAGAAGAGGAAATTTAAATAGAAAAATATCAGTAATATCTGGGAAATGCTTAAGAATGTTTTCCTAGGTGCTGAAAAAGACCATAATAAATAAATGTTATTACATACAAATATATATACACTACCTATATAATAATAGTAAAGTACTCTAATAAACAAAAATCTCTGATTAAGATGTCAACCTGCTTAAAAGAGGCAAAACAACCATAAGAATACGGGTAATTATTTAAAAAGACTGAAAGCTGCAAGCAACAAATAAGTATCAGCCAACCATTAAGAGCTGTAGAAGGGTCAGCAGTGGAGGCAGAAATACTCAAGAAGAAGTGAGATCGAGGTACATAAGGTTAAACATATGGAAATGAGGTGGCCCGGGTAACTTGTAGCCTCAAAGTGTTAAGAGCTGGTGGAGAAGGTCATCCGACCTTTAATAGTGGTTTTCAGTAAAGCAGTCATAAGTTCCAGTTACCTGGAGGAGAATTGATGCTACACCAATGACTGCAAGTGTGAATGGCCCAGCCTGCTGCTCTGACAGAGAACCCAGGAGCACAAGAGAAGAGCATATGAAAATTCTGAGGTTAAAGCTAATAACAGAAGTAATAGCAAACAACAGGTTTATGGAAAGCAGATCATATCAAACAATATTGATAACTTTAAAAAAAAAAATTAGATTAGAAGTTTCATGGATAAAGGCACCAGCATTGAGATAATAATCCTGAGTTTCTCTAAGACATTCACCTCTGAGTCACATAAGAAACAAGACTGAAACCAAACCCAGTTTCACACGCATTAAGTGAGAAAGGAAGTCAGTTCTTTGATAGGTTTTAAAAGATAAATGGAAACAGAAAGACAGCAGTGTTTCTGGTGAGTTTCTCTGGCAGTAGGTCATAGCTCTATGCCATTTAATATTTTAGTAAAATGAAAAAAAGGTAAAAATAATTTCAGAGAAATGACACAGGTATTAGAGGAACACTGTATAATAGAGAGGTGAAGTAACTGTTCCACCGTAAAGAACTATGCAGATAAAGTATGGATGGATAACTATTTTTGAAAGAGAGTACCAAAGGAAAGCGAATCATCAGTGGGATAAAAATGAGAGGGAGCCTAAGTTCAGTGAAGAGCTAGTGAGGAGGAGTTCAAAAATATCTTCCTAGGACAAGGACTACAGACCTCGACAGAAATGAAAGAGCTGTTAATCGGCAATTCACCCTCCAGCAGCTTCTCCGTCTTCCAGGCCAAAGCAGGAGGAGGTGCTAAATAGACAAAGGCAAGAGGAAAGAAACAATTTTTCATTTGGGGTCACCGCAAGAGAAACAGAAGAACTGCAATATATATATTTCTAAAAATTAAATCCACCCCACCCCCAGCGGAAACCATTCTGGAGAGAAGTCTGGTGCCTGGCACTGGTCTGACGCAGTAGAGCCCCAGCAGGGCTCTGGCAGGTGCTCCTTGGAAAACCTACTGACATTTGTACATGTTCAGCACTCCCACAGGGAGACCCTGGCTCTGCAAACTCTTACTTGGCAAACAATTATTTCACTTGAAAAATGCAAGAAATTTGGATGGTATAAAGAGGTGCCTGATTTGGGGAAAAGAAAGAAGCTTGAGAGAGTCTAAGCAGCTTTGGAAAGAGGTGCTAGGCCAAAGCTTGAAAAAAAAAAAAGAAGTCATTTAAAAGAAATATCATCTCTCAGAGAGAAAAAAAGAAAAACAAACAAGCAAAACATAGCAAAACAAAACATACCAAAAACATAAAAGCAGAAAAGTGTGCGAAGACTGACTACAACAATGATGCTGCCATATGTAGCATACCTTCTCCAACACATGAGTAGAGTACAATAACACCTTGGGATCCTGGACTACAAAAAAAATTCCATCCATAAAGTGTCTATCTAAGGCAGCAAGGTTGTAAAAAGGGCCCATGGTGGACATGACATAAAAATCTTTTAAGAGTTTGATCAACAGAATACAGAGCTGAGCTCTAAAATGGAGAGGCTACAACAGTGGGTGGAAGACACAGTTGTTCACAGATGTCCTGAAGGATGGTATTGGCACAGTCATCTTACAATCATGTAGCCAAAACTAGAAACCAGAGAGCTCTCCAGTTCTCTGCAGGTGTTATTTTAAAAAAAAACAAACACCTTGCATTGATACACTCATCTAGGGAAGGAGGCTGTGCACTCAGTGAGGGCACCAAAAGGTTCACGTGTTGACTGCAGCCCATGTCAACTGAAACAAACCACAAAACGTAGCTGTCGTTTCAGAAGGGGCCTGGCAAACGTCACTTTACCACAAAAATATGGAGCTTATTTTTCAGCTTCAGATGTACAATTTGCGAATTGAATGCAAACCTCAGAAAGACTCAGTTGTTGCGGGCACCGTCTAAAGAATTAGAAAAAGGCTGTAGAGAAAAGACAAGAGCTAGTTATGAATCAGATCAGAAACAACAACTGCTGCAGATCACATTTAATGAGAACTGTGATTTTGAGCGCTACTGCTAAACACACAACCCTGTAGGCAGGGCTTAGGAGTTTTGGCCTTATTTTCAGTTCAAAGAAATCATCCCATAATCTGAAAAGACACAAAAAATTGTATTTAAAGGCATGAAGATGGTTAACCCTGAGATGCCATAAGAAGTTATTGTAAAGTATGCACTAAGCTTCTTTGGAGATTAAGCAATCTAAGAAAAGCAGAGTCACCGGGACGGAGATGGTCAGGTTTGTTGCGTTAAAGAAGTAAAGCAAAAAGGCTATTTTTTGAGAGGTATTTTTGTTGGTTTTGTTCTGACATAGTGTTGTCATCCCCAGTTCCAACTCATGTCTCTTCCTCAGTGTCCCAAAGCAGCTGTCCCACACTGAGGGCCTGAAGTTAAGATGGAACGGGGCGGGAGGTGGGCAGGACGGGCAGGTCGGGCTCTCTCGGCTCAGCTCAGGTGCTTCGCTGGGCGCACACTGAACATATGCAGATTTACCTGCTAATTTTCCCTAAATCTCCAGCAAGTCTGTTTAGTTTTCCAAAATGCTGTAATTTATGGAGTCTTCAAAAGATCCCTCTTCAAATACCCCTTTCTTATCAGCAGCCAAAATTACTTTCTTTTCTTTTTTACCTTCTCTTAACCTGACAACAGTTTGGACTGAAAAATACCGTCTCCTGGAAAGTACCGGCTGAGAACGGCAAGCCTGAAGAACACCAGCAGCATGAAGAAGGTCAGCCCAAACAGTCCCACCTCAGCACAGTTCTGTCCCACCAAAACCACTCTATAGACTAAAATGTCCAACTCACTTGCAAAAAAAGCTTCTCTTCACAAGCAGTTGCAATACCAAATCAGTGCCATGGAAGGGAGGAAAGCTTAATAAATAAATAGATACATAGATAGATACATAGATAGATAGATAGATAGATAGATAAATAAGATTGACTGTTGGAATTTATTTAGGTCAACACCAGTGGGACTTTCTCAGAAGGAAGGAAACTTTCTGTGCGCTGACTGTTTACCTCCTTTGTGGTAGCATCAAATTAGGTGTTTACCTCTTCAAGCAGCAACAGGAGCCAATACACCTGTTCCTTCCAGATTGTCCCTGCTTTTTTTGGCATACGATACCCTGAAAAGGGCTCCGGTGATCTGCTGTGGGAGGGCCAGGAGGTTTGCGAAAACAGGTTGAAGCATTTGTTTCTCAAGGAAAAAAAAAAACAAAACCAACAGGAGATGGTTGTGCTGGCTAAGAGGATATAATGCTCATCATCGCTGCATTTTATTATTTCTGGTGTCAGTTCCACAGAATATTGAAATTAGATTAAAAGTAAAACTGAGGAAATGTGCACAAAAACAAGCTGGTCACACGCGTTTATGAAAAAGCCATAAATCCTGTATGGGTATGGCTGTACATTTCCTCATAGTGTAAGCGATGGTTTCGGAGAGATGTTAATCCACGGCCTGCTCCAGTGCTGTGCTGTGGGCCACCCACCTCCCAGTTCCCATCCCTGGGGGAGACAGGGGGATGAATGGGGACAGTGTGACTGGGAAAGGCAACTAAAACCCCTCCCCTGATCTGCCAAGTGCAAACACGTGCACCCTCCCCGCACAAAACCAGCAGGGAGGGACCCGGGGTGGGGATGCTGTGAGCGTGAAATCCCAATTTTGAGCATCTGCATTTCTCCAGTGGCACCTTACACTGAGCCACCAGGGACTGGCAGGTGAAATTCAGGATATTTACATATACAGAAAGCCACAGCTGGGTTAAAACTACTTTTCCTGCAAAAATGATGGGGTGGGAGAGGGGAACATTAAAACCCGGGGACTTAATTCGGAGCCCTGTGAAAAAAATCATTGCGTTTCTCACAATCAGTCCAAAAATGCTTTCAATGCCAGAAACAGTGCTGGGGTGTGCAGGCAGCCGAGCTCAGTCCCAGCCAAAAAATGTGCAGAGCGAAGACACAGACTTAAAAACACACAGGGCTTATGCAAAGGAGCCAGACTGAAAAGTGGATTGAAATTCCCTTTTGACCCAGCCGTCATCACATGCCTCCTAGTCCCTTTGGTGAGCAGAGTGCCTCAGCCCTCACCTGTGAGGGGGAAAACAGCCGCTTTTTGTCCCCCAGGCACATCGGCACCCAACGGAGGTGTAGCACTAGTCCTGTAACAGCCAACACCCTGAGCAGAGAAAACAGCTTATACTAGCAAAAAAAAAAAAAAAGTTGTTTTGCTGGTAGGAATTAAACCAGTTCGCTGAATGGATTACATTATAACAACAACAAAAAGGCCTTTTGATGGTAGGACTGAACTCACAGTAGGGATTTTGCTGTCGTAATTATACCATTGCCATGCCAGCACAACTTTTTTTAAGTATAGACCAACTCCCTGTGTTTTTATCTTTTCAGTTAAAAAAATTACACGGAGGCAGAAGTTATGAAACAGGTTGGCAGTGGGCGTGGGGAACTGTTGTGGCCCCTTAGAAAGCACCTCGTCTTGCAATGAAGAAGTCCCACGAGACCAATTTCCCTGAGGAACCGCGGTGATAACGTCAGCTCTGGAGGCATGCTGGGGGACTGGAAACTGTGATCCAAGGGGTGTGCTTGGGTTGTAAATAGTTTTTTGATGAAGGTTGGGGTTTTTGGTTGGGTTTTTTTTTTTTTAGAGTGCCTATTTTGAAATGTTTGCAGCTACTGTGTTAATAAAGCTTGAGGGTTTTTAATTGTGTGGAGGGGATTTTGCTGCCTGCACAGTGATGAAATGGTGTGCACATGCAGATATAATCAAATCGTAATCTTTCAGGAAAATCTGATGTTTAAGTGCTCTCTATTCTGGATATGCCAATTCAATAGCATACATGCTTTTTATATATAATGTAATGCAAGACTGAGATACTTAAGACACATTTAAAGAGGAAAAGAAGGGTGGAACTCCTTGGCAACAGCCTTAATACCTTTGAAGGCTCCAGCATCTGCTGATTCAGGCCCTCCCTCCCTACGTTGTAGTTTACAATCAGCCACTGAGTCACAGCAAATTCCTGACTTCATTATTTCACAAAATACAGTAGCATATTTTTAGGGTTTGGGTCCTTTTAATTAACCCCCTTTTTTTTGTTGTTGCTCAATAAAAAATATAATAATAATAATAAATAAATAAATAAATGAAAATAAACATTTAAAAGGAAATAAAAATTAAAAAAGGAAATAAAAATAAATGAGCTCTGAGCCTGGCTGCAGGAAACTTGTCCTCAGAAAGGCTGTCCTCGAGCCACAAAATATACGTCACTCCTGGTGAAGTCCTTGGTGCCTGAGAAGAGTCCAAGGGGACGCAAAGCGATTTGCAGACCAGCCACGGGATCCCCACAGGAGGCGTCTGGAGGCAGGATTACATTAGCAGAGCTCTCTGCCCTGCTGGATAGACCTTGCTCCCCAGCAGACTAATTAGCCAGGGTGGAGCCCTGTTCTGATATAAATCCGTGCTAGCCCCAGTATCTTTCTACAGTGCTTCCCAGTGCCACGCAAAGACGGGGATGTGGCCTGGAGCCAGTCACCAATCCTGCCTAATTTCCTCATCCAAAAATCGATGATGCAGCCTGCCTGCCAGCAGAAACTCCCATTGTGAAACTGAGTTTGCTGATATTTGCAAAGCATTTAAAGGTGTGTCTTAGTGGGGAAAAGTGTGTTCAAACTCCAGGTCAGTCATAGCAGTAAACCCATTTGTGTTTCCCGCAGAGCAACACCAGTGAGCAGCATTTCACACACGTGAAGTCGAGCTGGGATTCCTCTTTAATCAAGTTAAGTCAGGTTTCATTCCTGGCCCTGCCAATTATTTAAATCTCATCTACCCACAAAAGCCTCCAGCCCTGCTGCGGTGGAGCTGTTGACTCACGTTGCCTGGTGGGACAGGGGGTTACACTGCACCTAGCTGCAGTCATCACCTACGTGGACGGGGAGTAGCTCCACGGGAATGCGGCAGTGTGCCCTCCGGCACATCCCCATGCCGCCGCAGCACGCACCGAACCCACGGAGAGATCCCAGAGGAGTTTCCTGGGAAGAATTAAAGTGGTGGCTCAGGCAGGAGCTGCTCCAGCCACCACGGGACATGCCACTAGAAACCTCAGGAGATCGCAGTGCAGGTACAGACACCAAGGCACTTGGGTTCCCCAAGAGGCACCACAATCACTCCTAGGCTTGCCTAACGCAAGGGGATTAGCTCCAGGTAATTCCATTCCGCATCAAAATACGCTCTGCATTAACCCGAGCCAGGGAACTGAAAGCAAGATGAGGTCTCTCTGCTTTGTGAGAACGTTAGAGGGGAAATGCTGAAGAAATGTAATGTGACTGTTCATGGAAGAATGATTTCCGTCTTTTATTCAAAATGTTTCTGAAGTTTAATATAAGCGTCAACAAACTTAGCTATTAAGATCCCCTTTGCTCATCAGCAGTGTTTCTATCTCTAGGTGGAACGTGATATCTGCTTAACGGTGCAGAGCAAATTTACAGGACAGCTTAAGGTAGGAAATAATGAATACCACTTCAGCAACTGATAGCACAGGATAATTGTGTGTAGCTACAGTTTGTCACACTGAAATGCACAATAATATGTAAGTGCTGAGGCTCAATTCTTATTTGGCTGTTACTGCTTAAATAAATAGAAAAATTAGAAACATTCAAAAGTTGAAACGAGTTCCATTAATTAAGTCACTTCCACTTCAGTGAGATACTCTATTATTTTTTTTTAAAAAAAGTGTTCTTAACCTGTATTTCTTAAAATGCAATTTTGTGGGCTTCCCTTCCATTTTTCTCCCACATTCTTTCTGTATTTTGCTTTTATTTCCATCTGTATTACATGATATCCAAGTTAGGAGGTTCTTTCATCACTTTTATTTTCTGCAACTTTTCAGCATTTCTCCGGTTTTGGAAATGTAACAGAATGTCAAATGAAAAAAATGTATGATTAAAAAACCTTTAAACTTTAAACTTGTATGTAATGCCTTTTAGTGAGAGAAAAGAGAAGACAGCTGAATTTGTAAAAGCTAATATTTTACCACCAGTTTTGTATTTCAATGAAAAACCCCAAAATCTCAAAAAGGCCAGCATTTCATTAAAGGTTTTGATCTCTAAAAACGCAGTTTTTCATTGAAAAACGATCTGAAGAGAAGCATTGAACTTGCTCTGAAAACAATGATGTTTATTGCTGAGGGGATGGAAATTAAATGCAATCATGTTTACCGAGGAGCTGACTGCAAGGGGGCAAGGTCATAATTTACACATAATTACTGGTTTGCACTATCGTTTAACCACTACTGAGATAAATATGTTTTTCTTCCTCCCCTCTTCCTGAGCAAAAGTAGTGTTCAGCACACTTCTGATGCATTAGCCGTTCTTGTGCAAATCACTGTTTTCTGTGGTTTGTGATTCAATAGTAAACATTGCTGTCAAAAACAAGGTCTGCATCGAGAGATAGCTCTGTATTTTTTGATAATATTTTCGGTTAGTAAGAATGTGCTGTCGGTACATAATTACAGACATGCATGCTATGACAAACAAACAGGGAAATATGATGGACTATAGTAAACCAGGAATATTTTAAATATGGGGTGTGTCTGCCTTTGTATAGTACATACAGTCACACCAGACTCCTTTGTACCAACTCACACAAAAAATACCCTGCCAAGTATTCTGGGCGAGCCTATAAATAATTCTTGTTTCCCAAGGCTGAGAAATATATGCTTCTTGGATAACCTTAGACGAGTTTGTGTCAAGATCTTCAGAACTGGCCAAGGCTTTTGCTTGCTTTGCTAGTGCACGCTTTGAAAACGCAGTGTGTTCAGAAAGAGCCGAGCATCCCCACCCTGGGAATCGGACCTCAGCTGAGGGAAAAGTCGGGTGTGGAGAAAAAGAGGGACTCAGACTCACTAATCATGCTAGAAGTTTGTCCTCTGCACCAAAGCTACTTCAAAAATAGCACGATTTTTTGGTTCTCAGCATTTGGTGGTGGCGTTCCAAACACTCCCGCTAGAATAAAGCTGTAGGCATTGGTACCAGGTTTTGATGTGAGCAGGGGAGAGTTCTTGCAGGCCACCTGTTCCAGCACAGCTCTTCCTGGGACAGTCGTAACTCACGTTAACCATGCCGGTCTGTTCACACCTCTTTCAGTGTATAGCCCATAGTTCTGAAGCTAGTTTGAAAAATACTGACAAAACGTTTGCTGCCTCATTGATATCTTCAGGTTTTGTTACAAACCCTTGCTTTCAAGTGCAAGGTTTGAAATGGGCATGGGGTCCTGGGGCTGTACCCGCTCCTCCATCACAGCCTGTGTGGTGGTCCCAAAATCGCACCCAGAGCTGGAGCTTCACATCCAAAGCCTCAGCTTCACATCCAACGCCTCAGCTTCACATCCAACGCCTCAGCTTCACATCCAAAGCCACCTACACCTCCAAATTCACAGGGAAGGTGGTTCGCCCAAGAAACCCAAGCTTCTTGGCTCAACTGTCCGCACTTTAATCACTCCCCCAGCTTGCATTTATAGAGAGTTTCTAGAGACGGGGTTAATCCCAAGCTAGGATGAAATAAATTTCCAGTTTCTCCGCAAGACAGAACGCTATTCTCTGCCTGGCTCTGAGAGGCTGATTGTGGGCGAGCCGGTGCAACCCTCCCATTCTTCTCCGGCTGCTTGTGCCAAGGGCAGAGTACTGTGGGGCTTATTCACACGGCGCGCTCCGGAGCAGCGCCCTGCACGCAGGCTGGCGAGATAGGAGGACGGGTGGTTATTCAAATGTGCCCAGGCAGTCTCTCCCGTCTTCTGGGAGAATCCTGCCAGAATCTGCACAGTCTGACAATGACCTTCGTGTTGCTCACAAACAAGGTGCCCCCCAGCAGTAAAGTGGGTGCGAGCTGGGCTGTGTGCAGATGTAGATAGCTAATTGGTCAGCTGCACATAAAAAAAAAAAATAATAATCCTAGATCCTTAATGCTTGAAAGGCATAAGGAAAGGCTTGTGCAACCTTTAATTCAGCTCTTTTCTAATCTTCAATTACAAAATCACATACTGTATTTTCCATGGGACCCTGCCTCATTCAGTTCACGGAATAGATGGTGTTCACTTAATGAGCAGCTATTCAATATTTTATTTTCTTCTCACTCAGTGTGTTGCCCTAGGCATGATTTACTACATGTAATTCAAACCTAGCTGTGCAGCCAAAATTATTAATTTCAGTGCAGCTTTTTTTCCTTTGGTACTCATCCTCGCAGCACTCCTGAGTGCTACACAAACAGTAAATGTTATATTTTCATAATACCATAGTGAGGGTGTTTTCACAATACCCCAGTGTGATTAAATGGGGACGAGAGGTGGAATTATCCTCTGTATTTCACAGGTGCGTAGAAGAGGCAGAGAGAGATGCTGAAGTCCAAAGAATCAAAAATTTGGTTCACCCCCTTTACAATTTGAGTCCTGACTTTTGAAACTTCTTCATACCGTGAAGAATATTCATATACTGAATATTCGAGGCAGGATTCCCATTGAGTCAGCCTGCATCCATCAGCGCTCACGGACGGAGAAGACCTTTTAAGCTGTAGGCTAGTCCCCTCCTATCACAGGCAGCTTTTTAACAATCTTATCAAATTGGACTGAATAGGAATTGAGTTTCTTGAGTTCCTGTTAAAAAGCTGAGAACTCACTCCTCTGATAGTTAGAAACCATTTTCTAATTTTCATCCTAAATTTATTCATAGCCAGATTACATTCATTTGTTCTTATGCCAACATTGTCCTTCACCTTAAATAGTTCCTCTCCCTCTCTGGCATTTGCCTCCGCTGATAAATTTAGAGCAAGCAATCACATTTTTTTCTCTCTCGGCATTTGTCTTGAGGAGCTAAATGAGCTACACTCCCTAAGCTGTCTCTCTCAAATTAAGCTTCCAGGTCCCCTGCTCATCCGAGGAACTGCTTTCCATACCTGCTCCAGCTTGCGCTTATCTGCTCTGAACATGGCTGGCCGGGCTCATACGCAGCACCAGGCCTGGGTGCCTTCACCCAGAGAAGGCTCAAGCAGTGAAATGGTAACCGGTGGTAACTAAAGGAGTTACCAATGCTTCTCCATCCTGTCCTGTCCTGAAAATGGTGTGGCTTAGAATCTACCTAAGATATCCAGAGCTGCATCAAATCATTATCACCCCAATCACTGCACAGCACATCCCAATTTCATAGAATCATAGAATGGTTTAGGTTGGAAGGGAGCTTAAAGACCATCTAGCTTCAACCCCTCTGCCATGGGTAGGGACACCTTCCACTAGACCAGGGTGCTCACAGCCCCATCCAACCTGGCCTTGAACACTTCCAGGGATGGCGCCTCCACAGCTTCCCTGGGCAACCTGTTCCAGTGCCTCACCACCCTCACAGTGAAACATTTCTTCCTGAGATCTAATCTAAATCTCCCCTCTTCCAGTTTGAAGCCATTACCCCTCATCACTACATGCCCTTGAAAAAAGTCCCTCTCTTTTGCTCCTTTTTGGTTTCCAGCAGAAATTCTCAGCATCAGTTGAAAAAATGCATGTGATTTGTACCACTGAATCTCCCTTCGTTCCTCTCCTCCCAGTCCTCTGGATCATCACCATATACTGCTCCAGTATCCCAGCCCCGCTCTGTGATGGGGGTGCTGCCCTCACCGCATCACTGGCAGACTAGTGAACATTTGTATACATATACATATACATATACATATACATATACATATACATATACATATACATATACATATACATATACATATACATATACATATACATATACATATACATATACATATACATATACATATACATATACATATACACACATATGTGTATATGAAGTAGCTTTTTGAACATGCCTGCTCCCGAGATCAATTTTAAAGAAGCCAGCAGCAAAAAAATCAGAGGAACTGTTAAAAAAGCACGTAGGTCAGATATGAGAGCTCAGAATATTAGACACCTTGATTTCATACCTTTTGAAAAATTCCTGTACTCAGTGGCTGTCAAACGTTGGTCAGCTATTTGACATGAAATAAATTATATTTTTGCTTCTGAGAAGATTACACTCGTCATTAAAATTAAGACCATTTCAATTGTGACATATATGCACCCTTGGGGGATTCATGCGTTTTTCTTTAAACTGTGATTTGATGCATGCGTGGCTATTTATAGTCATCTTTTTTCAGTAAAACATCTATCTTACATTCACATACTAAAATACCTAGTAAATAAAGACTGGAGAAATTGAATAAAACTAGAGAAACATAATGCACATTTGACAGCAAAAGAGGAAGTTTAGACAAGAAATCCAAGGAAGAAGAATAAAAGCAAGGTAGTGGGTGTGTGGCACCATGACTTAGCTGAAACAAATTATCCCCTAGTTGCACAGACTGCTTGCTTTTCAGCTGAAAATTCTGCACGTTTCACCCAGTATATGGGGAGGAGGAGGATGCTCCCTACCCAGGGGTCGATGGTAGAACCACACAGAGGCAAGTGCAATTTGGGGACCTACCCAGAAACCACTACTGCCAACAGACCACAACCTGAGCCTGGTGGGTTGGCCCTAGCAGGTGGTGGTGGTCTCCACGGTGTGGCTGAAGAAAGGAGACCAGCAACCCTGTGACCATGCCAGATGGTGCCACCATCCTCTCAGATGAGCATCTCTGAACGTGCTTAGGAGGGAACAGAGGCACCGTGGCAGCTTCATACTCTTACTGTCTTGCAGACATGTTGTGCCAGGCAGTTTTACTTGGTTTCATCTTCCTTCAGTCTATGAACTTTAATACAGCGCTGACTGGCAGTTGCAATGAAATCTGATTGGCAACAAACCCATTCAGGGACCCACGGCAGAAGAGCTTGGCAACATTGTGGTGCCATCTGTAGTCTTCCACACGAAAAGGAGGATGCAGGTCTCCTCCCAAGAGGACCACGTGGCATGCCAGCTCCTGGGGTGGCAGCTCAGGCCTTCTTAATTGTCAATGAGAGCTGCATACGCAAGTTTATGTCCCGGAGGCTTTGAAAAATCCATGCACAGGGCAGCAAGTGGGGAAGGGGCTGCGCAAGTGCCCTAAGACATGCCGAGGGGCCCAGGGGTATATACTGGCAGAGTTATGACACTCTATGGATGCTCTTGGGTATATATTGCCTACAAAATGACCCAGAGACTGTTGTAAGCAATAGGAACTTTCCAAACCAACAAATGATGGTGATTTCAAGGTAACTTAGATAACCCTGCAAGGTGTAGGCTGGATCAGTTTTGAGCTGGGACGCTCCAACAAGACGACGAGTAAATGCTGCGCCTCTCCGACCTCAGTAGGGCTCAGCCCAGATACACAGAAGAAGTTGCAAAACCCCCTTTGGAGAGTCGAAATTTAAATACGTGGGGATATAAAGCAAACAAGGGGGAATACATGATGTTTTCCATGAAACGGGCTGCACTGTCATGCATACTTGGGAAAAGGGAGGAGGAGACTTTTGCTAGCGTGGAGGGGAGGTTTGGGTGGAGCAGAGGGCAGGTGCGAGCCCGTGGGCGCTGGTGAGAGAAGAGGCGTAGGAAGGAGCGGTGTGACTGCAGGCACTGCGGGTAAGAGGAGGCATCACTTGGGTGTCGGAGAGGGGGGACCCTCAGCTCGTGGATCCCGCACTGCTACCTGCTCTGGAGAACAAGCCTGGTCCTCAGTTACCTAGTTGAGTTAATTGCAGTACCTTTGCAAGCCCGAACCGAACAGACCCGACCAGCTCCTCGAAAGGAGACCCTTTTGCCGGCACAAAGGTTTGCCCAGGTTTCACTAGATCAGTTTTAGCAAACATATTCATTAAGCTGCTGCTGCGCTGACAAGATCTGAGGAGGTAAGGAGGGAAAATGTCCGGTCTTGTGTTACTCCAGTGTGTCTGACAGGAGCATATTTAGTCTCTTTCCAGTGAATGACACCTATTTTTGGGGTAGAAAAAAACCCAATTGTCTGACAACGTCACACTTCCTATGCCCCTTATTTTTCCTTGGGAAGTATCTTCAGCTGTGAATACGTATATATACCCTAATGACAGTCAGCTGTCACGTCTGCAAACATACATTTACCTCCCATTAAGGGCTATTTGCCCCTTTTTGTGACCTTTCACCAGCTTTCCATACCCTGGCCATGTGGCACAGATGGTATAATCCTGTCAGGCTAAGGCAGGTGACAGTGCTGCTCAGTGTTTAGTAATCAGTGACTGTAATTAGCCAGACTGGACGCAGGCTCAGATAATAGGGCAGTCAACCAGCTGCCAGTCATGAGGCTTTTCCTGTGGACTGCAGGAGATGGGAGAGGGGACGACATAAAGAGGCCGCGCATTTTTCCAGCACACTTTATACAGAACCGCTGATAACGTTTTATGCGGTGTTTGTTAATTAAAAAAAGAAAAAATTTCCTTTTTACTCCAGCATGACTGATAAAGTGTGTTTCGCATCCCGTGGGCATACAGGAGCTTTTCAGTTGGTTGTTAAATCTGATGGCGGCGTCTGGAGAGAGTTTAACAGCACCAAAGCTTTTTCCTATTTGGAGACTATCTTGCCATGCTCCCCTTATGTAGACACGTTCGCAAGCACACAAAATGTGCATGGACAAAGCGCTCCAGGTTCCTGACCCCTAAACCAACTGGTTTAACACAGGAAAGTGCTGTCACGAAGCTACTAGTCATCTGCATTCAAATGGCAGGATTCAGACAAACAAAATTACACTTAGTTGTCGTGAAAGGAAAGAAAAGCCTAAATTAATACTAATTAAAGAGCTACTGTTAAAAAAAATATGATCGGGTATTGAGACTACTGGCATTAAGAAGTTACCAGAAGAAATACTTTTAGTGATTTTTGTTCTTTTCAGGGAGCTAGGTGGCCATCCTTATTTCTGATCTTGTGCTAAAGTACACATTTAGACAATATGTAAGCTGCACAGCCTGTATTTAAGAGAAGTAGGCAGTGGGCTGAACTGACCATGTTTTCATGTGAGAGATGACTCACGGTCTCCTGGATGGTAGAAAATTCTCCATGCTGAGCAGATGCTCGTGCTCTTACAGTTTGTTCGGGTGAAAGAGGTTTTATTACTAAAGAGGCAACCAGTCATCTCTCGCCGAGGAGAGGCTGGCATTCATTGCCTAGGAGGGCTTTTTTTTTTTTCCTACTTCAATATTCCTTTCCTATTTTTAAACATGTGCCCGTTATTACAAAGACACTAATAATGAAATATATTTAATTAAAAAAAACAAATGCATGCATCACAATGAATCAAGTTCACCACGTCTTTTATTACATATATTCCACTGGCTTTTCTCCCTCTCCCCTTCTAAAATTACGCTATTTATCTGCACGGAGCAGATACCTTAATCTTTTGGGGGGGGGGGGGGGAAGCAGAGAATAATTTCAATTTCCATGCATTTATGAAAAGACATTCTTAAATAGGCCAGAGAAAGAGATATTGCATCTATAAATAAATTATTCCGAGGCGGGCGGTGGGATGGGGTTACACACGGCCATTGTGCGGGCAGGCTGCAAAGCCGGCCCCGGGAGTGCAGCTGTTGTCTTTGTGCCGGGCGCTCTGCCGCTGCCATTGTTCCCCCCACCACAACAGGCCCGTCGGGGCGGCGGGGAGGGCGGCAGGGGCGAGAGGATGGCTGCGCATGGATAACGCCTGGCACCGGCTCCGGGGGCAAGGCCAGGCTTCTCAGCTGCGGCGCTATCGGGCTGCGGGGCTTTCGAGCCGTCCCCCGTCGTCGCCCCCCTCCCCTCCCCGAATCAGCAATTTCGGGCGACGTGAATGCGCTTCGCCCCTCCTGCGCGTGCCAGCTGGATCTTACCCAGACACACGCGCGCACGCACACGGGGTTGTGTCAACAGATGGTGTAAAAGGGGACAAAAAGGACAGTATTTCCAAACTGAATATGTAATATCAAACAGGTGTGGAGGTAAGAGGCGGGCGATGAATAAGGAACGCCGTGCCACGCAGAAGGGCGCCCCGGCGGCTGGCAGCAGGGCGGCGGGAGGGCAGCGCGTCGCTGTCACCGTGCTCTGCTCAACAGGACGGGGCAAACGGCCACCAGCTCCCCGCTGCCTGCGCGGTCCCCCGTAAGGCACGGTGAGCGGGGAGGGCCCAGCCGCCCGAGGACAGCCCTGCCCCGAGCAGCCGGCGGAGGCGGCGTGTCCCGCTCATCGCCCGCATCGCTGCCCCGTTTCCCGTGGCGCCTCCCAAAGCCCTGCGCAAAGACGCTCGGCCTCTCAGCACCCTAAAGCCGCGCCATGCTCGCCCCGCTCCTCCAGCGAGGGTGGAGGGAGGACGGGAGGACAGGACACCACCAGCGGTGGAGTCCCCAGGTCCTGCTACCTGGGAGAAACACCCCAGGACAGCACAACCCGAAGTGATTGTACTAATCTGGGACCGTGCTGTCACCGCAGATGCCCAGGGGACATCTGAGCCGGGGTTGCTGAGCGTCGGCACAAGAGGCATTCGTGCCACGGGAGGCACTGAGGGGCCCGTACCTTCCTCTGACAACGTCACTGATGCCCGTTACCCTTCTGCGGACCTGCTGGCGCCCAGGACGGCTGTCCCTCATGCCGTGCCAAGGAGCGAGGCCACCAGCGCTTCAGGGCTGCAGAGCGCAGGTGGTACCACCAGCCCGGCCATGAGGGAGGGACGCGCCTGCAAAACCCAGCGGGACCATTCACCCCCAAAAAGGCGACAAAGCAGCCATGCTCTGCCCCAGCCGAGGAGTCCATCATGGTCAAACCACCTATACGTTTGTACCCCAAGATTTGCACCCCAGTTCACAAAATAGTGGTAGAGGGGAGGGGAAAGCCATACTGTCCTTTCCCTGGCACAGCAGCTCACCACCACTTTGGAGATCTTCTCCTTCCTAAAACCCAGAGGAAATCTCCCACTTTTCAGCAGACTGCTGTCCGGTCTTTTCAAGCTTCTCCTCCGCTGCTGAACAGAAGTATTCATCTTAAACCTATTTTAACTTGTTTTTAAAAATTTTTATATCTCTGTCTGATTTCTCTATTTATTTCCAATTGGTGTGGGTCTCGCTGTCTGACAGGGATGGGATCACACGTCAGTCTCGCTGTTAAGACCGCTAACGGAGACCAGGAGAAAGGGATTCCTGATGTGAAAGCCGTGGCCACGCTCCGCAAGGGGGGGTGGAAACAAAGATGTCCCTTACTGTGGGACTGGGGCTGAATCACCTGATGCTGCTTGGATGGCTTCCATTGCCGTCAGACAGCATACGGCTGCTTTGTAAACTTGCCTTCATGTTGTTGTGTTGTAGGTACCTAACGTCTATATTCCTAAAATCTTTCTTTGGCTAATCCCAAAGTTACAGAGTGTGTCTATGGTGCATGCATTGTGTACAAATCTACCTTATAGACAGTCATCTATTTCACTTGCAATCTGGTACACATCTGTTATATGTAAAGGATGAGCTTCCTGCTCTCACTGCTTTCTAATTATTTTCACCAGAACTATGTTCAGCCCAAACTGAGTATTGCCATTTCTCCATCCTCCATGATCCGTCAGCTGCGTTCAACACAATTAACTCTCTTCTTTGTCTTGCAATCTTGCCCTCACTTACCTTGCTTGGTCATTTTCTCCTTCCTCTCCCTAACTGGGTCAGTCAGAGGACCTTCCCGAGTCCTCCTCCAGTTTTCCATGGAGATGCCAGCAGGTCCTCACCGTGGCCCCCTTCTCGTTTTTTCAGATTCACAATACCAGCCTCCACCACAGGCACCCATATTTCAATCATCTTTCTCCCAGCAGCCTCTCCTTTAACATCTCTGTAATTCAGTAAAGTCGTTGAGTTTAGGTTACTGGAGAGCCCACCCTAATCTTCTACTCTTCCAATGTGGCTACAGAAGATACTAAAATACAGAGGCTACCGCCCAACTCGCCGCCGATCAATGCTGTCTCAGTTTCAACCTGTGTTCTCTCGCTTGCACATCTCTGTCTTGTCTGACATGTGAAGGTCTGTGTTTGCACATCACAGCCGGGGCCTCTGTCCCCCATTGTCTTAATTATGGACTCAATGTGCTGCAGATATATAAATCATGGAAATTTAATCAGGCTTATTGCATCTCTCATCTGCCAGCACCGACTGAAATGAAAGCTGTGGCGAAATAAAGGCTATCCTAAATGAGAGGGAGCAGCAATGCTACATTGTGCTTTTGAGCCTTTTCTCAAGATAAAGCATCGCTGAGGACCTCTTCCCGCACACACACCCAGGTGCAATCCCCAGCTCAAGCAAAGTCATTTATTTAAAACTTATACTCAGCATATACATGGGATGGACACAGGATCCAGGCTGACAAGCTGCACATGGTTTGTTTGCACGGAAGATGGGAAGGGAGGAAAGCTTGTGGGATGCTCCTGGGGACAGTCACTGTGTCTTTCAGAGGCAACAAAACTCCGGGGTGAGAACAGGGGGCAGGTGGGTTCAGGTTGGGGCATGGAGCAAGTGGGCTGGGTTTCTTTGCTGCCCTGCTCTGCGTTGCATACCCCTTCCTTTCCAGGTTGCTGTGAATCCTCATTCCTTACCAGTCCCACCATGGTGTTCCCCTTCACATCCCTCACTCACCCGCTCCTTGCCAGTGGCACAAAGTGGGGAAGAATGAGTCCCTCCGCGTTTAAACCAAGCTCATTAAAAGCCCGGCCATGAAACAGCAGGCCACCACCTCCATAGCCAGCTCTACCAGTTCAGGCACAATAAATACTACCACTGGAGTAAGCATTTAAGCAGACATGTGGGGCAACTTGTCAGGTAATTTCCATTTGCTTAATCAGATCCTGCAATAGGCGTTAAATAGTAACGTCTCCTTACACTGCTGAGAACCTGACTTATCTGCAGGCTATTTCCTAGTAGGAAATTGAGGCTGATAAAGTGAATCCACTCAGCGTGGGCTACAGCTATAGCCAAGCCAAATACATATCCAAATGGGGATGGAAAAAGATCTCATCTTGATATGAGAATTTGGGTGAAGTGCAATAAGCGTGCGTTGTCAAAAGGACACGGCACACTGAAGTTTTTCATCACTGTGCGTTGCCAGAGCCTGCATGATTAGCACCTATTGAAATCAATTAGTTTAATCACAGTAATATCCTCCAGGTCTGGAGGGGTTTGTAAGACGAGGCCCAAAACCTTGTCTCTACTGGGAAAATTACCCATTACTGACAATGGCTACACCCTAACAGATGCAGATGAATAAGTAAACACATTAAGCTGCTGAGGTAGACTAGGACAAACAGCACTGCTTAGTAACCACTCCGTGTTACTCATCTGCCAATGTGTTGGCTGCTATTTAACTTGTTATGTCCTGATTGACACTTGGAGCTAAACAGCGTTCAGCCTTTGTTCCTTTCGCGAGCAAGGTATGAAGTCTGAGTATTTGTGGTTTGCAAAATAGCATTTAAAAACAGAGATGAAAGAGTTATTATAATAAAGCAGAGGATAAAATCAATGCTGGAAAATTATTTTAACTTCAAAACATTCCTATAAGCCCTGCTGTATAGGATGGAACATAACACAGATTATAGCCAGTACTAATAAGCAAGGATGAAAGCAGATACTGTGCAAAAATTTGGGGAGGGGAGCAGAATTAAGTACTAAGTCAGACCAGCAGAGCTGTCAAATGTGTTAGACTATATTCACAAGCGCTCATGTGTGATATGCAGGCACAAAACATAAACATTTGTTTGGTTTGTGTAATTTTGCTTTTTAGAGTAAAAGGGATTTTTTTTTTAGGAGGTGGGCTTTTATCTACATGCCGGAATTTTAAATGTCTTATATCCTGCAAGAACTGTTTGAAGCAGTTCCAGAAGAACTGCTTTTCATTAGCAAGTGCTGACTCAACGATCTGTGGAAATGTATTGAGTTCATCAAAAAATTTAAAGAAAATTATTTGGTTTTGCTTCTAAAAGATTAAATAATTTCACTTGGACTTCATCACTTCAGTCATTATATACTATAAAAGTTAATGTTTCAAGTCTGTTATCACTTGAAATTCAGAATAATAAAGCCAAAACAAACTGGTTTGATTTCAGGGAAGTCTTTGATAACAGTTCTGTTGATGACTTCAAGAAAAGCAACTCCCAAATGTTGTTTCTGAGTAAATTTTGAAATTTCATTTTTTTGTTTAAATTTCAGGGGGGTGGGGGGGGAAGAAAGTGTTGGCATTTCTTAAGGAACATAAATGTTGAACTTAGACAGATACTAATATAATTGTGCCCAGCAGCCATGGGGTTTCCTTGAAGTGAACAAGTGCCTGCGTAGTTATATGTGATCTAAGTTTGGACATAGGTGATACAAGTTTGGACATGAAGCCTATAGGGCTGCCAGGGCAGGGCACCAGAAGCTTTGCAGGCTGCTCTAGTATAATCCAGACTCACGGTTGTTGCTTTTCTGCAAAATAAGCAAGTCTACAGTTACACTTTTTCCCACTCGGGGCAGCTGTGTAAAAGACACTAAGAAGACAGCCTGTTTACACCTGTGCTCCTAGACAGCAGGCTCAGGCACAGTCACTGGCCCTGAGGCTCCGCAGCAGGGCTATGTCCCTGCTCTTGGCCCTTCTCACCCATCAAAAGAGAATGGTGGGAGAAACAAGCACCCATCTATATCAGCTTTATCAGCTGGCAAGTGAAAGACGTGATTTTTTTACATTTCATATCGAAGCACAGCGGTGTAGGCGTGACTCTTTATGCACTTTTTCAAAGCCCCTGATTATCAAGTTAAGAGCAGGGGGCTAAAATCATGTCCGTTCACCACAGGCTACAAGAGAGTCTGAAGCCAGCAGTTATCTATCTCAGAGAGGATTACTCACGTCATTTTCTGGCCCGTGCCCCCAGTTTGTTTTCTGTTCAGCCAGCCTGCAGCAATAGCCCTGAGAAACACAGCTTCTTCCTTTCATCCCTTGTTCACCCTCAGTTCTTCAGATTTGGTTCATATCAAGTATCAACTTCTGAACAGATGAGCTTATCCTACAGTCACAAACTCTTCAAACTCAAGAAGCATCATCTGCTCCCAGTAAAACTATCTAAACAGCCTAGCTCCTCCGCTGACAAATTCCTCCAATACTGCCACATATCGTAGGAATGGTCAATACTCAGACCAAAGGTCTACCTGGCCCAGAAGCCAGCAGTAATTACTCCAACAGCAATCAACAGCAGATGCCTAGGGAAGAGCATCAAAAGACAGCAATGTTTTTCCCAGAAGATGTGTTTGGGACCACGTGTGCCAGTTGTAATGTCTTTGTGTTTAGTTTTCCACAGTGGGATCTTCTTACATGGATCTTTCGGTGTTGTTTTTCAGCCCGTACTAACTCTCAGCATTCATACGTGCACCCACAAGTTCCACACTGCATTAGGAAAACCACTTTTGGTAGTTTTCAACTTCTTACGTGCTGGGCTTGTAGACACCTAGATCTTGTTGGAAAGAGGTAAGGAACAATCAGCGTCTCTGTTCTTTTTCCTCAAAATTAAAAGAATCTTACAAGTCACTCTTTGAAGGCATTTCCATACTTATTTCCTTTCTAGGAACTTTCTCCAGTTCTCCACTAACATTTTTAAGAACAGGGGACACAAACTCTGTAGGGATTTATGCAGTCTCTTTTGTTCTCTATTTCTTTTCTAATAATTCCTAACATTCAATTTACATTTATATTGCTACTGAGCATTAAACTAATGCTTTCATACGAACTACTCATTATAATTCCAAGATCTCATTCCTAAGTGGTAACGTTCAATTCAGAGCCCATCACTCTACATGGAGAGTTAAGATGGCTTTTTTCCAGGGTATCACTTATGTTTATCCACATTGAACTGGTGATATCAAAATTTGCAACACAGTCAAAACTTCAAGCTCAGCAAAACAATAAATATTTTTTAAAAAGATCAAAATTGTGTTTTATTAAGAAATACTCACTTGAATCTATTTCACTGAAGAATTTCCCAACAATGATACCATGAAAGCGTAGCATCAAAAGACCTCTATGCATCATTTGTTACCACTTTCTTTTGAGCAATATCACTCTCTCTCTTAATATTCTAATGAGTCATCATGCTATCTTAGAGCCACAACTCGTAGAGACAAGGGAACAGAAGCAAATCTCACCTTTCATTAACAAAAGTCAACTAAATGTCAAGCTATCATGGGTGTTAAAGTTAGAGCTTAAAAATGTGATACAATTGCATGATCAAGAACAGTAAACAGATGAAGAGGACTTAACTTTTTTTCATTTTTACATCCATATTAAGCCTGTTCCATGCTTTTTGAAGCATAGCTTTTAACTGGATAACAGAATTATGGTAGTGAACATGAGGCACATGAATACTTACAGTATAGCAAACATATTTAGAATGGCAACGTGTGATATAGTACTCAAATAGCCTAGAGCTAATTGGGTTTTTCTTTCTTTTTTTTTTAAAAGAAATCTGGAAATGCTGTCAAATGAATCATATCATCAAGACCATACTGGTTCTTGAGAACATCTTGGTGAGAAAAGATTTAATACATTCAGGAAAACACAACAGACCACAAAGATTTAATAGCAAGTAGCGTGGTGGTGAAGACTCTGATGTTGGACACTCCTATTTAAGACCTGATGGTGATATTATCTCATTACCCAAATGAGTGTTCTGCCCCCCAGGCTCTTGACTAGTCGAGGAAGAGTTGCTTACAATCTCTCTTCATGGAGCTGTTCCAGCATCAGATACCAAGATCCTGATCTGAAGCACTCCAAGTTAGAAAAACAAAGCATGAAAAATACAAGCATTAGGGAAAAAACCACGCTCATTTTATATAAAAAGTTTATGGCATATATCTACAGATACAGGTAATACTTTGCCTCTGTAACTCCTCTGTTTTCTTTTCTAGTTTTTGTTTTTAATATAGTCAGATGTGTGAGAAAATATATACTGATTGGGAATGTAAATACTATGGTTTGTAGGTGCTGTTAGAAATTATTTACCAAATAATTTCCAATATTTACCAACATCCAAAACATACACAGTTTTAACAATTTTGAGGGCAAGTTCTACTCTCACCTAAGTATGAATCACTAGCTTAAAAAGAAGCCCCAAAAGGATTACTGGTAGTTTTAGAAAACTCTTAATTTTCTAATTTAAATTCTTTGGAAGTACCAATTTTAGCATTCCAAAAAAATTAATACTTAAAGTCATCTTGAGAATAAATAGCTCCTCTTCTACATCCTCATAAGCTCTAAGCATTACGAGATAATATTTATGCACACACCCAGTGTTCACAAAATCTGTTATTTCCGTATTTTCCCTGGAATGATGCGATCTACTTTTAAATCAGAACAGGGAAAGATTTTTTAGATGATCATTACATTATGTGGCATACAATAAATGTAAGTCATCTTATTTCCATCCAACCTTCACATGTTACAGCATAAATATTGGATAGGATTTTATCCAGTACAAAAACAAGAATTTGTGTCTCAGGTCTTTTATTTCTAGTAAAAGGCAGATTACCTTGTACCATGCTGTACTCCTCATTTTCATTTTATAAAAGCAACCCTTCTTTCATCTCTCTGTCAATTTAATTATGAAGTGTGAATTGTCACATTTCTAGTACACGTTATAGTCCCTGCTCTGAGAGCGTTATGATTTGCACTTTTAATAGTGTATCGCTGCACAGAGGTTGGCATGAAGACCAGTAAACCTCGGCAAAGCATCCACTCCTTGCTCTGGGACCCACTAATGAGTAATAACCAAGCTTGCTAACCAGACAAATTAGTGAAGGCAAACACCTCCCATCTTTTTCACGCAGTGGGATCCACCTGCTAGACACCTGTCTGTCAGCTGAAAGAGGAGACACATGGCTTGCTGCATCGGGGTAAGGAATAATGATGACACTCCTGTCCAAGGCTAAAATCTTATTTTGGTGAGATTCTTTGCAGGGGAACAATCTATCGTAACTGCCTCACCCCAAGAGTCCTCTTCTCTTCTGTTCAAACACCTCTGTGTGGAGATACATTAAATGATTTCTGCCATGTTTGCCAGAAATGTCTTTAGGAAGTCAACCTGAAACTCGCTGTTGTAATATTCATTAGCCTTTTTGGTGCTGGGAGTTTATTTAGATTGGTTTAGTGGGTAAATGCGAGAAACTTCTTGACTTTAATTTGCCCCAGCTGCCTTATTTGTTCTTAGGTGGCTCCCGGTCCATCCAGCTAACCACTGCTCCTGTGGTAGGCTCATAAAGCGCTATCACCACTCAGGCACATCTAACATGCATTATTTATTCAACTCTTCTCTCTTCAGTCGGTGCCTCCTGTTCTCCTGTATCACTTTGGCCATTCTCCAAATTACAATACCATCACTAGAGTGTATTTAAACTCATACAAAGTTCTCAGCCATTTCCTCTCAGGTTGAGAGGTTGTTTTGAGATCGATTGAGGTTGTTTTGAGATTTCCAGTGTTGGGCAGATGATAATTGAAACTGAAATGGCCCCATGGATTTTAGTTTTTGTGCTTTCTGACCCTTCCAAAAGCTGCCAAGTACACTAAGTACCAAAAAGTGAGAAACAGGAGAAGCTGGGACGTGTAAAACCTCAAATATTCATTTCCACTTTGGATTTTGACAGAAGCTTCAGTCATTTTGTATTTTGCCTGAATCACTTCAGTCTGTATACATAACAGATGGTCAACAGGTGAAAAAAAAGCCCGAACTTATTTATAACTCCCAGCCTTGTACTGAAGGCTCAAAAGCGTCACTAGCAAGAAAGCTGGGATGATAATGCCTCAGATAGGGATATAACATCCTACAACTCTGTAGATGTAAAAAGGATTCTGGCTAGAATATCATCAATATGTGGCAGTCAGTATGAACAGCACTGCTAACTGGTGAGTTGGGTGGGAAGGGTCACCAACATGCTACCGTTGCCTATTCCTTGCATTTCAAGAATCCTAAGGAATGTCACAGCTACACATGCCGAGTGGCAGAAAGAAAAGGTTTTGCTGAAAGTGTATAACCACCTCCCACAAAATAAAAGTATGTTTGCTGTCAGAGTTTAGACAGTCTTCACAGAGCCGTGCAGCTCCAGGAGGTAGCTGATGCCAGTGCCAGTCTGGTCAAAAAGCAAGCGAGCACGCTCTTCCCTTCCTTCAGAGATACTGACCTTACTTGTGGAGGCAAACTTTGCATCGCTGGAAGTGAAAGTTTACTGGATTATCCGTTAGTTTGGACTTTTCACAAGTGAATTCCTCACGTGGCTGTGGGAAGGTTTTACACAAGACAGGAAAGAACTTGTAAAGTATTTTGACGGAGGTTCCAGATTTGTGAGTGTGTCATGTTCTGCCTATAGAACTATATAGAATAGGCAGAAAAGTATGGTATTTGTTCTATTATATATGCAAGTATACAATTAAGGAATGAGAAAAACTACCTTTGCCTTTTGGGAGGAAGTAAGCAAATTAATCATTTACTTCCCATGAGACAGTGTTACAGAGTTGAAGGGCACAGAAGTATTAAATGTGTTAGGCAATAATTACGAATTAAAAATTATGTTGTAGAATACGCATTCAGACATGACTTCCTGTTTTAAAACTTATCTCGGTGCAAAATACGTCTAACTAATACCAACACACTTGATCTTTAAATCTACACATAATAAACAGAGCACTTAGGTTTTATCTATTTGGATTTATAAACAACATAAGTGCAACAATCTGGTGCTCTCAGCACCTGTGCCATAAAAATACAGTTCTTGGAACAAGAAGCCCCCAGTTCACTGTTTCCATTGCACATGGCAAAGTTTATACTAATGAAACAAAACCACCCCATTTTCAGATGGAGTACGCATCACAGCTGCTCTCCTAAAACTCTTTATAACAGACAATGATCTAACTTTGTCCTGGCAATCAAGTAACTCAAATTACTTCAGACTTGGTGAAGGAAATGAAAGCTTCAGAACTGTGGCGCTTCTACTTATCCAATTAAAAGACCTGTGTTTGAGCATACTCTATATAGGGAGGGAAAAAGAGCTTCTGCAGGCAGCTGCCAGCAAGCTAGGGCTGCTGAGGTCAAACCAAGTGGTAGTCAAGGCCAAGATGGAGAGCCAGCTCCTACTAAACGGCATTGGGGTAGGAGCTCGCATCTTGAGGAGCGGTGAGGTCAAAAGCAATCCTGCCACAGGCACCGTGACGCCTGGAGCTCGCTCCCATTGTTCAACCGCATCGGTTGTACCTGGGGAGGGGAGGGAACGAGGGCCGCATCTCTGCGATGAAATCACTGCAGCATGTGCTTCCTTCCCTGATTTTGATCCCACTTGTGCATGGATACGAGGACAGCCGTGTTGCAGTCTCATCGCATTCTGTATGCATTGCCCAAAAGAAAGAAAAAAATTGTCAAAATTAATTTGGAAAATAATTCAGGAAGAATACAAAGACCATGTAGAAGCGGCTTAATGGCACAAGTTTCTGTTTGCAAAACCTTCAGTTACAGGCTATGATTCTGGCCCTATTAAAACAGAACGCACTTTTCTTTTTTTGCAGTCAATGCAATTTCAACAGGAGATGAAGCGTAAGCAAACAGAAAGTCTGTGGTGGAGCGATTTGCCAGCTCCAGGAGCACTCCTGCACTCCTCAGAGCTGGGAAGCTCTCACATGGCAACGTCCATCCCGACTCCTGTGGTGCCCAAGACTCCCTGCCGGGCCGACAGACAACAACTTGACCACGGTTGTTCATGTCAGTGCTCACCTTGACCCCAGCAGCAGGACGTGCCCTGGCCAAGAGACCTTGCAGCACCTCGGCGAGCCCGGAGCGCAGCAGATCACTTCCTCCGCAAGAGAAGCTATCGCAAGCACAACCCACCGGGTTGCGGATTTCTGTCCCAGCTCCCCACAGAATGATGAATGCGCCAAGTCTCGCTCTGTAAGGCACTTCGTGGCCTGGGACCAAGATCGATAAATTTCCAGAGAAAAGACCACGGTCAACAGTCACACAATGAAGGTTAGACAGTAAAATTAAAACTCGCCATGGGGAGAAGAGTATAATGGCTTTCCTGAGGACCAGTCCAGAAGATGTAATAAAAATTAGAAAGGTGCTTGAACCTCTTTTATCCCAAATGCAAAGCGTATTTCTTCATTTACATATATATTTGCATATCACAATATATGTTATTGGAAAAAAATCAACAAAACAAACCCAGTGACTCCAATATGCACATTTCTTCAACTGCATCATGGATGAAAATAAACCCAAAAAGACAGATGAGGAGTTATGCTTTGCTTATTACTTTTACGATAAGGTTTTCAGATACTGTGGTGGTAAACCTATTTTGAATAGCAAGCATTTGCTTGCTCCTATTATTCTACAATTTCTGTGGGAGATTTCTTGTCACCTCGGAAATTATACATTTGGTTCTAGGAAGAAAAATTAACTTTACTCAAAGGTCTAAGTAATTCGGATATATGGCATGCAGCATCTAAAACAAAAGTCTAATATCAACAAGCTCAGAAGTAGATTTTACGACTGTTAAATATACATGCTGCAAAAGATTAGATTTACTGCTTTGCTCGGATTGTGTTAGTCATTTATAACATTTGGGCACTGAGCAACGTAAACTTATTTTATGGTTCTTTCATCCTTTCTCAAAAGGATTCCAGGCTCTTACATAGGCAAATTCAACATAAGGTTTTCTGGGATATAAGCACTGCACATACAAAGGTATTATTTCTGATGAATAACTCTCTTTTAAGGTCTTTTCATGATCCATTAATTTATGAATTACACAGCAGAGTAGGGATTGTGAAGGGCTTAATTTCAGTTATATGTTGATCTTTTTCCCTTGAAGCAGCTTTTATCCAAAAAGTAAGTAGGACTAAAAATAACATGTTCTCTTAGATTGACTCTGACAGGTCTGATAGAATTTAACTGGTTTACTCTTTACTTATCAGAAGGTGGGCAGTTGGACTCATCCCAAAAAGCAAAATAGCAAAGAATAATTCTTAGGCTTGCTTCATTCACAGTACAGTTACAAAAAGCAATGCAGCTGCTGTGAAATAAAATTTACAGTAAGGAATGAATTATGCAAATAAATGCTGCATAAAGATTAAGATAAAAAACAACTCGGTAAAACTTTTTGACAATGTACTGGCAAACTGACTTCACGGGAGCCAGATTTCCAGCAAAACATCCTACCTCCACCTTGTCAGCCCTAATCCAACTCGGGTAAACTAGACGTAAGTTACTACTGACAGGTTATTTAGAGGTCAATGAGAAATTAGTCTCATGGTCCATCTTATTTGAAAAGAGTATTGCTGCTTTTGCTTATGGCTCAAAGAAAAGACCAAACAGCGATGAGCATAATTATAGAAGTATTCTTAGCCCCTAAATGCTGCTTCCCCCAAGGACTGAAGCATAGGGAAATTTCCACGGCCATCATAAATCAGCTTTATAGCTAATACCACAATGTTTAGAGCTATTATTTATTTCTCTTTTCTCTCCTCTCCCTTTTCTTAAAGCAAGCAAAAAACCCAACAGTCCTCAAAAGTGAGAGGGAGAATCTGCTCATAAGCTAAGGAAGCAATGATAAAATTCTGACCTCAGGAGTTTTTGGATCCAAGCAGCAACTGTGAACATTGCTGCTACACAGAATTTGGCTGGCTGCTTGCAGCACAATATTTAAAGAAATCCAGATTAGCTGCAATTAAGAGATCTGTTTATTGCTGACAGGGTGTGGCAATATGTAAGAAACTCACGGTATCCCGAGAGGGAGTTTCTTAACTTCCTTTTCCTTACCTTCAATGGTTTCTGTTTCACAATGAAAAAGCGTGAAAAAATGCTGACAATATTTACATTCAAATTCCTCTTGGAAATTATACTGGGCTTCAGTACCAGCTAAGATGAAGCTAACATAAACTTTAGCATGACCACAATCTTTCTTAATCCCTCTTTTTCTTCCACACGTTACCCCGGAGGCGTTACCTGATGATGTGTAGTCAGATCTTGGTTTCTTGAAGTTCTCACATTTTCGGGCATTGCAATTGACTGTAATGTTCTTGCCATGAGCATAATTGTCATCAAGAGATGAGATATCCATTTAACATTTGTATAATAATTCTTTTATCTGTCTTAATACACCTTATGAAACGAAGAGCAAGGTTTTGTTCAGAATCAAACCCAAACAAAGCTGTCTGTTCCATAGTGTTGTGGTTTGGCTCTCCAAAATGGGTTCTCTACGTGTCAGTAAATCTGTGACAGTTTGAGAAAAAATAAAAAAGATTCATTATGAAGGTAATATTGTCTGAAGTCCAAAAAATCATGTAATTTTCTTGAAACAAGCACACACATGAAATTCTAGGGATAAATGGGTAAAAGCTGCCTAAGCACACCTGAAAACATTTCAAATGGAAATTGTGGATTCTATGCCATCTCTAAAAATCCAGTCATCTCTATACAAGGAAGCCAAATGCAGTCACTAAAGGTCTTATTTTATCAGCTTATAGGACGGAATCATTTCTTATATACACATTCAGTCCCCAATCACATATTTAAAACTGATCTAGTTAAATTATTTCAAAATTCTAATTTGGACATCAGTCACAAGATCGACTTACTGCTATTTAATAGCTCACTAGGCTTCAGCTGAGCATAGTAACAGACTGAATGCACATTCTTAAGACTACAAGCAAACATGAGGAAAAGAAATCATTTAAACCTGTGCAAAATGGAGTTATTTGATCTAATGATTTCTGCTTTGCGTTGGTGATGGGCTACTGGATTGCACACAGGTTCATCTCCACTGACATGGGGTAACCCATTAAGCCACTGCAACTCAATTTCATGTCTGACTACATAGACAGAATTGAACTGATAGAGTTTAAGCAAAGTTTCACATTGTCAAGGCGGCTACGGTCTTCCTAAGGTAATAGGTACTTTTCCAAACGGGAGAAGCATTGAGCATTTCTCTGCTCTAAGGCCTTATATACACATAAATGTTACGCTGCCCATTTTAACACTACCAAGATAGTCAATACCCATATCTGGGTTTGTGTGTTGCAGTTAAGCTGATATTAGCATAGCCATACTGGCATAGTTCCTTTTATGCAGAAGAAGGACTACTTCATCACGAGGGATCTTCAGCCCTGTGTAATTATATCCACGTTTACAGGCTGTAGCAGTTGTCAAATAGTTGGACCAGCACAAAACCCCCACCCCTATTTGTTAATTAAGCAAGGTCATTTTGGAACAATCAGTGGTAGTTTCCAGGTAGCATGTAATCTAGCTTTCTCAGCCATCGCCTGACACATTTATAAGCCTCTTTATGTGTAAGGCAGGTGTAGATGAGAAGCTGTTTCACTTGCAGACAGCAGGCAGAATCACGCTGTTACGAATACAGGAAAAACATGTGGAAGGTAACAGAGAAAAGACAGATCACAGACTTTGTCTGAACTCCAAAACGCACAAATGAGTCACCGCCACAGAGCGCATCGGGGCGATACCAACTATCGCTACAAGAAAAGCGCTGACCTAGCATGGGAAACAAGAAATGTCTCATACTCGTTCGCCGAAATTCTAGTTGTTTCATGAATTGTATATTTACAGCTTAAGTTTTTGCCTGCATTGAAAAAGCCAGCAGGTTTTTACTGTCTGAAACCAAGTCCAAATAGTTATTTTGATTAAAGACCTAAAATAGTCAATAACTTGTTGAAAATACGGGCAAAGAAGATTCACACCACTTCTCTCCACTTCCAGAATAACATCTGCTGTTTGTGTTGTTTGAAAGTATGTGTCTGTGCTTGAAGACTGAAGACCTGCATGTTGCTGGCATAACGTGTAGGATTTTTAAAGGGGTGCAGTAGAGCATCGCATGTCATTGAGTCTAATGCCAACACTAATCACTTTTGAAATAATCCAATGAAATATCAATATTTTTCCACAATGTAGAGGCCATTTGGATAATGACCACCACCTCAGAAGAGCAGTGACAGATTCCCGTGCCATCACACTTTGACTAGAAGCCTCATGTGCACTGTACACTTTTTTGTGCTCTGAATTGCAGCAGAATCAGGCTTACCAGCCCCCTGCAGTCTCTGTGGACCTGGCAACTGCTGTCAAGCAGGGTGGCTGGAGGACTGGTCCTTTTCCAGATGCTAAGTCTTACTCTTCTTTACAAGGAGCAGAGGAAAAGTTCAGATGAAGGCAACTACAGAAAATCCAGTAGGTGCTTTGGGGAAAAGAGAAGAACCAGCTGGGGTTTCAGAGTCAAGAAAAGAAAAAGGGGTAGGGCGGTCACCACCACCCATAGACTGCACACGTGTTGACACTAAGCTGCATCAAACATTTCTCAAAAAAAGTGCACTTTCCTTTCACCTCCCAGGACATCTATTAGTGCACGATGTCTTATAAAAGTGAGGGAAGACCAGGAGAAACGGCTCAGTAGTACCTACAGGTCTGAGATATTCTGGCAGCAAGACAGTGCACCAGGCAGCAGAAACAGCATCACAGTCATGGTAAGCAAGGGCCAACCTAGATTTACGATATTCTCTTGAGAAGGAGCAGGGGTTGAAGAAGGAGGAGCACCTCTCTGCACATCTACTGATGAGGACTTCCTCTGAAGTTCTTCACATCTCCAATGAGGCCAGGAAGGAAATGTCCAATAGCAACTAAGACCCATAGCAGACTAAAACACAGCTTCATTTGACCCACACTCAGGAATTGTCCTTCAACAGGATTTTACAGTTCAAATTTCAAACAGGGCACAACAAGGGAGCTGGACGTATCAGCCACTTAAAACATTATCTTCATAACTTCTGTCAAATTGCGGAAAAGGAGAAGTCTGGCGGGAGCAGGCTGTTCATCTAGTCTGTGTGGATCACCTAAGCCGATAATTTAGTCTCTTGTGATATCTAAACCATGGCCTACTTATTTTAAATTCCAATAAAGGGCTAATTAGTGCTAATTACAGTAGCAGGGATAGTGACGCGGCCATTCACACACAAAGAACTCGGCAGAGACCAAACTCCACTTACATGTAGGTCAGCAAAAAGAAAAGAGCGCGCTGCACTTTGTCACATCTCATTTGGGTTGCCTTCAAAATGCTGAGCTAGAAGCAAAAGATACCACGGTTCATTTCCAATCCCCCGTCTAATCCTCTCACCCTTAATTTATTTTAAAAGTTTAATCAGAAGTTCATAAAGCTCCAATATAAATTTTTAAATAAAAAAAAATTAAGAACCTGCAGGTAAGCATTTTAGGAACTCATGGCTGGCCCAAGTTTCATTATGAATAAGGACTTTAGCAGTTCACTTTTCTGCAAATGCTGCTGTGATAAAACATAACTTCCATTCCCTCGCTGTTCCTTCAGGGATGTGTCATTTATGGAAAATAAATAGAAGACTTCTATTGCAAAGAATCCATGCTCCATTCAGGGTCAATGAAAACCTGCACCTCACTCTGGAGTTTCTGGCAGCATAGTACTAACTTTTCTGCAGAAACTGTCACTAGCTGCTAGAAGCCCTGGTACTAATAATGAAAGTACTTGTAGATATTCTTAGTATACAAATAATGTAGTATTTGCAGAAGGAGAAACCTGACTAATTTGGGGGTTTTCGATTTACTGTTGCTTGATGAAATTGATGGTATTAATAGTTCTTCAAAGAAGTCAGCCAGCTTGGGAATACGGATTGCTATAATGTTCTTGGATTTCCAGGAGTCAAAGTGTTTTGACAAGTTCTCTCTCTAAAGGCTCTTAAAGAAACTAAGTTATCAGAAGGATGAAAATTCTTTAGTAGATTAATGATGTGTTGGAGCGTAGTAATAAATTGTTTTCGCCATGAGAGAGAAGCGATCAGGGATCTGCACTTGAACTTGCTCTCTTCAGTATATTCATAAATGATCTGGAAAAGGGAATTCATAATGAGATGGCAAAGTTCGCTGATGATACAAATTACTCAGAACAGTCAATACTTCAAAAGGTGTCGTTATACTGAACACTGAGTGATTCAGCAACAAAAATGTAGACGTTATTTAATATCAATAGATGCAAAGTAATACACATGGGGGAAGAAACAAACCCTAACTGCACATACACAGTCACAAGCAATAAATAAATTATTTATTAACACTTCAGGAAGAATCTCGGACTCCTTGTTGAGACCTCTCTGAAAACATCTGTCCAGCGCTCGCTGGCAGACAGAAAGAGCAAACTAAATGTGACAAATCATTATGTAAGGATGAAAAGTCAAAAGACAAAATATTACACTGCTGTATAAACCCAGACTGCATCCACATCCAAAATAATTCACTTGGGTCTGGTTGACCCATGTCCAAAGGTTTATTAGAAGTAGGAAGGGCATATGCTGGACAACACAGATGAATAGCAGTACACTACCGTAACTGTACAAGGATGGATGAAAGTACTTTTCAACTTGGAAAAGCGATGACTAAGAAGAATATGATAACTCTATGTAAAAGTGAGAATAGCATAGATAGTAAGGAACAATTTTTCACTATTTCTCATGTCGTAAGATTTATCAGGCACCAAATATTACCGTTTAAATCAAACAGATACAATTTTTTCAGATAATTCATAGCTGCACTGTATAGTTTATTGCTAAAAGAATGTTGTGGCTAACAAAAATATAAGCGGGTTCAATAAACAATTAGAACAATCTAGAGAAAGGATTCAGCAAGGTCTAATAAATATATAATGCACTTAAATCTACAGTTTAAGTAGCATGTGCATTGCGCACAGCTGGAAATTGGAGAAAGTATCACTCCGTGCTTGGCCTATTCTCTCCGCTAAGAAACAGTTAAGAGATCATGCCCAGCTCTGATTTAGAGTGGCCATTCTTATCCTATTATTTAGACCCAAAAGCCTGAAGTTTCATGATCTAATTATACCTGCCTTCAAGAAACAACTTAAATTTGGCTTCTATTTTCAGCACCAGGCAGGAAAGCCATTAATTCTCTCTTGCAATAAATAGGGGCTGAACATTGCTGGCACAATTATTAACTCCTTCCTCCAGCAAGCATGTTCTGTACTGCTACAGCAATCCCTTCTGACTTCAGAACAAACACCGCTCCCTACTTACTCTTCTTCATCTGCCTGTGTATCCAGTTGATCTCTCATCTTGTTCTTCATTACATCTATCATATGGTACTTTACTGATTTTTGCACAGAGAGATAGCTTTTGTGTTCTGGTAGACGTCTGACAGTGTATTACACGCAACCTTCAGTCACATCACATCGTATTCAAAGGCAATATATCTAATTCGTCTACATTCTGCAGTACAATTTTATTTTCTGAACTGACTTTTATTCAGCTTTGTCTCCCCATACATTTCAGAGTGTGACAACATACAAATCATTCCCAGGATATCGTATATATGGATAATATATTTTCAACATCATATTCACCAAACTATTTATATCAACAGTTTTATTGATCAGTCACTTATGTTCCTTGGGTTATGAAAATAAGGTTTTAATTATAAAATCAGTACTTAGATGGGTACATGAAGCTGCAGTTAAAAACGGAAGAGGTGAGAAAGCTGCAGCCTGCTCAAGCTCTAAGGTAGGGCTTTACCTCAGCACTAATAAGAAGGCAAGGTGTGCAAAACCCACCCCATCCACTCTCTCCCCTAAGCAAGCTTATGCCCAAATTAAACTGGAGAAAAAACAAGAGTTACAGATAATGACTGAGCTTTTTAATAGAGTTTATATGCTTCACTTCCACAGCATTTTAATGAAATTTGAATGCCTAATTCTTCTGGGTTCTTTTAAAAATCCCAGTCCGCATCACCAGATGCATAAACTATGACTGAATGCTTTCTTTTAATGTTTCCTAGTCACAGGGCAGACGAACCACATTCTGTACAAATTATAAACTGTGTTTACAACAACCAAGTAAGTGCAGGAAGGCCTGGATTAACCCAAAATACAAGGGATGATTTGTAAAAGTTTTAGTTGCTGACTGGCCTTCAGAAGGTAGACAGCGAGTGAATAAAACACCAGAAGGCTGGTTCTCAGAATAAATCAAAAATCCATTTCCAGAAACTTTAAAGCCTTTAAAATACGGACTTTACAGCAATAGAAACAGTGATAGAAGAAACATGTATTTTACTTCCTCATCTTTTTGCATCGATGAATCCAAAACTGCTCTGCAGATACACCTGTCGCAGGGCAGAAGCTCCGTGAGCAGCAAAGGCCAAGCAGGGGGGCTGGCGGGAGAGCTTGCAGAGTCACTGTCCTCCAGAGACGCTGAGCCCCACAAGCACCAGGAGCACGGGCACTCCAAAGAACATCACCCTAATTCAGGCTGACCTAGTTCGCTTTACTCGCCCTGAATAAACAACCTTAAAGAGAGAGGTTCTCAGCCACCTTAGGAATAAAATACTCTTTTTAAATTCTGTGTATCCTGTAGAGCTTGGTAAGGGAGGGTGATTTTTAGGCTTGGAGGCTGTTAGGACAAGGCCAGATACAGAAGCTACAAGGGGATGTCATGCAGCGCACAAGTCTGATGTGTTTTACGGTTTTTTTTCAGCAGGTCTATTTATTGAGAGATTGATTCTGATGGTTTGAATCAACGCCGTGTTAGCACACTGCTTCTTCATTTTGATAATTAACAGCAAGCTTCTCAAATGTTGGCTGAAAATTTTCCTAGGCAGATTTTTTTTTTCTTTAGCTTAGCTTCCTGAGGAAATGAAGCTTGCGTGCATCACACTGTCTCTCTGTCATGTCTGTTCAGCTTCAACCAAACTGAACAGCGTAGTCATTTTTAAAATAGTAAGATCTTACAACAGACCTGTACAGCATTCAGCACATCATGGAAGGCAGCTCCCGCAGTCGTTAATTTTGTTGCCAGCAGAGGACAAGGGCAGTTGATTAGGTTCAGCTGGTAGCAGCTGCTGGACACGTAGAGCTTGGCCACCTAGCACGCGTGCATCTCCAGAAGAGTGTCTGCTGGGTCACTGCTGTTCATTAGGCCAAGCAACAGAAGCTAAAAGCCATGGGGAAAAAAAAAAAACCTTAAGCGCAACACTGTGGCAGAGGAGCTAAGGGGAAGTGACGCATCTCACTATGAGGACACAGAGAGATTGGAAGGTACCATGGTAGAGGGCACATCAGTGTGACGAACACGATGTATCGCACCTTGAGAGATACAAGCCAAGAGCAAAGCAGTCCTCATTAGTTCTGCCATTCAAGGAATGATCTGGAACTGTTCACGTCTCTCAATCCATCCATCTCCAATTTTTCAGCCAGACTTAACTTTGCTTGCAGCTCCTGTGTAAAAACCCCTGCAAGCACACAGAGCTACAGACAGGCATTAAACAACAGGACAAGGTCACAGTATATGATTAACCTTATATATATATATCATAAGCCAATGTTATATGTGATGCAAACCAATGAGATATGATAAGCCATGCGATAGTTGATACGTAAGGTGACTTAGGTGAGAAGGCACTATGTCTATTTACACAAGCAACTGCCATTTCCACTTGCACACAAGAAGCAGCAATTGAAAGTGTGTCCCTCCATTGGACCCACAGAAAGAACGTGTAACGGCTCACATAAGATGGAGGCTGCCTTTCCCTCGCCTGCTTAAGAAGACGCCACGCTGATGCTGATGAAACAGCAGGTCTCTTTTCACAGCTTCGCAGGACGATAATAGGTGTCTGTGGACAGCCTCAGCTTCCCCTACAGAAAGGAGGACGGTTGTGAAGCCAGCGAGTACTCTCACAGGTGTGCAACGGGGCGCAGCGTCAGACCAGAGCCACCTGCCAGCACAGCCACCGGGCAGAACGCTGGCAGAGCTGTTTGCCCCCAAGGAGATGACGGTCGGTAGCCTGGCTGCCAGTAACGCCGCGCATCCCTCTTTCCGCTCGCTCACTGCCATCTGCAATTCAGCAGAACCAAAACAGTAAGGCAAGCGATTGCATCCTCCCTCGCCAGTACAGCAGTGTTCGTAAGGTGTCTTACTTTGGCTCGGGAGGGGCAGGATTTTTACAGAAGAGGCGGGGAGGGCTGCAGAAGGAGCGCGGGGGCAAGGCTGCCGCAAGCACAGCAAACCCTTTGTCAGCGGCCGCAGGCAGCCGGGGAAGCGCCGCTGGAGCAGCCTGTGTGGCAGCTCTGCAGCTCCGTCAGGCATCGCCACCCGCGTCGGCCCCTCTTGCAAAAAGAAGCGGTATTTGCCGCCTCTAACTTTTACCGCAGCAAAATGAAGGCAAGATCTTTATAAATCTCTAGAATTCAAACCGGAACACGCAGCCTGCTGTCTCGTATGTGACACAGCGCTTCACCCGTTTACCGCTGCTTTCCCCAGTGAGCTGGGTTATGCAAAAAATAATAATAATTAAAAAAAATTAAATCTTGAAGAAGTTAAGCTAACATGAATGCCAAAAAAAGCTGTGATGCCTCTGCTCCAGGCTCCACTAACGATAGTGAGTTGATTATATGAGATATGCCCAAATGATCATAATTATGATCTCAGATACGCCTAGACGACATAATGAAGAGGAAAGCAAAAAGACCTCAAAGTCCTTGCTACCCTGACTTTGGGAAGAAACGGTATGGTCCCCCAGCCAGCTGGGAGATGGCAGCCATCTAAAAAGAGAGGACTCCACTGCAGAGAACTGGCCCCGCTTCTCCAAGGTTTTATGATCAGCTACGCCCATCCCTAAGGCTTCAGAGAAAAATGAAATTCAAAAAATCCCGAATTAACCTAGGGAATCAGCCCCTTGCCTTCTGCCGGCAGACAGCTGTAGCCCTGAAGCAGGAGACGGGTTTTTTTAGTCATTTTCTTAACGCAGAGCTGAGCGTGTGCAACACACTGAGGGCAATGAGAGCTCCCTGTTTTCCTCCAAGGCTTATGAAAGAAGGGAGCGACAAAGAACAAATATAAATTCGCAGATGTACAGATTGCATAGAAGAAATGACCTCTGCAGCCATCCACAGAGACACTCACAAACCTGTTCCCAGAGTCAGATTAAAGTGTATCCAATTGGATTAAATTCCTAGCAATGGCAAGCTTACCACCTACCTACCCTGGGAAATTATTCCTATGTGTAATCACCTTCACTGCATCTTTATAATGATTGAATTTTTCAAGCTTTGACTTCCAGCCATTGGATCTGTTCTGTCTTTTTCTGCAAGACTGAAATCTATACATGATTTGGTTGTTCCTTTGTTCCTAATACATTTGTAATGCCTTCGTATTGTCTTAAGCTCTACTGGCCAGTAATAATTCCTTATTACCTTTATCTTCTCTAAAAGTCATTTACATTTTGTAGATTCAATTTTCATTCCCAGTTATGCCCCCCTTTTCCATACTTAACATATTGATTTCTTGTTTAATTATCACCTTTGCGCCGCCTTTACTAGGCTAGCTTTCCTCTCCAAGGTAACTTACTTGTGTGCTCATTAAAGCGTAGCCTTTAGAATACCCAGCAGGATTTCCTTGAGAAGTCCCATTTTCCATTAAAACTTCCCCTTTTAGCGCTCAGTTAGGGAAACAAGTTGTTCTGAAGAACCGGTCGATTTTATGTTTCGCGTGATACCGCCTGGTGCCAAAGTTTGTCTGCACAAAGCAGAAGGTACTGACCGCAGCAACCACGCGGTTTTGGCGGTCAGCGGCTGACACTGCCCAGTGCATCAGAAAGTCCAACACCGATTTATCTCATGCTCAATGCACACATTTCCATCTTATGGTATCCTCGAGATTTTCCTGAGATGAAATCTTTGGAAAATTTAAGGCGTTCTTTTTCCTAACGATGTTCAGAAGAAGTCCTCATTCTGGATTTACTGATGGCAATGCACCTTTTCCTCACACACTGTGGACAAGTCCGAGAAAGCAGTGCTCTCCATTGTAACAAATGCCCACCAGTCACACGTTCTGCTTTGCCGTCAGTAAAACTGATGGAAATTTCTGCCATTTTCATGCTACACTTAACATTCCAAATTAATTATCCTCATTTAAAATTTCTGAAATGATTAATTTTTTTTAAAAATGACCTTTTAAAAGTACAGAAATATTATTTCCCTTTAATATACTGATTAAATTAAAGTTATCCTTGTTTTTCATACTTTGACATCTGCAAGTGCAATATAATGAGGAAAAGTCAACTGCACAAATTTTATTGTGCAAGTAAACTGCCACTGTTAATGGCAGTGTTTTTGTTTTGGGTTTTTTTTCATGCTGGCACTTGGATTCCAAAATAAAACAAGAGTAGCAATGAATATTGATCAACTTTTTATTACCCAGTACATCAAACATTATACTCAAGTCGCTTTTGTTAAAAAACTGTGGTACTTGGAAATATTTTTAGATATTTCCTGGCTCCTTTAAAACAAAACAGATCTTTTATCCCACCACAAGTTACTATACTGTATAGTACAGATAAAGCCATACAAGGCATAAAAATAATTAAAAGGCCCAAGTACCACCATGTTCAAAGCAAAAAATATTACAGTAAGTACTTTTTTTTTAAAAAAAAAAAAAACAGAAGTAGATTCAGGTAGCCCCTACTTACTCACCAGCACTACCAAGATGAAGCCACTCAAGTCATGACTAATCGCTTAACTCCAGGCAAGTTCATTCACATCAAAGGAGAGAAAACAAACACAAAGACCTTGTATGTCGTAAGGATCACACTGGAGCTGGGCAAACACAGTTTCTTCTCTAAAGTTTTGGGGAATTTCTCTGGACTTCTACGTTTCTGAACCAAAGCAAAAAAAAGAGAGTGCACAAATGACAAATAAACCCCGAGGAGGTATGACATCTGTAGTCGAAGAAACATCAAAAGTATATTAAACAAAAATATCACTGTGGCAACAGGGGAGTTTGAAGGAACCCCAGAATATGTTGTGGCTTGTTACCGCCTCCTCCCAAGGGCACCGCTCAGGGTTGTGAGCAACACAGGTCCAACTCTTCAAAAGAAGGAAAGAACTGAACCCAGGTCTCCTGTACTGCGATGAAGTCATTGGGCTTTAGGGTAACACAGGGAGAGCACCTCCCTTTTCCCCCTGAAGCTTTGTCAACTTTTGTGCTTCACTTTCATTACATGTAGTCAAAAATGAAATAGTATCATCGGGGGTAAAAGGACCCAGGAGTGCTGGTGGATCGCAAGCTGAACGCTAGCCAGCTTAGTGCTCTTGCAGCAATGAAGGCAGATGGTGGTGTGGGCTGCCTCAGTAAGTCTGCAGCCAGCAGACCAGAGGATGTGGTGATTCCACTCTTCTCAGCACTTACTAGGCTACATCTGGAATACTGTGTCCAATCTTGGTCCTTCTAGCTCAAAAGAGACATTTAAAAATTGGAGAGGGTCAAGCAGAGGGCCATCAAGGTGATTAGAGGACTGGAGAACTTGACAGATGGAGAAAAGTTGAAAGAATTAGGTTTGTTTGGTATGGAGAAGAGACAGCTGTGGGTTGAACACAGTCTTCCAACACTTAAATGGTTGTTACGGATGTGTGATGGAGATTCTCTTCAGAAAGATGCCCAGTCTTTCAGGGGAAACCAGTCCAGGTATAAGAAGAAATTATTCACCATGAGAGCAACCAAACTTTGAACAGAAAAGTGGAGGAACTCCATGGAAATCACCAGGCTTGACTGGCCCTTGATCATGTCATCTAAGGTCCTGCTTTCAACAGGAGCTCGGGGCAGCTGATCTTCAGACCTCCCTTCCAACCTAGGCTTTTCTACATGATTCCATAACTATCAAGGTTTTGTTCTGACTAGAAAACATAAAACAAACTAAAATGCTTGATGCTACTAGAAATACATAACTTTCAGTTAGGCTCCAGATGGAAAACCAGACTTGCCGTGTAGATTTAGTTCAGTTTCGTCAACGCGTTCTCCATCCATTCACCTTTGCTGAGGGCTCTCTAAGATACTGCTATAAACTTTGTCAGTAAACACAGAGAGAAACAATTAGCTAATTTTTGATGTCTTGTGTGTTACGCCTCAAATTGTTGACAGACATTTATTCAGTGCAACCTTATTTATTTACAAACATGTATACTATATGCTGTTTCCCCGAAAACAGTAGGAAGCAAACAGCAGGAGACAGTTTCTTTGCTCCCGATTTCGAGCACATCTTTCTCAGGGTCACATTGCAAGCGGTCCTCAGGCTGACGGGCTTCCTTGCTCCTGTTCATTTCTGTAGTGCTCCTGCACCTTGCATGCATCCACACAACCACAATAAAATTCATCCCATTAGTTTCAGGACATCAAAAACACTCCTCAGATGGTCTAGCTAAGGCCTCACCATGACTAGCACACAGCCTGCTCTGGAGAGAACAGCTGAAGACTGGAAATTATTGCTCAGTTAAAGGAAATTTAAATATTTCGTTTCAGTTTGCTTGCATAGCAAGCCTGAAACAGCTTCAGAGTGATGGGGTATAACTGCAAAACCACATACTTATATGCTTGTAAAATACTTACCTAACCACTGCATGACAGTGTGTACCATGTCAGCACTATGCAAAACCCTCTGTATTCTACATTAATTACAAAATAGACAACTTAACAGAGTTCTACTGGTAGCCAGACCCAGACTCATCTTCCATTTGCAACGTTTCAGAGTGGCTCACAGGAAAGACTTTTTGGACTAATTATATTCACTATCTTGGGTGAGTATATTGGGTGAATATACAAGGCGATGCCTTGATGAAAACAGAAAATCAGTACAAATTTCATAGGTGAAAAATTGGCAAAGTAGGAAATGAAGAAAACGGCACAGCCATGCTACCTTGTCATCCACTTCAATTCATGCCCATGTGACAAATGCATACTTTATTAATGACAAAAAAAATGGTTCTACATGTTGGAACAAAAAGTAAACCATACTTAAAAATTGGAGACTATATTTTCAATCCTAAAAGAAATCTTAGCAGATGAAAAGAATATGAAGCAGGAAAGAAGCACTACCATTGTATGAAACGTTATCCAGGGCAAAACCAAATACTATGGCTGTCACAGCAAGGTATCAACCTGCTGTACCCCTCTAATAAACCTGCCTTGGCAAAGCATAGTATCCAACAGAAGCCCTTATAAGGCATCTCTCATAAAAGGCTTGTGACAAGAAATATGAACAATGAAAATTTTGGTAGAAGCAATATATTCGGCCTTATGTCTTCCTCCATGCTTCAAAACCAGAAAGGGGAGTGCATGCTTTTGTCCAGCGTGTGCTGTAATTCTCTCATTAGTAATACCATTGCTGACAGCCCTCTTGTCCTTGCTTAAGAATGATGTTTGAAAACTTGAAAGAAACTACAGGGAAAATTGGTGACACAGAAATCTTGCCTTACGGTTAGAAACTAAAGCACCTCAATGAGATTTGCTTAGCAACAAAAGAGGGCTGAGTTGCCTTGATCCCAGCCTTTAAGCATTTTCATTGAATAATGGCCAGTGCTAAAGGCTTTTTTAATCCAGCAAAGTTTCAACAAGTTAAGTCAAAGCTAAATTCAGACCACAAATAAAACATTTCACCTTAGAAGTGAGTGTTGGTATAGATGTGGTGGACTCTTTGTTCTCTGAACTTTTTAAATATGAACCAGGCATCTTTCTAATGAAGTTTGCCTTGAAATAATGGTCTTCAAGCAAGACTTATAGAGCAATGCTCTGTAGTCAATGCTAAGGTTGAACTGGATTACATCACCAAAATGATCAGGCTCTTCTTGTCTTAAAGTCTATGCAACAATTACATTGAGACATGCTTGTAATTCACTCTTAAGCACATTTTGTAAATAATTATTAAAGTGTTACTACATCCTTACTGACATATTGAAAGTTATTTTCATGCAAACAAGCTACTCTTGTAGAGAACATTTTGACCGCTGTACTAGGACTCGCATATTTAAGGAGAATTTAATGGGAATATAGGAAAATTCACATACAGAAATTCAAGGGCTGATCTGCTCAGTGCTAGCTGCAGAGGTCCTACAGAGACTAAAAAGTATTCAAGTAATTCTCCAGTGTCATATTTGCCTGAAACCCCAGCTGCTTTTTATGAGCAAAGAATCTCTAATATTCTACCAGTGTTTAGCAATTGGGTATACTAGTTTATGAGGCTCAGCAAAGAACAGACCTTGTTTATTAACCTTTCACTAAACCCTTCACAAACTCAAACACTGGAGAGAGAATAAGAACAAAAACTCACATGAATGTTATCAGGAAACGTATATATTTATTACTTTCCGATTTCCCCAGCACTTGACAGTCTACTTGATAACCATAGAATTTTCATTACTTTCATTGATTTGATCAACTCCTTTTAGTTCAGAACATGGATGAGCTGAAAAGTGAAGAGCAAAATAAAATTCCCTTTCATAAAGCATTTGTCTTCATACAGAATTCACCAGCATAATTACGCCCCTATAGTTCTTATGGTATAACTCCCCATGTGGACGCTTGAATTCTACAGGCATTCATGCAAGATTAAAAAGCATCCACAAGGCATAATTATACTACTGTAGTCTCTGGTAAATTTCCTCATATAAAGAAGACCTTTGAAAAGAGGTTATTTGAGAGGAAAGAAAAAAAAAAGGAAAAAAAGAAAAGCCCTTTTATTTCCTAATGCAGAAATTTTATAAGGTTTTCTGCTCTTCAGTTACAACGTACTGTATAAGCAGGCACAAAAGAAAGGATTACAAATATGAAAACAAAGGTTCCTCGGATGATTCATTTTGACTGACCTCCAGTCAAAGCACACTGACCCAAAATGATATCACAAATTACTCAAGGATATTTACCAAGGTTTGGGAATTTTTAAAGATCTAGGTAATTTTCCCTTTTAATATCATGGGTACAACTGATTTGTGGCATATGTGATCATCAATTCTGCGAAGTATCTTCTGTAAGCTCTACTTAAGCATCACACTGGTTTGTGCCACTGCATAAAAATGGATCTGAGCTCTCAATACCATAATGAGAGAGGAAATGACAGAATTACAGTAGGTTTTGTATTCTCTGTATGAAAGATGAACATAATAGGCCTGATCTTACCCTAGTTCCTTCACCTTGTAGCTATGTGATTAGAAAGCATGACTTCCAGTGCTCAGAGTTAGATTAAACTTACAAAAAAGCTCAACATACAGAAGTAGAGGAGTAATGATTAAGGCATCCAAGCAACCATAATTAAGTAAAACTGTGCACAAAAGGGTTAAAAAAATTAGAGTCTGCAGAAATAAACTAAATCTAACTCCACATTTCCCTCAGGTTCTCATTATAGAAGAAAATTAAGGTTGTCTGGACGACTTTAACTGTGTACTTTCTTTTTCAATATATTTCATTTTATTGAAGTGCAATATTTTCACTACATTTCCTAGGTTTCAATTATTCTTTTGTATAGCTAATGCACTTCTAGAATACTTTAACACGAATATTCTAATAGATTCAGCTTTTATGTAAGTTTCTTGGCAGGGATTTTTCTTGGATTTCTTTTCTTTACAATTATTAAAAATGTTACACATGAGCACTAAGAAAGAACCACACAGATAATATAGTTTTAGTAATCAAAATATACAGGGCAAACCAGCATATTGCTTTTCAATGTCTTTGTATCATCATAATAGCACGAATGGTCAAAAGCGATGAAGCTTCACATTGATTTACAATTGCTCATTAGATCAGAGATGTAAATCATTATGAGAGAACTCTGGATTTCTTGTTTCTGAGTCCCAATTACAGCGAGGCATATTTAGAAGGAAGAGGGAGACCAGCAGGAACATAAGTGAAAGTTTCAGTACCAGTCACTCTGCATTGCTCAGAAATGTAACTTAAGAAGTTATAAAAAAAGAAATCAGGAAAAAAAAAAAAAAAGCCGGGGTGGGGAGCATAGCTGGGCCATGGCTAACCAAGAGCCAAGCGTGGAGAGAGCACTCACTTGCTGTACGGCAGAGCTGAGTTCAACTCTGCGTTGCCCCCAGGGCTCGCTCTTCTACCTCCCAGAGGCACAGGCTCATGGCCAGGCCAGTCTCACCCTCACTGCCATGGATGCTGGAGTGCTTCCCAAAAGTCTACATGCACCCTCTGCAAATGGGAAGGAGAGGATCCTACCCTCCAGCGACATTGCTGCTCCTGACTAACCAAGCGCCGGTATCGCAATGGCCAGCCTCAGAGTTGTTGACCCCGCTTCCATTACTGGATATATAGTCATAATTAGTCACAATGATATGGTTAATGGTTTTCTTAATCTTAATCCGTATTTCTTCAATTCTAGCCCGTACGTAACAAGTTTGATTAATTTTATTTCTATGGTGAATCTGAAGGGTCTGTACTGCTAATTTCTGAGATAATTCCGTATTAATTAAAGCGGCAAATTTCTTAAGAGAATCTGCGGGAAATAATTCTATTGAAACAGTGGGTGGTGGTGTAAAATTAGTGAACATCCATCTTACACTCCAAGAGGAAATCAGGTCAAGTACAAGAGAATATATTTTCACATATAAATCAGACAGGTTGCCTTTGCTTTTAGTACAAAACAGATGCCATGGCTCAGAAGGGGAACCTGCTCCTCTCTCACCTTTCAAAGGTTTAATAGGTAAACTTTAATAAATCTTCTTGGAGCAATTTAAAGCACTTCCTTTAACAGCCTGCTGAGGCGCAAACATATACTCCTTCTGTTTAACTTGCTATGTGGTCCGTACACTCCCACAGAGGGGCAGACCTGGCTACAGACACGCGCTTACTTCCTCCTGCTGCATCTGCGATAAGGGCTACCTACAGGATTCAGTGAACTTCACTTCAAAGCCTCCTTGCTCAACAATTTCCAGAGTCTCCTCGGGTCTCCTACCTCACCTCCTAAATACGGTCAGACTACAGTATGCAACACTTCAGAACAGATTATTCCAACACTGGAAGCATCACACAGTTATTCCTACCACAAGTCAGTTACACGAGTTTCTGTAGACTGATGCAATGATCACCGAGATCATTCCTTAAAATTTCTGGGAGCCTCCTGCACCAGAAGATTCAGGTACATAAATATACACTGAGCATTCATGCAATTAGTAGCGACGTCTCATGCATTTTTTAAAGCAGAGCCTAAACTTACCCCCAGAGCTGCGAACACCACCTTTGTGTTTGGTAAATAGTGGCAGCTGCATCTGTACTGCAGGTAGAAAAGAAGACGAGAAAATACTGTGTTCTGAGTACAGCAGCACACAGCGCTGGACAAACTCTCCTTCTGCACACAGCACATAGGAAAAAATCAGCAGTAAAACCTTAGTATTCTCTATCTCTATCCATTTTGGTTTACGTCCTAGTAACATAACCAAATTAACCAGCCACATTATAAGGACTGTTTAAAATGCTATCTGGTACTTGAACGGACCAGCAACAACACAAGCTTTAAAATCCTACGAGCCATTTTGAGAATTAAACAGAGATTGACAGTATCTCTATTTTGTAGTGCCAACTTTTTGAACACTTCGCATTTGTCGTGAAACATATGATGGTGTTGGCAGCAGTTCCCAGTTAGCACTGGTCTCCTTTGTGAAAGCCACTGCTTAAACAAAGAACTAGATATGGTCTCATCCTCACCACATTCGAAGTGTATTTGCTCCACTGGTGAATTATTGCTATCCTGGACAGGAGGTGGAAAGCATGCAGGATTCTCCAGCAGACAGAAAATAAGCTCTTCACAGTTTTGTAGGCTGTACACACAGAGCCATTCTATCACTTTTCAGCAACTCCAGCTTACATTATATCTACAGACTTACAGTAAGATGAGATAGTCACAGTATTTAAACCTTCAATCTACGCTGCAAATCTGCCAGCCTCCTGTTCCTCAGAATGTTTCATCTCAGCTAAAAATTATCAGTTCAGAGGGATAAGAGCACAGAGGTATACAGCTGACTGTAATGCATTCCACCAGACAGGCTTTATGAATTTTTTAGCTGAACTTTCTTCTGTCCTTGTTGTTCTTGCCAACCACATGCAGAACCTTTTAGAGACGATAGCAATTCCCTGGAGGTTTACATGTACTATTCAATTCCAAATAAAAATAAAAAAATATATATACTCTTTTTCTAAACTGAGTTTCATCTCATATTTTCCTTCGTCCTAAATTACAACTAACATCCAGACCTTGCACTGCATAGCTGAGAAACTAGCAGGAATTGCCACATTCAATTAGCACAGCAGAAGCAGCAAACTAGAAATAGGATTTCATTCACTTAATTCACAAGTTGGTTGCCATAAATACTTGTCTGCAAAACATGGAATTCTGAATACTCCACAGACATTATTTTCCTTTCATGAAGATGTTTGTTTACTTTGGCAGTGATTCTCTTGGGAGAAACTCTAATGACTTCCACTACCAAAAAAACCCCAAAACAAAAAAAGAAACAGAAACTGCCACTAGCGAGCAAGGAAATATTAGTCTAATGTGCTGGTTAAACTCCAGGGCAAAAAGGAGAAAAAACAGAGTAAATCACTGCTTTGCATTCTTGTGACCAGAACCCGTATCCTTCAAGTCCAGCAGGCAGCATAGCTCTCATGATGGAAGTCAGGCTTTGAATAAAGGAAGAAAGCTGCCCAACTCCTGTGAATTTTAAGATTTTTAGCTTTAAAAACAAACAAAAGCATAACACAGGCATGGGAAGAACAGAATAAAACAAACTATCTCAGTCCCTGGTGTTAAATTTTACCACTGCTTTTAATTTCGTTCCAAAACGTTGTGACCTAACAAAGGTTTCTTTCCCAATTTTGTTATATCTGGACAATTAATATTTTTTTCTTTTAATGAGTAAAACCGCCAGGAAAAAAGGCAAGCTGCTGTGACTCAACAGACTGCTCACTGCTGAAAAAGACTTGCCTACCTCCTCCCCAAGAATGCATGATTATTATTTTCAGAGTTTAAAAAAAATCAAGACCAGAAAAACAGTAAATGATCTAAATCTTCAGACTTCTTTTTCCAGTGAAATGTCAAACCTCATCGTCTGCTTTTCTATATGAATAACCTGCAGTCCCAGATTGGTTTTGCACATTTCCACAGGAGGAAAAAGTCATAAACAAAAATCAACTTTAAGGTTAAGAGGAAGCAGCTCTAGCAAAAGTACATGAATCGTATATTTTTGTTACCAGTTAGAACAATGTGCTGTTCCTGAAATGCATACGCAAGCCTGCTTCAAAGCTTAAACTGAGGAACGAAGCAGACACATGTCACAGACCACAGGACAGCAGACCGGGTACTTCTCTAAACAGCCTGATCCAGGCAGGTCTCTTAGCAGAGCCCTTGCGACCAGGGCAGGACAGACAGAGCTACCCGAATACAGAGCGCTGAAAAAGAACCCAGGAAGAGGAGAAAATGTGGCAAGGGAGAAGGAAAGGTAAAACAGTAAAGAGAAAACAAGCAACTGATATCAAACCCCCTGATTTTCTTCTAGCTGTAGAGCCTTGGAAGAGGGGTCAAACAGAGCAGTAAATCACTGTAAATTGTGAAAGGCCTATAAATATTGTGGGCTGCGGAAAGAACAATTTGTTGCATTACAAGCAGCCGATGAGTCTCTGTGCTGAGCCACTCCACAGGAAAAGGGTTTTCTGAAGTCAGTACTATCTGTAGACACATTTACTTTTAACTATAGCATGCCAAAATTCACCAGAAAAGCTACTTTTAGTATTGGAATGAAAGCAAAGATAATTTTCATGTGTACATGTTATTTGCAGCCCATATTCAAACTCACAGCCATGGTGATTTTCCAGCTAGCTAATTGGAGGGAAACAGCAGATTCTAGCAGCAGTCAGAGTTGTTTTCTATTTTGTACATTAGGCTCCTGATATTCTGGTGTTCCTGTTAATTTAGAAAATGAGGAAGCACTGAAGTAACTCTGCAGGCACATAGAAGTCTACCTACTTTGTATAAATTTTTTATCAGTTTCATGATTTATTATATGTTCCCAAAAACTGTAACACTTGTTTAGTGGTGTCTGATTAGGAAAAGACATGGATCCTACCGCAAACAACATACACTTTTTAAAGCAGCTAAACCCACAGATCGCTCTGAAGTGGACAGCGTCTCAGCACAATCCCTTTCAGCAATTATAACTGCTAAAATTTTTTTTCTTCAAGAAGAAAAAATAGGATGGTGGGCCAAAATCCTTTCTCATATCATAATTTCTTGTCACTAACACTGGCCAATAGCAAGTGTTATTCTCCCGGCTTTATAAAAAAAGAAAGAGCTTAAGCTGTGCATGGTAATTTCCAGAAGCAATGATAACCACTCAGGGGCAAAATTCAGAAGCCGCTGCCTTGATGACCCCTTTCATGTCACCCAAATGGCAGCCAGAAGAGCCGCTCAGTAATCCTTAAGAGTTTATTTGATTTGTCTTTATATTGTGTTATTTCATGTAATTTATAGTGTTTCCTCTTTATGTTTTCTCTTCTATAGCGTTGCTGGTTCAATTTGCCACACAAAATTTAGCCCATAGTGGATGATGCAAAACACCGGATAAATAACATGGTCATTGGCTTTCCGGCGCTGACCAAGCCAGGAGAGTTGTCAGCCCCAGGCCTCCTAGGTGAAGTTGATGCCTGGCACGTTTGTTGCAATAAATACACAGAAGCAGGTTGATGAACGGCCACAAGAACCATAATTTAGGTATATTTGGGTTTACCACACTGACAGCTTGTTTTGCAACATCTGGTTTTTAAAATTTACGTATTACGTACAGCGATATTGCACATGGCTTGGTATTCCCTTCTTGTCAACTAGTGCAAGCAACTCGCCCCAGCTCCGTGACCCTCTAGCTTCCCCAAGTCATTCAGATGAGGGGCTCTGGCAGCGTGCTCTCTTCTTCAGGCTCAAGCATACGGTCACTTTGCCATGATAATCAGGGAATGTGGAGCCCAAGCATCCCAGTATCCCCTAAGGTCTGGAAAGGCATATCTAGGAAGCTCCTGAGCTGCAAATGGTTGAGGTAACTGAGGAAAGCACTATACATGTTTAGCCTGTTCTTGCACATTTGTTTAGGCATCTATTTGCAGACGCTACGACCTTCCTACTAGCCCGATCCACAGAAACTCTCAAATCTTCCCTCAAAAGGGACAGCTAAGATAAAAGAAAGCAGGAAGGAATCAAAAGATTACAAGGGAGAAAAAACATTAAAGCAAGAGGGTGTGAAGGCCAAATGGTCAAAAATCAAGAAACTGGGAACCGGAGAGAGAATACAAACAGCGCCAAGGACAGGACTCAGCACTTCTTGATGGCACCAAGGTGCCAGTTAAGCGACTTGATTTGGTGGAGGAGGAGCCAGATTTTGTAGTTCCAGCATACACCAAGGGAGTCTCCTATCAGAGGCAGGAGAGACGGATATACAGCCCAGAGGATTCTTAGTTTGACTCGGTACAGCTGCTCCTGCTTGTGTCAGTCAGGAAGCATATGCAGCAAGACCAAGGGGCACCAAAGACCTCCTAGATTCTGCAGCAAGATACAGCCAGAAGCTTTCCTCATAATCAGCAAAGAGAGATCAGGTTTCTCTCTCTAAAGGTACCTGCATTAGGGTAGGATGAATCATTCTTTGGTAGCACCTGTCTTGTGTTTGTAGAAGATTAGGCAGCTAACGCAGAGCGGATGCTTACTTTTTACAGGGTTAAAAATAGATGAGATTCAACCCATGAAAGTTGTTTTAATAAACATGCAGGATTGGGGTAGGTAAGCTACCATGGTAGAGATCAGCTGTCATGGAGGAGGTGAGTACTCTCGTCTTTCAGTCAGTTTAAAAAAGACTACTCACGGACGCCACGATAGCTGTTTTGAAGGAAGAATCTCTACAATTTGGGCTTGAGTTAAAGGTGAGGGTCGGGGAAGCTAATCACTTACCAAAAAAACCCAATTAAACGAGTTCCTACAAAGTTTGTAGACATAGGCAGCTGTTTACAGGAGACACCCCATTGCAACACTGCTTCCAACCATGCTAGACGCCCAAGAACGCCACAGGTAGAGGACAGCTTCTGTTCAGGCTTGCACATAACCAAATTTCAGGTGTATGACATGAATGCAAAGGGAAGCCAGATGCTACCAGTTCTGCAGCTCACAAGACTAATGTTTATGAGGACTGTGCTGTGAAGCAACTCTCTATTCAGAGAGCAACCATTACTCGGCCGGCAACATTTACTCAGCGTGTGATCATCTCTAGGGCCTTGGTCTGCGCTTTATTTTTTGACACTTGTACAACGGACAGCTGCAGAGTTCTTGAAACAGATGCCAATATAATGAATAATTCTGGAGTACTAAGCCATAATACACCAAAGATAAACATGTATCAATTATTATTCTATGCTGCAAATGTATTTTCATCTTAACCCTGCAAGATGGCACGGATACCCAAATACACACACCCACATAGGTTCGCCATCACAGCAGAGATGACTGCGGATGCCGAAGCAATTGTTTTTTCCCCTCTAAATTTTGTATGTACGTAGCAAACACATACCGATTTAACAAATAAGAATTGTTACACAGGGTCAGACCAAAGGTCCATCGGCCAAATGGAAAGCAGCTATCCAGTCTTTGACAGTGGCCACTAATGGATGCCTAGAGAAAAGTACAATAGGTCGAGCATATAATGACACTTCCCCAATGTACTTTCACATTCAATAGCCGTGTATTAATTCTCTCACTGCTGAACTACAGCTTCCCCAGAGCACAAAGGGAGTTTGCTTAGTCTTTCCAGGGATATCTCTGTCTGTAACAGCACTACATCCTTAGCTGCTAAACTATTTATTTGTTTGCGTTAAGCGGTTGCCAAGACCCGTGCTCCCACTAGATGGAAAGGGCAAAACCCCACCTTCAGTATCATCTGTCCAGGAAATACCTCCGAAGGCACCACGGCAGTGCCACGCACCTCAGTGCGGGCTTGGGCACGGCTCTCGGCATGNGGGGCTCCGGGGGGGGGGGGGGGGGGGACGGGGGGACGTGTCTATGAGGCGCCCAACAAACGCGCGGCCACGGCTTGATGACAGGGTCCGGGTGGAGGGGAAGGGGGTGACTGACCGCCCCGGCCTCCCCCCGACACTCCACCGCGAGGCCGGGAGCGCCGGGGTCGGGCGGAGAGAGCCCTCCCGCAGGGGCGGGACACCGCCGCGCCCCGGGCCGCCCGCCCGCTGAGGGAAGGCCGGGG
>VZSF01001417.1:300821-353321 GCA_013398295.1 Chionis minor
GGGGGGAGGGGGGGCGGTGCCGCCAGCGGGGCGGGGCTCCCCCGCCTGGGCCTCCGCACCCGCCCCTCTCGTGCCGCCGGCTCGCGCCCCATATCCACCCCCACCCCTCCCCGCGCGCGCGGCCCTGCGTCAATGCAAATGAGCGGCGAGGGGCGGGGCGGCACCGCCCCCCGGCGCGAGTGGCTGAGGGAGGCGAGGGGAGGGAAGGGCAGGCGGCGGGAGAAACCACCCCCCGTCGGCAGCGGGGGGGAGCCGGCCCGCGCCCGCGGCCGCCAAACCGCACAACCCCGCTTTATTCCGGGTGCTTCCCGCGCGGGGGCAGGCACCGCCTGCGAGGCCCGGGAGCGCCGTCTCCCCGCCCAAAGGGCAAGCAGATCCTCGGGGCGATGCTCAGGGGCTGCCGCCTCCCGTCCCCCCCCCCCCCCCCCCGCTCGAGTGGTAGCGCTCACCCGGCTCGTCGGCGCCGTGCGCGCGGGGTTTGCCAGCCAGCGAGGGGCAAAGGGGCGGGACGCCCCTAATGCATTATTCATGAGAGGGCGGGCCCACCGGCTTATTACCAAGGTCGGCCGGGCGGGCAGGGGGGGTGGTGGCTGTGACGTCGCTATGACGGGTGTTCCGGCGTTCTTAAGGGCGTTGCAGCCGGCTCCGAGCCGGCAGTGGGGGCGGGGGAGGCGGCTGGGGGTCGAGCGCAGAGCTGCTTGTGGCGCGGGGGTACCGGCGGCCGGCCGGCGTCCCGCCCCGCCAGCGCCAGGCCTGGAGCGCCCCGCTGTCACCCTGCCCTGCGGTGTAGCGGCAGGGGGGGGGCGGACCGGACCGGAGGAGTTACTGGGGAGCGGCGGGGCGGGCGGGGGGGGGGGGGGGAGGGCCAAGCACCAAACCAGCTGTTTTTCAGCATTGTAGGGAATTTACTTTGCTCCTTACCTTAGTTATCAATGAGCATGTTTAGNGTACGACGATCTAGCGGGTTCCTGAGGGCGCGACGGCAGGCGGGAAGGGCCGCCCCACTGGGGGTGCCCGTAGATCAGAAGAGAGGGTGGGGGAAAAAAAGCCCTGATAAAAATAAGATAATTTATTATCAAAAGGCTCCGGTATTTTTAAAACCAGTAGAGTGGCCGGTTATGGCAAGAAAGAGGGCTTTATTCTATAAAGAGTCTATTTTTCGGCTTCTATATAGTGGTTCGCAATAGGCGGGTGTTTACCCCTTCCCCCCGCCCGCCCAGATTATTAATTATCTTTGTCTCTTCAGCCCCCCGGGGTGGGGAGTTCGCCCCTCCGCCCAGCCGGTGTCGGGGAGCCCCGCACCCCCCTCACGGGGGATCACCGCCTCGGGCTCCCGCAGACGGCCACCCCCAGCCCGCCCGTGGGGGTAGGAGGCGCTGGCTCCGCCGGCTCCTTCCCCTCCCCGGCAGCCGCCTCTCATTCCTCCTCCTCCTCCTCCTGCCCCTTCTCACCCGCTGTAACCGGTTCCTCCGGCGGGTCGCCGCCGCCCTCCCCGCTCCCCTCGGCGGCCGCCGCTGCCCATCACCAAGCCATGCAGGATGAGTTGCTCCTGGGGGTGACACAGCAGCAGGCGGGCAGCGAGAGGCTGGGCAGCAGCCCCGCATCAGGACACCCCCCTCTCGGCCACCCCTCCTCTGACTTTAAACCCAGTCTCAGCCCCCACCAGGATTTAAACAAGCAGCAACCGCAGCAGCAACAGCCGCCGCCTCCTCAGCTGAGCCAGAAGAGGAAAGAGTTTAAGCAGCAGCAGCTCAGCAGCCCAGCCCAGCTCGGCAGCAGCCACCCCCTGAATAACCACCACCCCCCAGACTATCATCACCACCCCCCTCAGCAGCAGCAGCAGTTCAGCCACCCCACTGACAAGTACCAGCAGCAGGAGCACAAGCAACAGCAGCAGCAGCTCCAGCTCCTCAGCGCTCACCCCCCGGAGCCGCCGCGGACGGGGGACTACCCGCACCACCGGCCCCTCGGCCCCGCCGAGCACAAGGGCGGCGCGGACAGGGGGGGGTCGGAGCGGCTCGCCCCTTCCTGCCCGGGGGGGTCGGTGTCCGCGGACCCCAATGTGGGGGTGGCCGCCGCCTCCTGCGTGAATCCGCCTCCGTCTCCTCCTCATCTGCAGGCGAGAGCCAAGCCGCCCCCCATGGAGTCCCCCCCGAACAGCCACTTGCTGGGCAGCCCCGGGAACCTCCTGCCCGGCGGGCTCGGCTCTGGCTTCAGCAGCCTGCAGAGCCCGGAGATCCCCAGCCCCCATCACCAGAGCGGGGGCGGCTCCTCCTCGGCGGCTTCCCCTCCTCCTCCGCCGCTGCCCGGCTTCGGCACCCCCTGGTCGGTGCAGACCTCGTCGCCGCCTCCGCAGCAGACGCAGCAGCCTCCGGTCTCCAGCGGCGGCGGCGGGCAGATCAGCGCGATGCCGCCCCCGAGCCCGGAATCCGAGACCAGCTTCTACCCGGGGATCCCGTCATCGATCAACCCCGCTTTCTTCCAGAGCTTCTCGCCGGTGTCTCCTCACACCCCCTGCGCCGGGCCCTTCAGCAGCCCCTTCTCGGCCGCCGCCCCCCCGCCGCCGCCGCAGATGAATTTACCTCAGCAGCAGCAGCAGCAACAACAGCAGCAGCAGCAGAACCGGAGATCCCCTGTGAGCCCCCAGCTCCAGCACCAACACCAGGCGGCGGCCGCCGCCGCCGCCTTCCTGCAGCAGAGAAACTCCTACAACCACCACCAGGTACGGGGCGGCGGCGGCGACGGCAGCCCGGGCGAACCGGCTCCGGAAGGGAGCCCGGGGCGGGAAGGGGGAGACCGGGGCGAGGGGGACGGGAGGAGGACGCGGGGACGGGAGGGGGGAGCTCCCCTCTCCCGAGTGGCGGCAGCCGGGAGGTTTCTCTCTGNCCCCGCAGTCGCTCGCAGCGATCGCGGCGTCCCCGGAACAATGAGCCTGACAGCTCCAGCCGTGCCGCCTCCCCGGGCGGCCCCTTCCCCAGCCTGGGACCTGCCTTCCCACCCCCGGGAACGCTCGGCCGGGCGGGCACAGGTCACCGGAGGTAGTTGCGGACGGGAAAGCTGTCAGCGTCGTCGCCTTTTCAGGGGTTTCCCCCGAAATCGCTTGAATTTGTATCCGAAGGCAGCGCTGTGTGTCGGGTCACCGTAGTTCTGCTACCGGTTTTAACCGAGCAGCGTAACGATCCCGTGTTTGAAATGGATGGTTACCCTTCTTCCTGGAACAAAATACTCCCTGTAAGAAATGGGAGAAAAGCAGGTCCGCGTTAATACTACCTGGTAGCGCATTATGGCCACATCTCGTGCCGATCATCTGCTCAGTTATGAAAGGCTGAAGTTACACAGGCCTCATCTTAATTTTCCTTTCATTCTTGTATTAAATCCTGCCGGTTTTGATCGGTAGGGCTGGATTTGTAAAGCATTTCTATCAGAACTGGCATCTCACATTAAGCGTGTGTGTCCGAGAACTGATTTGGGTGCATCGTGATTAGGAGCTAGTTGTCCTTAAGATCTGTAATAACCCTCTCCAGACAAATTCCAAAGCAGTTCTCCAACAGTGAGGTGTGCAGGAATTTTCTCTCAGTTACAAGTTGTAGGTAAACAGTGGCATGACAGCATAGCTAGCAATATTAGAGGCTTGTTAACATTTGGCATTATCTCTTAAGGTTTGTTTCACAATAGAGCGCCTGCCTCTCCCAAAATTCCAACCAAAGTATTCAAGTTTTACAACATAATTATCTATAATTATATAGAATGGGATGTTTTCCTGATTACTTGACCAAAAATGGCTTTAGTTGGGGTTTTTTGTTTGTTTTATTGGGGGGATAGTTGTTACAATTTTATCTTTCTGTCCTCAGAAAGTTCCATTTTATCTAATATATGACATATTGACACGCTTTAATTTTTTAAGTTGCTAGAATGACAAGCTGAGAGTTGCTTGCAGCAAAGCTTTGAGTTAAAAGTACTGCGTTTTGACTTCACAGAAGAACTGAATTTAGAATATCCACCACACACGCAAACCCCATTTCTGTGTTTGAGAAAAAGCCTTTCCAAGAACAGTCAGATCTGAGAACACTAAATATAAATACTGTTCTTCACTGTTAGCCAGGCTCAGTGGGTCCACCTCTTGGTTGTATGACAGGCTCTATAGGTCACTTTTTAGCACAAGTTGTGGCTTAGGAATAAAAACTTAACCATCCTGTAAAATCTTCCCTCTAAAGACTTAAAAGACTGCTTACATTTCCACATTGAGGAATACAGTGCACTTGTTAGATACAGAAATACTTTATACCATGTCTAAAAAGGAAAAAAAAAAACCCAACAAAAAACTCAACACACACCCCCCCTCCCGGATTCCACTCTGCAGAATTCCACAGATAGTCCTGTTCATTACTCTAGAAATACTTGAGCAGTGGCTTCAGAATAATGCATTTTAATGTGGAAATGTTAAGATAGCTCCTTCAAACAGATTCTCCATACAGTAATCAGTGCTCTTTTTGCTCTTATATGGTAATATTGAGACAATGATATTCAAAATACTGGGAGAAAAAAATCAATCTGACATCTGAAATTTAATTTTTAAATTTCTACTCACTGTAGTGAAATACTACAACACACTGAGTAGGAATAATTATTAGTAGAATAATAATAGTTATTTTAATAATAATTTTTAAAATTGACCCTTGAAATTCTTGTGTTATTTTTGCAGAGATTTCACCATATAATACCAAGTAATGTATGATAAAATGATCTCGGGGCGGGGGGTTGTAACATGGTTTTACACCCTGAAATTGTTTTACTGCATAGCTTTAAAGAATGCTACCAATTAATAAAATGATAATCTAAATTGATTGCACAAGTACTGCCAGGTCGTGGGGTGGGGTTTTTTTGGGGGGGGGCATATGGTGGAGTGGGAATCACAGTTTTTTTATGATGCTGTTTTCTTCCTTGCCTGAGTAATTAATTCACACTTATCAGGAAAGAGTGGGTTATAGAAATCTCTGCACAACTTGGGAGTTGGTTGTTTTGGGTTTTGTTGTTTTGCCTTTTTAAAGTAGAAAAACATTTCAATTATTTTCAAAATAATATAAGCAATTCTTTCTTTTTAGCCTCTTCTGAAGCAGTCACCCTGGAGCAATCAGAGTAGCGGCTGGAGCACAGGAAATATATCCTGGGGAGGAATGCATGGCAGAGACCATCGACGAACTGGAAACATGGGAATTCCAGGAACTATGAACCAGATCTCTCCTTTGAAGAAGCCCTTTTCTGGTAATGTCATAGCTCCTCCTAAATTTACGCGCTCCACTCCATCACTGACACCAAAATCGTGGATTGAAGATAATGTTTTCCGAACTGACAACAACAGTAATACTCTCCTTCCTTTGCAGGTAAGGATGGTATGTAACTGGTGTGTTCGTAGTCTTGCATAGCATTTTGGCTTCATTCACTTTAAAGGAGAATTAAACAGTGGTTTTACAGCCCTGATACTTGGTTTGAAAAGTGGGTATTTCTGTATTATTTTTAGTCCTAAATTGCAACTAACCCAAACATTTTCAGTATATTCAGCAATATATGATTCTCACAGTTAATTTAGAATATTGGCTGTCAAGACACAGAAACTGTAGCTGCTGACGCAGCAACAGAGCAAAATGTATTTAATCCAGCAAGTATTTTCTGCCTACGGTAACTCTGACGTTTTTATAAATCCCTTTAAAACTTGGGATTTTTTTGTTCACTTGTCCTTACACACAGATTTTCTTCCTTCTGTAGATGACTCTGAGTCTTTGTCATGTTTGTCTTTTACTGGTGTTCTAGGCTGACGTTTGCATGTTAGTGAGATTTTTTTCCCTCCATGTTCTAGCAACTTTTATGGTATGTTTTGGCTGGAAGCCCTGTGATTTAGAAGTGTTAAACAGGAGGATGTATCTTAGAACTAAAGATCTGGGTTCACCTCCTGAATTTTGCCAGTGACATCTTATGTGACTTTGGGTAAGTCACTTAACTCCAGCCTCAGTTACCTATTGGTAAAATGTTATTTTTCCCATTCCAGCCTATATTAATCTAGTCATAACATTTCTTTTTGGCGGAGACTTTTATTATTTAGATCTCAATCTCAGTTGCCATTCTAACAGTTTATAGTTTTTGCGTGTTTGGTTTGTTACCAAAAAAGCTTGGGCAATTTATTTTAGAAATGATGCATTTTAAAATAGAAAACAGATTATTCCATCTAATTCTGTACATACTTTAATGTTTTTTGTTACACATGCGTCGGCTTCATTTTGTCTCACACTGTGCTGCTATGTTCCAGCAAAAAGCAAAAAAAGATAATATGCAGAGAAAATAGCTGGAATGTTTCTTTATCTCCACACAAGGCTGTTATAGTTGGGTTTCGTAGGTTTCACACAGAGTAAGCTAGAGTTCAATTTGTCATAGTTGTGACCATATTTGAGTTTGTACAGCTGTATTTGCATCAATTAGCAAGCTAATCCTTATGTAGCTGTAATAGTGGCAAAAGGGTGCTCCCTGGGACATGATTTCCCACCAGAGTTCCAGTTTTCCTTACCGTTTTGCTGGTGGAGCTCCATTTGGCCATGCCCTGATGCTATCCAGGTGCGCTCTGATATTCACAGTATTCTTCAGGCTAATGGTGACTTTAAACATACCTAAATTCTGCTTCAAGTGTATGCGTTGGACCTGAAAACTAAAGAGGGGTTTGCCTGTTCTGTGAAGACTAAGTAGCCTTCCTAGCTGGAAAATCATAGTTGAGTAATTTTTGTGTGGATGGGAAGATAGGAATAAAAGTGCCATTCTTTATGTACGCAACTTGATCTGCTAAGGAAAACGGATTACTGATAGGTGATGCTGTGTGGAGGGCTCCAAGAATAGCTGAAAGTAAACACTGAAGCGTCTCCCAAAGATATTAGCCTAAGGAACAGGGTTAAAGATATTAATGCCATCATACATTGAAACTGCAGTGACATATACATTGGAATTCATATGCAGCTAGGCACAAGTTGTGAGTATATTTGCTCATTCAGTATGCCTTACGAGTCTGTATGACTATTACTTTGAACTTGCAGAAGGTTCTACAGTGGTCATCTAATACAGATGAACTCATTTTATGTCTAAACAAAGTCTTGTGTATTCCAGCTATGATCCAAATCATTCCTATATAGTAGGGTAGAAAAAAATCCTTGCAATTTAAATTTATAATAAATTACATTAATGTTTCTGGTTTGGGGCTGTTTGGTTTTTTTTGAGGAGAGAGGGTCAGAGAGAGAAGGTGAGCACACTTAATTGTTGTGGATCTTACCTGTGAGCACCAGAGCCACTGATTCAATAGACATTTTTGTCTGCCTGTATTTATGCTGTAGATCTATCTATGCTTAAATCTCCCTTACACATATAGTCGTAGTTGCAGAACATAGTAAAAATACTCCTCTTTGAAGGGGTGCAGTGTTATCTACTGTTATTGTGGAAACACTAGACGTTTCCATAAATTACTTTGCTACACTGAAATCATGTTCTTATTTTTCAGTCACTATGCTATTGTTATATGGTTAATTCCTTGTGATGATTGTTACATTTTGCAAGTCATAATGAAAAAGTTAATAGAGCTCGGAGCTCATGCTTCTTTTCATCAGGACTTGTGCTGGCAATGGGTGATGCTGTCAAACACCCATCTTGCTAATTTGTGCTGTGCTTGTCTCCTTCCATAAAAGGCTGAGGTATTTAGATTGAGGATTCTTAAAGATACAGTAGCAATTTCAGAAGATACTAAAAAATAGCAGTAATTAACTTTTGTGCCATTGGGAAAGTCTTGCACAAAAGCATTTAGGCGTATGTAGAAGTTACCTATTTCTTCCAGGCTTCCACAGAACAATCACATCTTAGCATGCGTGTTAAGTACATAGTGAGTGCATCACTCACAGTTTTGCAGAATACTCTTCTGCATGGTCATGCATCTTTAACTGCAGTAATCGTGTTGTATGGTGGGGACAAAGCATCCCTCCTCCAAACTTTAGCTAGCTCAAGCTTAGCAAATGAAAAGAGCTTAGAAAAGCCGGTGTCCTCACTGACCAACTTTCTGTAGATGATTAACGTCCTGCTACCACTTTTTAAAATGCTATGTATTTTTTGCTAAGTCCAAATGGCATTTAGCAGTGTCAGCTGCTCATCTAGTTTCTGTAAAACACGTACCTGATGCAAACAAGATAAGACACGCAGGAATCCTATACAAATTCAGAGCTTTTCCCTTCCCTGAAACTTCTCTATTCTTTGGTCTTTGCATTGATGGATGGTCCCCAGTATAGAACTGACATCAATTCTAATAAAAATAATATTTCTTGGCATTAAACTAATATACCAGTGACAATGAATGTCATTATTAACTGAATAAGTAATTATAGGTGTTAAAGGGGTGAAAGCAGATTTTCTGTACTTCATAGTTAGAATTGAAACATATTCCATATGAAGCTGAATTCACAGTGACCACATTAGTTAACAGCAAAGCTGCTTTTGCTTACAGCCATTATGAAGGACATCTCTCAGGGGAATTTTCTAAAGTTCAAGAGGTTTTGTTTTGTTTTTAAATAAAAGTAGTTGAACATCATGACAACACTGTTTTAAACATGAGCAAATTAAGCCAATAGGCAAGTTTTTCTTATGTGACTCGCTGTTAGAAGCTTTTTCTTCTCCAAGTTTTTAAGATAACACAAACTACATCAATTACAGGTCTTTCATAGCCAAAATTATGTCTACAAATGTAAGTTCTGCCACACTGCTTGCACCATTATAGGTAGTTCATATAGGGAAGGGGTTGTCGGCTTGTAGCAGAGTCATTCAGGAACAATTAGAAGTGTTGTCAGGTATCCATACCATCCAACTTAAGCATTTAATTCAGGAGCCTATTTCTCTCTTCTTCGAGAGCATCTGGGCTCCTTGTTTAGATAATCTAATTCTCTAGAACATACCTGGTACCACTGACCATATACAGCAGCTGGGATTCCAGTTTAGGGACTTACGTTGCATGTCAAGTTAGACAATATGAATATTTTCTCCTATTCCCTGATCTAAAGTACAAAAAAAATATATATAGGGCACCGAGCTAAAAATATAAACCTAATCCTAGGTGCTGGTTTTTTACCCAAAAAAACATGCTTCGGGCATTTCTGCAGCCAAAACATAGGCATGGGTATCAGTGTTTTGTATGTTCATTTTTTTGTACACTTTGTACATTCCTTGGATGAGGAAAATAATTAACCATTTATAAAAAAATTTAAAAAATTGCAATGTCTGCTGACCCTAGTTTGATTGCAAGATATTAAGAAACATTAAGCTTGCAAATAAGCTTACTAAAACCTACTATAACAGTTTAATAATACACTTTAGTGTTTAGCTATTTTCATTCTAGTAAAAACACTGCATTCTATGAATATGAATTCAGCTTCTATGTCCCTTTTGAGTTAAGGAAATACATTGCATGTCCGGCTCTTTTTCACCTTGATTTGTCCTTCCTGTTTGTTTAAACAAACAGTATGTGCAATGTTCATGGTCCTAAAAGCTGAGCTTTATTATTCTGTGTTTCAATATAGCTCTCCAGCTGGGAAATTTGTATGGTAAGGTACTATCTCTCAGAAATGCAGATTTTTCTTTTTTTTATTTATTTTTGAAGTGTGTTGAAGTTTTCAAAGAAAGAAGAAAAACCACTCGCAAAGCAAAAAACACTTGCAAAGCAAAATAAGTTTTAAGATTGTACATCACAACATGTGTTAGTTCTAGATACTTAATTTAAACTGTCATGGTGCTTCTGTCTTACAATCACTTCCAGTCAGAGAATTTCAGATCCTCAATATGATGGTTTTAGTACAGATTAATAAGTGTACCTTACCAGTTTAAATGGCTAATCTAGGTGATACACATACCAGTCAATATTAAATGCAGAGCAAGTTGCTAAAGTTGGATTCTTGATGTCATATTGAGACTCCTAAATAGGTGGCCTGCTTCTTCAGAAGTGCTGTTTGGCAGCTCATGTTAAACTTGAAAGCATTTTGAGTATCTAGCTGCTAAGTTCTCTTAAGTCTTCAGACCAGTGTAATTGTCCAAACACTGATTTGTAAACCAGGTTTTACCGCTTTATTTTTACTCAGGCAGTGAAGACACTGCAACAGAACAGTTATACTAAAAAATATAGTAGGTTGATTACCTGGGGTTAATTAAATAACACACAAAATGAGATATTTGTGTCTGAGGACCATACTGGGGATATCTCTTAGTGGAGAAAATGGTCTACTGCCATACTTTAAACTTCAGGATCAAGACCTTTGAATGAATAGTATTGGGAGCTGCACAAATGAACGATTTACAGGGATTAATTAGCAGAAGGCTTGTTGGGTTTACCATTCAAATGGTTTTTATGAATTTTTGTGAACAAAGAATTCTCTCCTACTGTTAAAAATTTGCTTCAGTTGTACAGCTCATTCTATTAATGCAAGTTAGAGTTAGGAAAATTCAACGAAATGTTTCGTAGTCATGATGGTGCAGCAATGATGGATATAGTCAGTAGCATCTCTCACTTCATTCTGTCTGCCAAAGCACAATTGTTTTCTAAGTTAAAATGAGTATGTTCTCACCTAAGATCTATCCAAAAGTACACTTACTCTGTGATCTAATGTATTTGTATTTAAGTACTCAAGACTTTACAGGTATTTCTAGATGGGGGGTGGGGCTGTAGAGAGTAAAAATAAAAAAAAAAGAAATCCAAGAAGAACCCAGAACTTGAATAACAACTTCCCCTTCAGATGTCTAATTGTTCCTTTAGTGATTTTGTTGAAACTATTAATATAAAAATCTTCTAGATTTGCCTCCTAAGTCAGTCTTGCCAAGCCTTTAATCATCTACATAATGTGTCTGGTTTGGTTCCAGTTTATGAATGTTCTTGAGCTGAAGTACTTCAGTATGGATACAATACATGCTGTTGGGATTTTTTTATTTGTTTTTAAATTTTTATGTAGTTGGGAAGTAGGTGTGTCTTTGCCACCGGACCTGTTCTTAGAGCATTTAAGGCTCAATTTAGCTACCTTACATAGCAGATTGTGTCATTTTAACTTTAAAACACTTTTGTTGTCAGGTTGACTGTTCACAGATGTCTACCAGATATTATAGTTCATCTTTACCACTAATGATACCATGGAAAGTAACCAAGCAATTTCATGTGTCTACTTTAAGCCTTCCTCCTTGTTTTTTTATAGAACTAAAATTGTAGTTGTTACAGGTTTTCATATTAAGTTTCTCATTTACACTAGTTATGGTTTCAGCAAGGGGCCTGTGATTATAGTATGTCTTCACTAAAATGAGAATGACTTGAAGTCTGGATGTTAGTGAAGATGGTATTTTTGAATATATAATGTACTTAATTGTCAGGTTATTACTGCTAACATCAACACTGAATACTATATTTGGGTACTTTTTAAAGTCTGTGATTACTTTATTATTAAATGAGCTGTCACATTTCTAGTCTTAAAACACAATTTTATTCAGGTCAGTTTGAAGGAGAAAAAGTGGAACTTGCTAACGTTTTAGTTTGGGAAGTGATTTTAAAAAAGGTTTCTTTAATTGAGCTTCTAAAAAAAAATAATCAGTTAATTCAGCAAGGTCAAAGCTGCAGAGCCTTTCCAGCCATCTAAGACCATACTCGAAACTTAGTAGAAGCCTTATGACTTTTAAGTTGTTTCCAGCATCCATCGGATGGTGCTACATTCCTTAAGAATATGAAGGGATGCCTAAAGGAGCAGATTTTAAAGATACTTGCGTTTACTGAATTTAGTATCTACGTTAGAAGCCTAATTTTTTACTTCAAGTAGTCCTACGAATCAGTAGCTTTAAGCATGCATCCAAAATTAGAAGTTGTTTAACTTCTTAACTACGAACATCTATTTTTAGTGTTTGTGGTTAAAGATTAGCAAAATTGTACTCAGTGTTTAATAGTTTCTGTCCTTGTATTTATTTTATGTGTAAATGACAATATTTGAAATGACAAGCTTTCATATGTGACTGCACTGAGTTTCTGCAAATGCTCCACCAGTATAATCTTTGCATAAATTGCATGAATATATTTAGAAGTCCAAAATAAATTGTGCTGAGAGAAATTATTTTTCCAACAATTTAGTGTTGAAACTTGCTTTTCAGAGAAAGCTGCCCTCCTCCCATTCATTCCACATTTAGATGTATGGGAGGAGGACTTCTGAAGTGCGCAGTATGTAGATGTGTTTTGCATAATGTTGTCAAAAAGTCCTCCTAGCACCAACTGTATTCTGTGGGTAGGATGCTTCATGCTTCTCCTGTATTGTGTAAATTTGTAAAAATTGAGAAATAAGTACCACTTTTCTGTAAACTTTCTTAGTCTTAACTTTTAAGTTGAGGTAACAGTTTGCCACTTAGGCATATACCTCTGAATCTGTAGGTAGTTGTACCAAACCCACGTTTTTCAGTTCTGCTGTGTATGAATGCAGTTGTGATTCTGGCATCAGAAAGGTAGGTCAAGCAGCATTCAAATGTCTATACAGTTAAAAAGAAATAAAAAGCTAGTGTCATAATTTGTAATGCTTGCTGGAGGTTAACTGTTGGCTCTGGGGAGAAAAATAGCATTATGTTGTGACATTCCACTGATATATGGACCTTCTGACACAGCAAGAGTTCACGTGCTTCTTAGCAAAGGACTGATGAGCCACTGAGGTGCGGGAAATGGAAAATATTTTACAGGAATTCAGCCTTGACAAAAGGGGCTTTTGGAGTCAGGATGATACAAAACTTGTATTAACATATATGCTTATGTATCAGTGCCTTTGTACTACTGATTGTCTTTAGTTTCATTATTTCAACACGGTTGATAAGCAGCTATCTTCTAAAACAACCTGGAACTACCTTTAAAACAACATGGAAATAGTTCTAATTCTTGGGACTATTTCCATGTTGCTTTAAAGGTAGTTCCAGGTTGTTTTAGTAGATAACTGCTTATCAACTGTGTTGAAATAATGGAACTAAAGATATTCCCAAGAGTTACTTTTCCATGCATGTGGAAATAGTCCTATCTAAAACAATCATGTTCAGGGGTACTACTTCTTGTGCTTCTCCCAAAGATTGAGGAAAATCACAGTGGAAGTTTTCTTATCAAATGCAGCATGCTGTAGTAGAACTGTCCCCTTTTAAACTGTTGTGATTTTTTTTTTTCTACGGCAGAACTTTCTAGAAAATATTTGATGTGACCTACATTAGTGAAATACTTTTAAGTTCTGCTTTGAAATGAAAGCTTCGTATTTGCATAGATGATAACTCTTGCTCTTTAAAGATGTGACGTACGTATGTGCGGAGCACAAGGCAGTGTTTTAACATTATAAAGCCTAGTTGCACATAGGTTTAAAATGAACCTTGTACCCAAAGAATGACTTACTCCATTTGAGATAGCTAAATTTCAGATAATGTTGCTTTATAGTGTATAGTTCATCAGTGGGAATCGGAATGGATTTTGAAAGTTTGGAGCACCGATTACCTAGATACTACCCAAACTCACTAGTGCATACTGTGGTGTGGGTAGCGAGATAGCAGAATAAAACTCCTGTATTTAAATCCTGCTTTACTGTGGTGTATTTGCAACATTTTTGTATTCTATGGTGCATGCCTATTGCATGTTTCCAATGCCAGAAATGAAGTAATTCAAAGAAATAAACCTCTTCTTTTAACTTTGTAAACATGGACTTTGTAAGGTGTAAAGCGGATGGGAAAAGTTTATTTCGTCTGCTTCCAGCAGGGCAAGACCTTTCAGTTTGAATACACAGAACTTGCAAAACAGAATGATGCAAGGGTGAAGTCACAATCATTGCACCTTGTCAGCCACTGGAGCAGTTTACAAATGAATCACTAATGCATGTTACATGTTTTACTTTTCCATTTTTCTGTAAGATCCATGACCAAGCAGGTCAGTTTTAGGAATTAACTGTGAAGGAGCCCTTTCTTACAGGCTTCTGCTTTCCAGAGCAGAGTTAAGCCTACAGTGATGACCATTTGCCAAATAGTTGTGTGTTATCTCAACATATATGTATCCAGCAATGATCAAAAAATAAATAAGAACATCTTATTTAGTGAGCATGTAACAAAGACAGAGTTCAGTCCAGTTTTTACCGGTACTGGTTCTCTTCCCCTGTCAGCTACAGAGGTAGCAAAGCATGTTTTCTGTTTACTCAGCATTGGTTTTTGCAAGAGCACGTAGTGCCTACCACGTACTGACTTCAGCTGAATTTAAGATGCCATTAAAAATCCTGATGAGATACCTTCTGAATGCTGGGGGACGGCAGGGAACAGATCCAGCTTTGTCACTGCTCACACCTTCTATAGAAAGCAAGCTTGCTGCAGTAAGCAGGTTCTTTTCATTGTACCATTGAGAAACAAACCTGCAAGGGCATGGAAGCAGATTAGTCACTTCAGTTTCATTCTGCTGCTTCTCAGGACAGCTAGAGAACTGAACGAAAGCCAGCTGGTCCCAAAATAAGGCTGCTGTGAACTAAAATAGTACTGGTGACTTGCTGGCACTCAAACCGGGTCGCAGATCACTTCGCAAAGCGTCAGTGGCATGTGGCCTGCAACATGGCAGCAGACAAGAGAAACCTACTTCTCAGATTTGTCATTAAAGTTATCTAAGGGCTTCCAAAAAGAAGATAAAGGATCTGGTCAAACGTACATAGCAGATTGCTTACCCAACAGGAAGCCATTGCTCTTCATAGTTGTTTGAGTGAGAGTGAGCTGAAAGAAAGGCTTCATGCTCTTCATCCCAACGTTGTATCAAGTTGACTAAACTTACTAAGAAAGATGAAAGTAAAATCTTTGTTTCATGGTGGCTTGTTTTGCAAAGCTGTTGATAAGTCACAGTTTCTGACTATTAGAAAACCTCTCTTTCCAAGCTTGCTTTTTCACTCCCCAAACGTGAAGAATACCTGCTTGCTGAGGGAGGTGGTTTGAAATTAATCTGCGTTCTGCTGAGCTGTCACACAAAGTGACAGTGAGCGTGGGTCAGATACCTTCTGTCCCCATTATATATGTACTAAGTGGATGGCTGCATCTTTTGTGAATTTTAATGGCCAGTGGTGTATTTCATCCTACTCTGTTGAATTACTACAGTGGAACCAGAGAAAAGACAACAGTAAAATTAAGGCATGATTGCAGGATTAAGTGCAATACAGTCCAGCCAGCAGCCTTCCAAGCAGAAGACATTAAGGTTTTACACAAACTATTTTCAGTATCTGAAGTTATCACAGTCCAAAGAAGTTAGAAATGTATTAGAAAACATGGGAGAAAATGCCTTAGTTGAGTGCAAAATCAGTGAAAACACTTATGATTTATTATAGTAACTTTTAATTACCTTTGTTGAAAATATTTGTCAACATTATGGTAACTTCTTAATATTCATGTGTAAAAAAATTGTTCACTGTAAGGCTGGTAATCTATTAGTAAGCTTTGTGACATATTTTTTTTTTTCATAGTTTAGCTTTAATTTTCCGACCTTTAACCACTTAGTGCTGACCATTTGTAACTCAAGTCTTTGTATGCATGCAAAGGGTCTCCGTTTAATCACTCAGAAGCCAGGAAGTGCAGTCTCAGCAGGGGGCTGAGGGCCCACGAAAGGTACTTAGCCAAGCACCAAGAAAATGCTTTCTTTCATATGAGGTGACTGTCCTTCTTGTCCTGTAGTTCCCCACCGTACTCACTATTTAACTTCTGCATGAAATGCAATTGAGCTCTTAACGGACATTACTCTCCTTCATTAAACAGCCTAATGCTTAACTCTGATGTGGATCACTAGAATGGATTCGAGCAGTTCTTCTGCAATCGCAGGCTATCAAAGTGCATATACAGAAAGGTTCTTCACAGTGCATCTCTAGTTTTATATTTGGATGCTATTAAACTTACTGTTAATAAAATCAGGACTTACTGTTAATAAATTCTTAAGCTTTTGTATCATTGTCCATCTCCACAGCGTCTGACCATACAGCCTTTAGAAGGCATCTTTTTCTTCCTGTCAAGTTTCCTGTTAAAAACTACAGAGTTTGTATTCCAATACTAAGGATTTTGTTCTCTTTTAGGATCGAAATAGAATGTATGACAGTCTGAATATGCACTCTTTGGAAAACTCCCTTATTGACATAATGAGAGCAGAACATGATCCACTTAAAGGTATGTTATTATGCTAAATGAAGAAAAAAGGGTCATCCATTCTGCATATTTGAATTAATACTGGTTGCTAATTTAGATTCTAGGTTCATAATGAAGTAGCAAATGAATTATTTTCTCAACTCACAAGAAAGGTCAATCTCAAGCTGTATTTTATTGAAAACATTTGTTTACAGTTGTTTAAAACTTTACCTTTAGTGTCTTCATAGGTTTTTCTCCCTCTCCCCTCCATCATTCCCTCCTTTCACCCAAGAAATTCATAGTTTTATTTGAAATTTACTTACGTACTGTAGGAAATTCTGCCTCAGTTTGTGAAGACACGCCGTTCTGTTAGAGGTAGCCAAAAGGGGGGGTAGAATCAAACAGCTGCAAGTGTTAGCCGATTAATTTTCCTTTTCTTTGCAGTGGAAGCTGAAAAGAAAATTAAGTCCACTAATAAATTCGGGTTTTTGCTTTTTCAAGTATTTTTTCAAATAATAATGCCTCTAATTTTCCAGTTTTTGTTTGTCTGAAGAAGTCCAGAAATACACTTGGATTTAGAATGCCGGTTCCTCTTACCCTTCTAGGCTCTGTTCAGATCATTTGGGGACAGCAGTAAGCATATAGCTAGGATTTGTGGGCTTCAATTTTAATTCCTCTATGCACTGTACATCAACTCAATCTTTTGAATTCTGTTTTTCTGTACTTATTCTCAGGTGACATTTACTGTTGAACTTTGGGGCAGGGATCCCAAGCCATTTTATTTGGCCTGATCAAATATTAGTTCATTTGTAGTGTTGTAATTAGACTAACACAATCTAACTTTAAAATTATTCAATTCAGGCTTGCTTTGCAGAAATTAAGTTTCAGTATTGAAGCAACTGAAAAAATAAAAACATACAAAACTATTTCTTTTTATATCATTATTTACTCCCACCCATTCTCCATTTCTAGAGGCTCCTAGACTTATTATATATTACATTAGTGCATAAGGGCCTGTGTTCTCCCAGTTTGAAAGACACGTTGCTAGAGTCTACTCGTGGATCTATAATCAATTGGAAGACCTGTAGTATTCAGATGGCATGTGATAGTATTGCAAGATTTGCAATGTAAAGCCAAAAGTTTGTGGGTGTTTTTTCAAGCTGAAAATCTCTACAAAACATCAGTAAGTAGGTAGCATTTAGTAAGCCGGTTAATTTTCTTCCTCTTTAGAGTGGAAGCTGCCAGTTAGGTTTTTATAGATGTTCTTAAATCTGATGTCGTGTTTCTTACTGCCTGCAGAGAATGAACTCCAGTTTTAATAATTTTATCATTTAAGTCCATTATTAAATTCAGTTTCTGTCTATTCTGCACATTTACAAAACATTGCTAAGAAACGCAAAGGGGTTGAAATCTGTGAGCAGTTAGCCCAGTGGTAACTGCTGTGCACTAAAAGCACATGCATGTCATCAAAGACAAGGTAACTCGTTAGATCATCCCTGTTTCAAAGCATTGTTGCTTCAATTTGACACACTGAGGTGGTGAAGAATATTTCTTCGGTTCTCTGAACCCCGACCTACCATCAGGAGGGGTATTAAAAGGCAAAGCTACTCTTAGGCATAACATTAGAGAATGCCGATCTTCTGTCGCAATATGCTGTCATTGGCACCTCTCACGTTCCTGAAAACCAATCGGTTTCTTCACTTTTTTTTTTAGGCACACTGACATGACAAATGGAAGTGGTTGCTCTGTTCCCCCTGAATTTCTTGCTGTTTTCATTTTGGCTTTATAATGCAGACGAGTTTTCAGAGGCACAGCGAGCACAGCAAAGACCCATTTTTATTTTTATTCATCTATTCATATTTCATTATGATATAATAGATGAAAACGATGTATTTCCAACAATCATTTTTCAGCAAGAGTAAGACAAGACAGAGCTTTAATTTTATAAAGTGAATTGGGTTCATATATAGACACTTTTGAAATACTCGGTAAAGTTTCCATAGTTACTCTGTGCTTTCTAGGGACATGAGTATATGGTTTCAGTCTACACTGAAGAGATTTATTTTTTTTAACAGTTTTACCGTTGTACTCTTGCAGTGAAAATTCTGCTAAATTTTATGTTTGAACTAAAACAGATGGAAACCATAGATAGTGATGAATTCAAAGGAAATCCATTTTTTGTTTGAATGCTAGAGAACAATGCACACACCGACTGAATTTAAATAGAGTAATTGTGTTCTGTTATTAAATTGGCTGATTAAGGTGTTTTTTTCTCTTTGGAAGTTAGTATTTCAGCTGAAACAGCTACATTATTAACAGTAAGACACAAGAAATGTTCCTTACTGACTGAGAACGGGAAGAAGAGATCACAACCTAGAATAGCCTTTTGGTTCCTCTCTGCCCCTCTTCTGTTTAGTCACCATTAGTTGGCATTTCTGTAATTTCCTAGAAACTTTAACTTTTTTTTTTTTTCTGCAAACCATGAAACGCTAATTTTGTTATTTCAGTCTCTGTGGCTTTTCTTTTCACCACAGAAACTCTGACATTTACTTAAGAACCCATCATATTTGCTTGCAAAATGTGAAGGATTAAGAATATTACTGTTATTAATTTGTTGTTCTTATTAATATATAACCTACTTTGTTGGAAGTAAAGAATATTTTGTAACTAGAGGATATTTTTATGACAAATATTTAAGTAAATCTAAGCACATTAAAACAATGCATCTTTTCTATCTGAGCACAGCAATAAAATGAAGGTCCCTGGAATTTTAAGCACGTGTTTCAGATTTAGCTGCTTACAATATCTGGAGTATGACTAAGCATCTTGTCTCAGATTTTGCACAATGCAGAACAGACACTGAGTGTACTAGCTCACAGGTTTAAGTTTTGCATTTCAAGATCCATTTTAGACGAAAGACAAGTTTCACCCATTCTGCTCTCAGGAACTTGAAAAAACTTTATTTATTATAAACTGAAAGCTAAGTTTATGCCTGCCAAAAAATTCATTGTAGATGAATAATTTCGGTTTCTATTAGACAAAGTTTGATAATCACTAGAGACATGATCAAAAGAAAGAAGTAGTTTTTAGCTTTCAAAAAGACATTTTTTCAAGGTAGGTTAATAGGGAATAGATGTTTGACTTGACTAATCATTGCAGCAGAACATACTGATGATATTAAAACTAATCTTCCCCATGCAGCTTTCTTGAAATGCATTTCATAATAAGACATTAACTAATGATTAAGATTACCCCATCCCATCAATGGAATATAAACTGAAGTTAAAATTAATAAAAGTTAAATTAATTCATTTTTACGTCATTGTTCTTAATACCCTTTTTATTCTTCAAATAGCCCTTAAAACTATTTTGAGAGAAGTAGTACAATATTGGTAGCCTGAAATAATGGTCATTGGTATTGTAACTCTTTTCCAGACATACCTCTTGCGTGCTTGCATTTTTTTCTCCCCTTGTCATCCCCCAAATACCAATGCTTCTTGATGTCAAGATGTAGAAAACTTCTAGACATTTCAGAAACAGGAAAGCAAATACATTTGGGCTAAAACAATTTATGGAAAAAACTTAGAAGACGTGGTTATATTTTGCATGGAGTATGTATTACAACTGAGGAGCAGTTGATTTAATGGAATTCATATCTACTGTTTTAAATATATTTCTAGTAAAGATTATGGTATTTTCTGTGTAATTTAAGGGCTTGTCTTTTGTAAGGCAAGAATATTGAAATTGAACTCGATTTACAATTTATTTCTGTTTCCTGACCAACTTCCTTATAGCTAGATGTAAGATAGCACTGAACTTGAATTAGCCCATAGCTATATTAGTGGGAATATTAACTTTATGTCAAATTTTTCTCTTTCATCATGAGGGGCAAAACAAATTTTATAGGATTTACACAAATATATTTTTTGCATCACTAGTAATAAATAATAAAAGTAAACCACTATTATTTGGCTTATCTTTGGGGAAAAATAACTTGATGCACTTAGAAGTTGGTCTTGCTTTTTCTTGGTTTTATTTTCCTTTTAAATTGGTTTAGTTAAGCTTTTCAGCTGTTGAGACATCTTCTGAAAGCAACCTGCTGGCGCACGCTCAGTGAAGTAAAAGAAAGGCATTAGTGACTCAGCAACACAGTAGAGCACGTGCCTTTCTTTGCATATGGTAACTTCTGTTTTCAAATACATTTGTTTTATATTGTGTTATGAAGCTGTAAGGTTTAAAGTCATGCATTTGCTTCCTAGAGTAGTTCAAACTGAGCTCAGAAAATAGTTTCTGAGGCTGAACAAAAAAGTCTAGAAGGAAAACCTTCGATCTTAGTCATAAAAAAGGCTTTGAAATTGTACATACAGATCATTTCCTCATAGAAACTTTTTATTATAAAAGTATATTTAAGACTGATTTGCCTGAACAGATTTACTATCAGAGACAACACATTTAGCCTCATTACGACTTACATGATTCTTACCCAAGTGTTTGAAAGTGTAGTATCTAGGCTTTCTGTAACTAGGTGTTGTCCAAACATGGTTTTGTGCTGTCGTCTTAACTACGCTGATTCAAAACCTGAACTTTCTGAAACTGCTGCAATCCTCAGCCATTCACTGGTCTGCTGTAGTAGTTTGGGAAAAGCTTAACATGGAAGCTGTTTCCCTACTAGTCATGAGATCTCTTGATAAAAGGAAGATGGGAAGGGGCTCTGTGATTCTCAGTCTCTTCATTCAACCATTTAAGACTTTTTTAAAAAAAAAATGGCGGGAATAGGCATGAAATATCAAACTTGTGAAACTGTGAGTCAGCAATGTTTAAAGTGGTCATTATATTAAAACATTTGTGATAGATTTAAATATGTGGGGATTCTTCCCAACAGTTTATGTAAATAGGAACAGAAAGTACATGTTTCCAAAAGTAGATACGAATTTGACTTAAAATGAAAAGTGAGTAAGCACAACTCCATCTGTATGCTCAGAAGCAGTTTACAAAAAAATTCAAATTTCCATCGCCCACACTGGTAATATGAGATTACACAAACTAAGTTAAACTTAGCTAAAACTAAGTTTCCTCATGGTTTGGATTAGCAAGACTTCTAACTGGATTTAGTGGATAAACTAGCCCACCAAAATTTATTTGCAAGCTTTTTATTTTTTTCTCTCCATACAGAAGAACACATTGTGAGAAACACATACCAGGCAGTTCTGGTAACATTAATCACATTTAGATATGGAACAGGGGCATAAATTCAATAGAACTCTAGCTGCATGAGAAATGTCAAATATACCTGCTTCTCCTTAGCAATACTATTTTGAATTTAGCTGTGACACATGAGAATTACTAATTAGTGGTAAGTTGCAAGTTCAGGTTTGCACAGAGAAAATTTCTAAAACATGATACTTTATGATACAGTACTGTAAAACTAGGCATTGTATTTGTTCCAGATAGCAGCACGCTACTAATTTTGGATGCTGTAGAGCTAAATTCTGTAGACAGTCAGTGAAGTGATTACTTTTCATTTCTCAGGAATGGAATATTTAAATTATTTAAATATTAAATATTTTCTAACTAATTTGTAGTTTATTTTAAACTAGTAAAGCATCTTTCTTTATTATTAAATTTTCTTTTTTATGCAGGTGGAGGCCACTGGAATCACTAGAATATCTATTGAACGGTTTATACGATTTTAGATTACTGACAGGGAAGTAGGATGGGATTAGATAGGATTTGTGGTGAGGGCAGTTCTTCAAATGGCACTTTATTTTTTTAAAACACATCAAACAACAGGCAGTGAAAATAGCTGACTAGAAAGAAATATGTGATAGAAGCAAAGTAAATAGTTATAATTTAATAAGTAATAAGATGTCATAATTAATAAAATGTCATACAATTACCCCCATCTTCCGTATTTTATATAGTTATATGTTAAGTGAGGTTTCATATTGCTTATGTCCATTTAACTAGAATAAAAACAGTGTAATCTGAGCTCTGTGTAAGACTGGTCTTGCACCCAGTTCCACACATGAAGCGTTCTGAATTTATGTAGATCATTAAATTCAGGTGGACACCCTAGGAGCACTGCATTTTGCTTCAGGAGATTAGTCTGAGGGATAAGAACCGAAGTTAACATATCAAATAGCAGTGATTGTATTTTGGAAAAGTGAGCAAACCTTCTATGTTAAAAATGTTTTTAAGGTTGTCAGTCCAAGCACTAGACAAGGGAGTAAACACAAGTATTAAGTTCACCAGAATGCAGTAATATGAATTATGATTTCATTGGAATAACCACGTAAGTAAGACTTAAAAGAAGTATCAGTACAGCTGTAAATGTGCCGTATACTTTGTTCCTTGTTTTCCTTTCTAAGGCTCAAATCACTCATTTTCTGAGCTACCAAGTTCATCCCCGTAACACAGGGAGATTGGGTTTCTTTGCATTTATGTGACTACAGAGGTTTTATGCTGCAGCAGTGGGCTCAGCTTTGTGGTGCACTCCCTCCTGGCTATTTCATGAGGAGTGCTTTATTACTTAAACTTTTTTAGTTTGGCACCTATGTTTCAGATGCAACTTATTTGTGAAGCTATTGGGGGGGGGCAAAAGAATGTACAACCACAGTTGTAAACCCAGAATTTGCTGTCTTCTAAAACAGTTTTCTTCTGCAGGTGTTAACACTGGTGGGCTTCTCTCTCCTGCTAGGCCACACATCTGACCTCTTTTTCTGTAGTAATTACAGAAAAGAATGTATCTTTTGTCTCCCTTGATGAATAGGAAAAGAAGATAAATCTATACAGACAGGGAGAGAGACTGTCACCACAGACTTGAGGAGGTTCAAGATGAGATAATAATTTCTCACAATTTCTATTATCATTCTAGATAGATACAGCATTCTGATTTGCAAGAAACAGCTCACATTGTTGCAAGTATTTCTATAGCGCCGCATACAAACATGGTAGTGACAGTAAATAATCTTGTAAAATCCTTGCTGTTAGGCAAACGAGCAATACCTTTATAGACCAAAGAACTAAGAAATAAAGCAAAGTGACTTGTATACAGCAAACCAGTGGCAGCTAACAGATTGCAATTTAAGGGTACCTTGTTGCTAGTTCTTTTCGTGTTATACCAGCATGCATTGCTAGAGGGGCAGCATATTTATAATTCCAAGAAACATTAGGTTTAGCTGTACATGTTCAGCATGACATTAAAAATGGCTTCTATGTTAAAACTGGACATCTTGGAGATAGGGAACAGGAAGACAGAGGCTCCAGCAAAGATTTCTGTTTAGTACCTAGCCTAAGCCTGCTCAAAAATTCTATATAAGTTAGAGAAGACAGCAGAGCCCCTATGGGTGGCATTCAGCTGCCCTCTTCCAGGAGACTGCTATTGCCCTTCCCCACTTTCTCCACACTTTCAGATTCCAAAGCAAATAGTTCCTACCTAATTTGCAGGTGTTTTGATACCATCGATTCTTACAATAATGAAATCGGTGGGAAGAGAACGTGGCTGTATAAAAATCTTTTTGGCACAATTCCTGTAAATAATAATGCTGAATAAAATACCCTAAATTATCTCAATCTTCTTATTCTGAAACTTCGAGTCTAAGAGTTCATGATGTATTTTTTTTTCTGTAGCTTTTGGTAGAAAATTATCACATTGGTTTCCTAAAGGGAAAGAGCAAAACTTAAACCCTATTACCTACAGATTTGCAGCAAAAAAGGTTTTTTATTTAACCCCAAAGGTGTCCCTTGGGACACAGAACTACTATTTTGAGAAATTTTGAGAAGTTTCCAGCCTTGCTACTAATCCACATGGGTTTACCAAAAGTAGGGGGAGAGGAAAAACCCCAGCTTATGATAGGAATTGTTAGACAACCTTAATATATGGATTGCTGATACGGTTTTGTTTCTTTTTTGTTTCCTTTTGTTCCCTGTGTTTCTTTTTAGAAACAGTGAGCCTTATTAGGATATGACAGTGTCTTACTAATACTTACTCACATCTTGCAAACCATCTGCATTTATAATTCCTCTTTAAACCTGTGTGAGTTCTAAACAGCCGTTTCTTCCAGACTGCATTCTTTATGCCTCCACAAACACTCTCATTTCCTCCAAAAGATCTAAAAGTTTATATTACAGTATTTTTTATATATGCTTACAGGTTATAAGCAGGCAAGTATGTTTTAATAGCAAGACAGATGGAAATGTAGGGTTTTTGCACATTAAAGCACGCTTCTTCCAAACACAGCAGCTATTGTAAATGTCTCTCTAGGTCAGTGCGCACTACTGGTATGTTTGCAGCTTCCTGTAAACAGAAAACGTCTCCTTTAATAAAAAGGAATTTGTAGTGAACAGACACTTCAGCTGTGCATTTTAAACCATTCATCTAACTTTTAAAGTATAAAATGCTACCAATGTAGCAAAATGCAATACTTGACAAATTCTAATGTCAGGAGATGAGATTTTCATGTAATTTTTATTCGATATAAAATGTTACCTAACATATTCTTTAATTTTGTTAATTCTGTAGATTTAGTTTAGTTTAGCCAGACTTACTGAAAAATACTACATACAACGGTTATATATAATACACCAAGACAGAGTCATAACTTGGTTAATAAAATTTTAATACGTTAATTCCTATTAACATGATTTTTCTTAAATTGATTCAGTAGTGAAGCACTAAACTGTAGAAATGCCACTCTGTTAAGCAATGTGCATAGTACAGTTATTCACAGTCACTGTGAAAGAGAAGACTAAAGCAGTCAGCACTATTTCTGGGTGTCATGGAACAAAAAGTGGCTTTATCCTATTGGAGCTGATCCCAAACCACATTGCAGATCTTATGACCAGAGAATTAAGGTTAAGAAGTCTGTTCTTGTCAGCTTTAACTTGGGTCAAGGGTATTGTTGGTTAATGTGCTTGGAGTTAAATATTAGCTCTTTATTTCCCCTTTGGCATACTGGAAATATAGTTTATATTTAAATTACAATTAGTGATTTTTCATTATTTTTTCTAGAATAGCTAAAACCTCTGATTTTTTTTTTTTTTTTTGTTCTTCATTTGTTGTTTTCTTTTAAGGTCGCTTGAGTTACCCACATCCAGGGACTGACAATCTTCTGATGTTAAATGGTAAGTGCTAATCTTATAACAGTTTCTAATTATCTCTAGCTTAGCTTAAATTTGACATGTTGGTATAAAATTATACTATTATATTCTGTGGTTGAATTACTTGCCTCTAGTCTTCTAGTCTTCAACACTGATGGGACTGTTGCCATTTTTCAGAGTTGAATGGCAAGAGCTAATCTAGCAACAGCCTTTCATTATATCTAGCTTATTTGAAATCTGAAATGCTCGTTACGATGCACTATGTGTACTTTTTTGTTCTCAAGCAAGCCAGTGGTATGTTCTCCAAAAATCTGCTAGAAATCTATTGCACAGAAACAGAATTAGAAAAATAAGAAGGCCAGAAAGGCTTGGTTTTCTATCTAATGTAAATAAAGGGTGACTTAGATATTTTCTATTATACTTAATGTGAAATATAATTCTATTTTTATTGGGTTTTTTGAAATTGGCTTTGTCAAATACATTTCTAACTCTGAAATATGTTGAAGTTAGAGTTCATGTTCACGTTCCTCTCCCAGTAGGTCAAACTTCATGAACATCTGCTACTCAGTGAAGGCATGAACTTTAGCCTTTGTTCAAGGCTAAAGAAGGAAGCAGAGCTTGGTAATCCATCTAAGTCAATAATAAATCAGGGGTTTTGCACACAAATGTTTTCTACATTGGGAAAAACTAGAGCTATAACGCCACAGCTTCTCTAGATTAGAAAATGTGGAAGCTGTTGTACACAAAGCAAGTACACTTTGTGATTGACATTGGGGTCTGAACATTATCAGTAAAGACCTACTTATTAAAAATATAGTTAAAATAGTTATTTCAGGTTTGTGATCCTGTGGAGCTCTTTTTTTTTTTTTTTTTTTTTTTTTTAATTTCCTTACCCTTCTGCACAGTCATTTACACTTACGCAAATGGATGTAAAATGTAAAAAATACCTAATTTCCCTTGTGTAACACTGAGTAAATGTTTAAAAGTTTAATGAAATTCAGGTTTAGCTTTATACCCAGTAAAGGAAAATATTGCACAACAGACATTTGAAGAATTAGGTCCTTTGGCATTGAATAGTTCTTTAAGATAATGGAGAATTTTGAAAAGTGAAAATAGCTACCTAACTATTGAAATAAAATTAGTGTTTAGCCCACACAGGCCATAACCCTGATTCCTGCTCAGAAATTACATTGCATATCGATGTGCTTGATGTTATAACATTTACAATAGTTAGCTTTCTGTATTTAACTGCAACTGTAAGATCTATTCCGTAAGTTCGTTTGTTGAGGTCGTTATATGTGCAATTGTAATTATCTGCTGATTTATAATGAAGTGTTAGATGGGAAGGTATTAAAAACTAAGCAATCTTATAAGCAACTGTGAAATACTTCAATGCAGTCAGTGAAAGAAAATTTTATTTCTTTAATTCGTTTGTTTTCATACTTAGAAGGGTAAGCTTCTCTTTTTATAGTTTTGCATGCTAAAAGAGCACACGGGAAGCATTGTTACTCTATGGAATATCTAGGCTATTGCATGGACATTCGAAAAATGCATCTCAGTGGTACCAGTCTATCCTGAAAATCTTACCACACAGCTAGAATGTGCACTGAAGAATATCTTGTTTTGTTATTAGTACTGGTGGGGTTTCCGCTATAGTTTGGGAGTCAGCACTTAATGTGACTGCTGTCCTCTTTTAAAAGCTGCAATATTATTTCCAGCCTTCAGTAGGTGAGATAAAAATAACAATTTGAGTATCTAAAAGACAGGAGCTGCAACACCTAATTTTTAGGTGTGCCCTTTAGAATTCAGAGCCTTGGTTTAGCTGCCTAAGCTCTCTACCATGTCCCTGGAGAGCCTGATGTACTCTCAGTGCAGCCCCCTGCCATCAGCTCTACTGTTCAGAGCCACCTCCAGTTGGAGTGTCTGAACTGCAGCTCCTTAAGCTCTGGGAACAGCTTCTGGGAAGCTCCAGCCGCACAGACTCTGCACAACCTGTCTTTCTTAGCAAGAATTGAGAGGCTTCCTCCAAATGCGCGGTAATGAGAAATACAGCTTGAACACTTGTTTCCTTGAACACAGTTTCCTTCTCTGTTTAAGTGGGTTAAAGCTAATGTTTCTCTGTGTCCCTGTAACTGGTGACCTGGAGGGAGGAATAGGGAAGGGGAGAGTTGGTAATTCAGAGATCCGTATTTGTCCTTTACTTTCTCAGTAAGCCTTGTAGTTGCTATGAGGAGGAGCAGGAATAGCAGACGTTCATGAAAGAAAAGCACCAACATCTTTAAGGATCCTGGGCCCATCTGTGTGTGCGCTAATACTTAACACTAGATCATGACCCTCACTGGATTTTAGGTGGCTTGATTTTAGTGGGCTATTGTCTCCAGGTCTCCAGATCCCCGTAAGGTTTTGACATGAGCCAGGCTGGAATTCTTCAACCCTTTTAAGACTAAGCACTTCTAGATAAAACTTATTTTTAGCTAGTTTTCCCCTTTCTTAAGTGATAGATCTTTTCCAGCTCATTTAAAGTGTACTTACTGAACTGTACCTAATATTAATATTTACAGTTTTCATTATTTAAATTAATGAAGTGAACCAAAGGAAAGCTGATTTATACATTTTAATGAATTATATATATGATAATTATATATCTGTTGCGGCTCAAGCTGTAAAAAAAAGCAATGCATTTTTAATGACTTATCTCTCAGAAGTCAAAAAAAGATACTTGGGAATGGGTTTACCTGGGTACATCTTTAATATTGTCGACTTAGAACCTTTCTGTAGCAAGTAATAATGCAAGAGTCCAATTTGTTGGCATGTAGGGTGTTTTTTCCCCGTTACAGGGTTCACCCTCTTTTATAGTTTTAAGGCATTGAATTTTTTTCATGGCTATTGAAACATGATTCACCATTCCATTAGTTTAGTAAGGGAGTACTAGACTTTCCATCTTAAAGGTACTATAGCTGGTTGTGCTTCTAAAAAAAGGTGGTTTACTTCAAACAGAAGTTATTAAACTTCCTATACAGGAATTGCTAAATGAGTTTCTGTAATCTGTTAGGCATGCCGAACTTGAATGGTCATAACAATCTCCTTCAGCCTTAAAATCTATAAAGATGTGATTTCTAAAGAAATCTTAATAGAATTTAGGCACTCAAATCCAATAGAGTAAAATGGGAATTAGGCACTTACCTCCTTTAGTGTAGACTCTTGGGAAATTTTTGACATAATTGTTTATGGATTTCTTTAAATGACAAATAAGTGTTAATGAAAAAGTCTTCATTACTTCACTGTCACCGCTTTATCAGTAAATCAGGAGTGTTGGTGACAAATAGTATTTTATTTTCTATCATAAATTTTGTAGTTACGTTAAATATAGGAAGCGTGCCTAGTCGTTTTTCCTGTTATACAACATAATATTTTGAGTTCAGCTCAGTCATTCAGTTTGAGATACTTAAATGCGTACATATTTGATCTCCGGTATATATTAGAAATACATGTCTGAATAAAATAGAAATGATACATTTACAATCTGTGTGATAGCATTGCTCACATAATGTTCAAAGTTATACTGTCTTGATGTTAGATAAAAATGCACAAAAAGTATATTTACTTCTATCTTATATTTCTGTCTCTGAGCTGATTTAAGTTGCAGAAAGGGGGTATTAATTTTTTTGACAGGTATAAGCCTTATTAGTATGCAGCTTCAGGGATATAGAAACAGAAGGTTTTAAGTGTAAGGGAATATCTTTGTTGTATATACAGCACTCTTAATGTTGGAAGGTTCCAATGTTATTTGACTGATTTTTATTTGGATCATTATACTTCTTGCATGTGTTGCCCAATTTATATTTTCTAGAACGAAATTGTATCTTTTATACTTTCTCTCTCATTTGGTTTTAGCTAATTAAAATAGCCAGCTTTATAGACTAAAAGATAAAAATATTTGGGAAGGAAAGAAGTTTAATATTGCCTCTTTTTGTTGTAGTAAAATTGTATCTCGCCTACAGTGTCTGGCCTCCCCCAAAGGGCTGTCTCCTCTGCAATTATTTATCTAAACATATGCACTAATTATGTAGATGTATAAATTAAGTACATAGAATCATACAATAGTTTGGGTTGGAATGGACCTTTAAAGGTTGTCTGGTCCAGCCCCCTGCAGTGAGCACGGACATCTTCAACTAGATGAGGTTGCTCAGAGCCCCGTCCAACCTGACCTTGAGTGTTTCCAGGGATGGGGCATCTACCACCTCTCTGGGCAACCTGTGCCAGTGATTCACCACCCTCAGTGTAAAAAAGTTTCTTCTTATATATATAGTCTGGCAGGAGGGTTGGACCAGATGATCTCCAGAGATCCCTTCCAAACCCCTAATATTCTGTAATTGTGATATATATAATGTATATATTTATATGGACCACATGCTCTGTAAGCGTATGTGCTCTGAAAGGTGAACGTTATTTTAATAAANATGAGGTTGCTCAGAGCCCCGTCCAACCTGACCTTGAGTGTTTCCAGGGATGGGGCATCTACCACCTCTCTGGGCAACCTGTGCCAGTGATTCACCACCCTCAGTGTAAAAAAGTTTCTTCTTATATATATAGTCTGGCAGGAGGGTTGGACCAGATGATCTCCAGAGATCCCTTCCAAACCCCTAATATTCTGTAATTGTGATATATATAATGTATATATTTATATGGACCACATGCTCTGTAAGCGTATGTGCTCTGAAAGGTGAACGTTATTTTAATAAATACAAAAATAGTTCTAATTGAATCTAATATCTTCAGAAAGAATAATCCTATTGCTTACAATGTACTAAAAGTTTAATTCAGTGGAACTGTTTTCACAAGTAGTATCTGGCCTTTGAAAGGAAGTGGGCTTTATATATACATGTAATGGGAAGAGATGAAAATACTGAAGTTTCATGAAGATAGGATATGTTTGCTTTAATGTCATTATTTTTAGTAACAGTAAGACTTTGTATTTACTGTTATTTAAACAACTTACCTATAATATAAGCACTGTGGTCTTAAAGTATGGATAAAAATAGGAAAAAATAATGAGCTTTACAAAAACATACATTTTGATGTTAATGATCACCTTTATTGCAGCAGTGCCTACAAACTGTCTGCGAATGGGATGGCATTTTTCTAGACACAAAGTTACAGTAAATCCCTGTCCAAACTAGTTTGCAATCTGAATGGCCAAGACAGATAAATATCAGGAAAGGCGGTTTGCCGTACAAGTAAAGTAAATAAAGTGACAACATCAATGACAGTTATTTTCCCATTTTCTCTGATTTCATTATTTTGCTGAAGCAAAGAATACACAGATAACTTTGGGACATCATTGCAATTTCCAAACAGATATATAGATATCTCTCTCTCTCTATATATATATATATATAAAAACCCCACTGCAGCAGCTATCCTCTTAAGTTGAATTGTACCGGGGTTTTTTTTAGCATTTTAATAACCTTTTTGCGTTTCTCCTTAGAATTACTGTTATTTTTAAATGCACAAAGAAAAACAGTTCAAGCATCCTATAACAAAGTATTTTTAACCATATCAGTTTATCTTAACAATGAAAATATAAGAAAACATCTGAGCTGGTTTGGTGGGCAGAAAGTAGCAGAAGTGGCGGAAGAGGAGCAAAATTACTAAGGCTTGTGCCAGAACGTGCTTATTATGCATTTGTGTATTATTCTTTGAGAGACAGCATGGCACTACAGTCATTGCTATGGATGTGATGCACTTGAATTTTCCCTGGTTACTCTAGTTTTATTTGTGGAAGGAAAAAAAAAAAAAAGGGTCTAGAGGGGGGTTAGATGAGGGCTTAGTGACGCTACTGCTAATGCGATGTGGGAGTCACTTTGGCCGAGAGTCAGAAAAGATTCGTACATGCTGCAACGCTGACGTAGAACTGTCTTGTAAGTGCCTGACTTCAGAGGAAAACAAGCCTGAAGTTCGGCATGAGTCTCCCCCGTGCAGCAGCAACTAATGAGAGAGCTAAACACATAGAAGAATACATTATGTTTTGTGGGTTCTATTTTGATGTGGGAAATCTGAATTTAGGTGTTTCCACTTGGTTAGATACCCAGGTCTCTTGCAAAGTGAGCTTTTCTGTTTTGGCTTCCTAGTAGAAAGTCGGAGGATATGAAAAGCTTTAACCAAAAGATCGTTCTCATTGATAGTAATTCTTTCCGATGAAAGCAAATACATTTGAAAGTGAGTTCAATGCAAGTTGGATAGGAACGTGATGACTGTTGTGTAACAAATCAACATTTTCAGGGAGAAAAATCAAGGGGAGAGATTTTCAGAATTCTATAAGTAGTCCACTGAATTTCCTAATGGGAAGGAATCAAGTTCACAAAGCAAAAATACTGAAATTAAAAATATTGACACTCTGTGCAAATGGGAGGTACCCAGGGTACGAGTATTTAATAATAGGACAACAGAACAGTCAATGACATTTAGGAATAGCAGCGTTCATGAGGCTGCATGCATTTCAGTATCTCAGAGCCACAGTTGCTTTTTGGGAGACAAGTATGCGTGGAGTCCTAGTAAAATCAAAACAATAATGCTGAGACATAGTAATCTTTGTTCATAAAAGTTGCTATAACATTATGGTTTATAGTGATGTTTTCTATTTGGATATTTAACTACAGTGCTGCAATGATTAAAGTAATCTTTCTCAGATACAAAGTCTGTGAAACAGGAATTGAAAATACTTTGTGGAAATGTAGCTAAGAAATTGCATGCAGCTTAATAGTTTTTGTGTTAGTAATCTGTCTGTTTTTAGTTGCCTAGCCTTCAGGCAGAGAAGCAATCAGTATGGTCTTCTGAACTGTAGCTATAAGCATGATCTCTTTAAGAATCTTGCAAAACTCAAAAGTTAGGAAAATCTTGGATTTGCTTGCAGTCTGTCAGAAATTGTTGCTTCGCCTTTGTGCAGTGTTTTTGATACAATGGTATTTCTTATGACTTGTGCCCTGGTTTTGTTTGCTACCACAAGGAGTCTTTTGTTTCAAACAAAACCTTGCGGTTAATTTTCTGCTAGGTCTTTTCATGAAAAAGGAAGGTCACGGCTTATAGCATTTGTATTGTCACTGCAAAGGACTGTACAAACTGTTCCATGGACCAGGATGTTTCTGTGATTAATTTAATGCTTGCTACATACTGTTTAAAGTAATATTTTCCTTTTTACAATTTCAGTACCCAGTGCGTTATTTAGACACTCATGCAAGATACAAATCTCATTTGTGAGGATGAATTACAAAGTTACCATAATTTATGCATCCATAATTTGCATGGTTAAGATAAAGTATAAAGACACATTGAAATATTTTGAAGTATGTTCTTTACAGCAGCTGCTAATGTTAATTTAGTAGTAAAATAGTATGGTATTTAAGTGAGACTTTAGTTTAATGCATTCTCATCTACAATTATCGGTAGCAAGTAACAATGCATATTTTTACTTATCGCTTACCCACATAGTTCTTTGTATCTTAAATATTTTAATATGTGGGCATGATACAGTTATTTGACGTTTTACAATTTGTCCTTTGTTTGCATGCAGCGAGGAGTTATGGGCGAAGACGAGGTAATTCACTTCTGTTTGTTACAGTACAATTAATTTTGATTGAGCTGTTACTGATCATTACGATTAATTAATCCAGGTTGTTGATTATAAACCCTCATCTGCATGTTGTCTTAGTTTGGGGAAGATGGAGGGTGTGAGGGAAGGAGGGGTGCAGTCTGGATTGTTATGATCATTGATCTCTTTCTTTTTAGAGTTTGTATTACAAATCCTTTAATCAGTTAAAACACTGTAGTTCTAATCATAATTCAGTTCCTGCTAATGGCTACTGCTTGCAGTTGTTCCCCCCTTTAAAATGTACGGTCTGCTAGTTTTTCTTCTAACTCGTCTTTGCGTCTGTAGAAGTGATTTTGTACAGAGTGAAGACTAAAAGCCTTTCATAAACTTAGCAAGAAATACAGTAGACAACTCTTAGAGTAAACAAATTTTCGTAGTATAAGCTAATATGTGCTTAAGTGACCTTGGAAAAGCTATACTGACTCAACTATATGAGGATGCGACCTGCGGTTGTTATAAAGACCATGTAAAGTGTGCAGCAAAAATATCGAGGCCTTTGATAGCTTCCAGTGTTCACAACATACACTTAAGTTCATGTGTCTCTCTCTTGATCTCTGTGTTGGTTCATAACTGTTTGCTTGGTACCCCAAATGCAGAGAGGAATGATGATCTAGGTCACGGTCAACGTATGTAACGGTACAATCGTGTTTTGATGATTCTGGGCAGATTCTGCTTAATTCTTTTCACTGTCATAAAAAGAAACAAGTGTTTAAAAAAGGCTTATCCTTTTAATTCACAGTCACTGGGAGAAATGTGAAAGCCTAGCAAAATACCTTTTTGCTGTCTTCGTCTGAGACATTTAAAAGTGAAGAGGAAAGAGAAGAAAGTATTAGTACTCATATAGAGCGTGTTACTCTAAATGTGTTAATCCATTGTCGTCTGTGTCAGCTCTCTGAGGAGCTACAGTGCTTTTGGCAAACCTTTACCCACATTAAAGTAAACCCGATCTCTCCGGTATCTCTTCAGAACAAGTTCTGATGGTTTAATTTGTACTGCGAAGAGAGCCTTAGATTCTCATTGTTATTAGATTTTAACATTGGTCTGTGGGTACAAAATAAATTATTCTGAGGGTTATTTTTCCCCTGTATACTTACATATCTTTTAAATTGGAATTGTCTAAGAAGTACTTTTAGAGAAACACAAACCCATAATTTTCATGGTCTGAAGAGACACCTTTAAGTGTAAATTGTGTGTTGTTTTTTTAAAAAAACAGAACAAAAACTTTACCCCTACACACACACACACTTACATGCTTTTGTGGCAATATTATCATGCCAACAAATTTATTAAAATTGGCATGTTTTAAAGTCGCTTAAGTTTCTTTTTTTGTGTAGTATAGAGACTTGCAGAGGTAAAGAGCAGATCTACGTGCTTTTTATAAAGATAACCCAGTTAAATTACAGTCAGTTTAGGTTTAGATTGACGATGTTAAGAATAACTCATATATTCGTGAAAATTTCCCTTTGGCAGTTTCCTGCAAGTTCCTCCAATTTGAGTCTTATTTCTTCCTTTAGCCACTTTTTCCTTTCACTGTCACTGATAACAGCTCCATATTCTCCATCATTCACATCCGTAATTCAGAAATCTGTTGTTACATCCCCCTTTCTTGACTGCGTAACCAAATCTTAGCACTTCTTCATATGCATGTTTAAGATCCGATCATTCTTATTAGTCTTCATAACTGAAACGCGCATCCACATTACTCAGCTGCTGCAGTCTTCCTAGCATGATCTTGCTCCTCTTGTGTTTAAACAGTGATTTACAGTAAGACTTCGCCTGGCTGCTTCTTCCAACTGGTGTGAACTTTTTGTTTCTCCCTCGCTTCCCCACTTCTCTGCCTCATTGAGCACCAGCTACATGCTTCCACTTCTAAAGACGTTCTTCCGATGAGTTATCTAGCAGTTGAACGCATCCTTATGATACAGGCAAGAATGCCATCACTTGCTCCCCACTAGTCGAGTTCTCAAACATGCCTATCACCACTCCTAATGGAAAGGAGGAGCCTGCTCTATAGCTTTCTGCATCTACTGTAGTCCTCTCCATCAGGTGCCTACTTAAGACATAAATGGAAAAGGCCACCATAAAGATGTTGTAGTTACAGTCTTTGTTCCTTACTACAGTCCTGTGGTCTTGCTTTTATGTTGTGATCCTCGTGACATTTTATTATGGTTGGTTGGTTTCTAGCAGCTTTATGTTTTCATTTGGTATTTTTGCCATCAGTTCTCCAGCCTTGTCTTTAAGCACTTGATTCCCAGGTGGTCTTCTGGAAGTGAATGGCTTTCATACTGCTCTCACCCCGAGCTGATCAGCACAATGTCTGCAGGTGTTCCTACAGGGCTTTCCTGGTAGTATTCCCCTGAGAAGGGATAAAAGGTAGACTGCAGTGTGGCTCACAGCTAAGCTACTGCAGACTCAGCTCTCAGGGACCTACTGTTCCTGCGTATGGATTTGCAGTGGGTGGATCTGGAAGAATTCGGCTATTTGAGATGGAAAATTAACTTGCTTCCCAAAAAGTGAACTAAATTGGTTTTTTGGTTTTGTTTGCTTGTTTTTTGAAAGCCGTTGAATTAATTAATAATTATTTTAAAAATGAGTGAAACAGGAAAAAATGCACTTCAGAAGAAATGGTGATGTGGGGGATTTATTTTGCTTCACAAAAGTGTTTCTTTTCAGACTTTTTGCAGTTAAAAAACTGACTTCTGAATTTGCAACTGTCACTAATCTTGCTGTTGCTAATGTAAAGCAGTGAAAGTTTGAATAAGCTACGATGCATATCCTGACCTTCCAAGTCTTTTCATATTGGGGTTCTCTAAAATTTATAACTAGGAAATAGGGGAGAAATAAGTGGGACAGGATTACCATGTTTTCACTCCCCTCTGCCATCTATACATCTGTTTTGATCAGTTTGCATTTGCAAAGCCATCCTGTGAAATTCTCAGATTTTACACTTGCTGTTCAGGGTAACTATAATCTTACTGCAGATAGCTGCATGTTAGGAACCACCGCAAGGCTTCCCTCCAAAAGTGTGGTAAATTTGAGAGCTAGAAGGATAAATCAGCACTGTGACTCACTTTTCAAGTGTTACATTTTGCAGATTTATTAAAATTCTCTTTTGCTTTCTGAGAAATTAAATCTGTTCTTACATTATCCCCATCAGATGCCATTGGAAGAGAAAACATACCTATTTGTAACTTCTTACTGTGTACATGTTTATTCTGATTCCCTCTGTTCAATTGAAGTGTAAGATTTTTAGACATGCAGTAGTCATTCTGGTGATGGAAGTTATCATTTTAACTTGGAACTAAACCAAAGGCAGACTAATGAATCTCACTTAAGGAGCCCTTAATATGATCTCGTCATAAATAAGACCCTTTAAGAAACAAATTACTACTTTTCTACTGATGCAGCAGAGTAACTACAATATGATGTAGTATGAAGTATTATGCTTACAGTGATGTCAGCTTGTGATCTTGAATTTCCTTTTTGAAGTTTTGTACATTTTTGATTTTCTTAATTTTTCTTTAAACTAATGTGTACTCTTCTAATATCTTGGTATCTTCATTTTTACTTTCCAGACTGCAATTCCTCCATTCCCTGAAATTACATAACCATGTACTACCACAAAATTATTTTAATGTATATTATTATCTTTTCTTTTTAAGGCCGTTCTTCCCTCTTCCCAATAGATGATGGTTTGCTGGACGATGGTCATAGTGATCAAGTTGGAGTCTTGAATTCGCCTACCTGCTATTCAGCTCATCAGAATGGAGAACGAATTGAGCGTTTTTCTCGGAAAGTGTTTGTTGGAGGTCTTCCACCAGATATTGATGAAGGTGAGCTGCCTGAAAATTAAGCAGATTAAATTTGGAGGGAGAGAGAAAGAGACATTTTGAAAAACCTGAATGAAGTAGTAAAAATAATCCACCCAGCAAAATAAAGTTATCATGTAACAAGCCACAGCTATATATATTTTTAGTGAGAGTTAATGGATATGTTGAGCTTAATATCATTTGATGTCATCCATGCCTTTTGGCTTTGAGATGGTTCAGTTGTCTCTGATTCTGCACTTGCAGATTGTAGAGTTGCACGTGATGCCTAGAATTTGTGCTCCTGCTTACCTTGCATATTCCTTTCAAATACATCTTAGCCCTTCATAGTGTCCTCTGTCTGTACCTGCTTTATTCTCTATTCATAGAAAACTTCTATTAGTAATTGAATTTCAAATTCTATTTTACTCCTACCTGAAAATCTCAGAATTGCTTTAGAAAGATTAATATCATTCCTGTTCATAAAGAGAGAAACTAAGGCAGAAGAAGGTCAAGTGGCAGAGCACTCTGTGATGCATTGAACGTAGAATGTACCACGGAAGCTCAGATTGTTACGTGATGCAGCTGGAATTCCAGCTTTGTACAGTAGTGCTGATTTGAAGTAATCTTCCTGTTTAATATTGGGTTTCTCCTGTGCAGATAAATGTAAATTACATGCTAGCTTTGTAATGTAAACAGAGGTCCCTTTACAAGGTTCATTGTAATCCTAGAGTAACTTGCAAACCAAACAAGCTGACTATGGTTAATTAACTTTCAGACATGAAAAGGCCATATTTTGGTTTCATCTTAATTGTGATGCTCTCCTGCAATGTACTTTTTTTAATATACTTTAGCTTTTTTGATGCACTTTAGCTTCTTATTCAAATGTGAACAGTGAATTGTTTCGATTACATTCAAACCCAAACCAGATTCTGCATTTAAGGAAGTACCACACCAATTTCTCCACTGCCTTTCGTTGCCCTGAAAAGCTGCTGCTGCTAAGCAATAAAAAGCAACTGTAAGGTTAAAATCACTAGAAATACATTGCGTAAATATTAACAATTTGGAAGATGCGTCTATTTTAAGTTTTTTGTTCATGATAGTTGGAGATTGTGTTTCTTTCTTTCCATGAAATGTCAGTCTTTGCTAGAAGCAAACATCTTTGCTTGATAGTACTTTTTCATCGAGTTATGTAATTTATTTTAATTGCAACTATTATACCTGTTTTCAGATGAAATCACTGCTAGCTTCAGACGATTTGGGCCTTTGGTAGTAGACTGGCCTCACAAAGCAGAAAGCAAGTCATATTTTCCACCGAAAGGTAAGAGATTTGGACGGTTTGACCTGTCACTGATTGCAAATCTTACTGTGGGAAACTGTCTCATCTTTTTCCAAAGGGCATAATTTACAATTCCTGTGAACAGTTAATTCTACAGATTCAATGCAGGTTCAGACATGGTTCCTTTACATACCAAGTCTAAAAGCCAAGAGTGCTGTTTTAGTATTGTATTTAGTATTATTCAGGGCTGGACTTCTGAAGGATCTTCCATATTCTGATTTCCCATATATCAGATCAGCATTACAGAATTGTTTGTGTCATTAATTCTAATTTCTGTATTTGCATTTCTATTTGGTTTCCAAAACTGAAATTCGATCAAACTTTTAAGACCAAATCGTAGATAAAAATTTTTGTTGCAAGTTACAGGCAGGATTCAGAAGGATGCATTTGGGTATCTAATCAAGGTAATCAATGTTATGTTTGTTTCAGTTTTAGGATGTGAGCTTCCTATTGAAGCATTAATTATCTTTTTTGATAAATGATTAAATACTGATTTTTAACTTTCTATTGTTGCTGTTAGACTAGATTTTTTAATATCACTTACAAAGTGTTGGGAAAACCATTCTGTCCCTTAAGTAATTAAATTATGTAGTGTATCTCTGTGCATGCACAATCATATACTGGTATATAAAAAATAAATGCAAAAATCTGATTCAGATACGAAAGCAATGCAGAGATTATTCATTTTGTAGAGAATGCAGCAGTTCGTTCCTTTGCTGGAAATGACAAAAGTAGGCATAGCACCTTCATAAACTGATTGTTCATTTATTTATCTGACCATCTATGCTGGCGAAAATACAGTATTATTATCTAGGATAGTCCTCTAAACAGTGGGGAAAGGAATTGAAAGTACTTGAATAGTATTTATGAACACTACATGGAAATTCTAAGATGAACAAAGAGACTTCAGCTTTTTTGATTGTCAGCCTGATACACAAAGCTACAAGATTATCCTAAAGAGTGCATTCCTCTTGATAAATTACCAAGAGAACTCCTTGAGGAAGATGCATCTCACAGAGTCTGTGATGACTATATAGAAGAGGGGAGTTGTAAAGTATTCTCATCTGAAAGGAATGGATCCTGGCATTCCTTTACAAGGAGATAGGCCTGTCTCCGCATCTGAACATCTTAAGGATGAATTTCCAGACTTCCTCATTAATAAAGTTTTTTGATACAGTTGAAATATTTATAATTACCAGAGTAAAAAAAAAAAAAAAAAAATTAAAAATCTGTATTGTAAACAGAGATAGAAGAACTTCAGGCTGTTGATCTAATTAATTCAGGAAACACTTGTGAACTCAGTGTTAATTTCCCATGAATAACTGATCCTTATTTGGAATTTAACAGCACTTACTGTTCTTCGATCTTAAAACTTCATTGTAATTTTCAGTTTACTATGTTATTCAGTATTGTTTTGTAAGGTAGCCTAACACATTTAAAATACAGTGTAGATTTCTCTATGTAGATACTCTGGAAATACAGCGTACTATTAACTGCTGAATATTACTGTGTTTATATCTGTTTTTTTAAATGCAATAGAAATGACCCATGGTTATTTTGTAGAAGAATTTCTTAAAAATTTGTCTTAAGTATTACTTGCTTATGCAGACAAGAACCATATATACATATATTTAATAAGATGTCTGAAACTGCTAAAGATAGGCTAAATACTAAGAAAGCTTTGAGATTGATCAGTAATTAGCAATTGAGAATACATTGTTGCTCTGCATGGAATCAGTTCAGTGTATCTGGTTTTGTTTGTTCAGTCTCATTAGAGGTTTGACATAGTATTACTTTCCAAAGACATTTCAGAATTATCCATTTCTGGACTGATTTACGTAATAGTCTTCTCTGTGGTGAAGAGATACAGCCTGCTTTTTTTTCTTTTTACTCTTGTTCAATTTTCCAGGCTGTGGTTCCTTCCAGGCTCTCTGCTTACAGAAAGTCCTGAGGGAAGGCCAAGTTCATAATAAGTATTTCCTTGCTTGAAGAAATGCAAAAAGTGTCCTGATCCATCAAGGCTGGCTGCCTCCTGAGAAACACCAACTGCTTGTTCTTAACTAATTACACCTCGTGTTGGTTCATCACAAAATTAGGCCTGAAGAAAACAGCAATTTTAAAAACTTCCCACTAATCGTACAAGGAAACTCTGTTTTGAAGCAGAAAAAAAAAAAATTACTCTGTTGAGGTCAAAGTACAAAGTCTGTAAGTGATCTGCAAACTGTAATGGAGAATTCCTTCCTTTCTGACTTGCCACTGTTTATCATAACTCCTCTTATTACGTAGTTGGCAAATACACTTATTTATGAAACAACACACATGTCCAAAGCAACTTGCTGAGGTGAGGACCCCTCCTTATGATAATGAAGCTCTCAGAGAAATGGTGCCATAAGGATATGCGAATCTGAATAAGGCCTTTCAAATATGCCCAGTTTGTGTGCTCTGTACTATTTATAGTCCGTATCAAACAGAGGATAATCTGATTTAAATAGGACAGTATCCCCAGCCCCTTCTAATTGTCTGTGTGTTCCTAATGCCTTCTATCACAGCAGTTGTGCAGTAGCTTCGCTTATTCAAGGTTCTTAACTGCTAATTTAGAACTGACTGAAACAATTAGGTTGAAAATGTTCTGTTTCTAGTCTAAGAAGTAGACCCCCAGGTCCATCCAAGTTCTGTTTAACTTGTTACCAGCTTACTTGATCACACTGGGTAGGATTGAACTCTGGATTCAGGCAAGTAACTGTAGGTATCTTCATGTGCGATTAGTGTCTAAGCTTCCTTTAATCAATGGGAATCTGGCCAATACAGTCAGTGGAGTATAGAGGGCTGTTCAGGTCACTGTAACATAAGCACATTGAGCTTGATTTATTTACCCAAACTGAGGATACCTAAAAGATTTACACAGGTCGGACCAATGCGGCGCGGCATCTATTCAAGCCCCACACTATTGTGGAGCACCAGCTGAAGGTTGGGCAAAGTACTCTAGAGGATAAATGGTTCTAGACATCTCCATCTCCTGCTTGGTCAGCTGAGTAACCATCCACTGACTACACTAACTGGATCTCTGTACTATAGTAGGAGCTTAAACACAGTTGCTGCAGAAATACAGAAATAGGTGTTTGGATCTTGAAGTGAAACCTGCTCTCCCCTACTCAGAAGTGCCCTAGCTAATAGCTGTATTACAATTGCGTCAGCTTGCCTTTTTTCACTTTGAGTGTGTTTTGGAGTCAATTCTCCATCAAAGATGACTAAACTGAGTGAGTGAAAGATTTATGTTTTAAAGATTAAATTTAATTAATATGGTGATGAGATCCCTTTAAAGAGGAATAGATTAAATGTTGTGTGTCCTTACCAAATGTGAATTACTCCCATGCTGAAATGTGGATCAGTTGTCTATATTAACCTGCAGTTTACAGTGATTCTTTCTGATTTAAGCTGAGGCGCAGCATTCTGTGGACAAGAATTGCACTGCACTGAGGCCATTTAGTCTCCTCTGGGGAGAGTCTGTCAGGACAGTAGAGGAATCAACCCCAAAACAAAATACAGCTGTACTGGCTGGCATGGACAGTCATGCTGGCTTACAATGATTTTCTTGACTCCTCCTCTAAGCCACCAGCGATAGGATTTAACTGGAGTTTGTTAAACTTAAAGCTGCTCTCTGATTTCTAGACAAGAGTATTGCAGAACAGAAAAAGCATCCCTTCTCCTTTTGGTAAACTTCCATATTACTGTGAAATAAAGAAATTACACCTTGCTCAGAAAATCATGTTAGCTACCAGTGTGAATCTAGTCTAAAATACTTTGCTTTTGATTTGTTCTTTACGTAATAAATATAAAAAATGGAAACACTGATTCTGTGTATAGGTTGGGGAAAGGGGGTGCTTGTTGCTTTTGTTGGGTTTTTTTAATTCTTAGGAAGGTTTAATTTGGTAATACAGCTAGGACTCTTCAGACTTATCTGATGGGCTTTCTGTTTCCAGTGCTGACCTAAAAAGAATAAAATACTTAATTTCTTGGTCTCTTTTGGTTAAGAAAAATGTCAACTCAGAGTAAGGATGATCATAACCAGTGCGGTATCTTTAGATACCAGGGAATGTAGTTCTAAAGCAAATTATCATCTCCAGAAAGATTTATCTGTTGAGGTAATTTTTTGAGGATGGGTTTTATCAGTCACCCACACTAGTCTCCTTTGAAAACAAGTATTAATAATCGTTCCAGTGTTATGCAGAGGAATTTAGTCAAGTGATAAACACTAACAGGGGTTACCTAAACTTTGTCGCCCACAGCAGGCAAAAATCCTGGTAGGGGTGCACATGAGCAAGAAATTTTTTTAAGACTGTGTTTCATCTAATACTTTTCAGCTTGTGAAGTATGTACAAAACATACAAGCTTTGTCTCTTGGCAAGTAATAACTGATCATGACCTGCTACTGTTGGTGTACATATGACCCAAAGGTATGAAGCAGCTTCCTTCAAAGAAAACTATTAGAGTAGCTTTGTTTTTCCATTGTAAACAGACCTGCATTGCTGTTGGGTGTGAAGCTGTTAAATGGCTGATGTGGTACACCAAAAAACCCATGAAACTAGGGAGTCAAGCTGTTTTGTAGTACAGTAAAACACCTCATACTCTTCACCCTACCTCTCTATCGTGTTTCACTGTGACATGTATTTTCTATCACACATGGTAACTGTAGTTCAGTATGACTCCAAAAAGACTAGCTAGGCACTTGATCTTTTTCATTATACTTATGTGAGTGACTTACCACCACCATACTAACATTAAACATAACATTGCAAACATTAAACACCCACAATAGTTCACGAGCTATGGATATTGAGGTGAAAAATAATCCAACAAAAGCATATATTGAGAAAGCAGAACGGGTTAAAAATAAAGTCTGTGCCATACAGTTGTTGACATGTGGTAGTTGTAATAACAACTAAGAGCCCTAATTTATGATGTCTGAATAAAATACCTAATATAAGAGTGTAGTTTCTCTTTGCAAGCACTTTCAAGCTAATGAATATAGGCTGGTTGCCTGTGGAACTGATGTTCTGTGGAGAAGTCTACGGCTAATGTGTAATTGATTTGGGCCAGGAAATGCACCCTCGTCCAGGGCAAGTGATGAAGAGTGGTTTGTATGCAGACTATGCGAGTCTGGCGTTCTTTGGAAGGCACTGGCTGTGTCTGTATACGACTATAAAATGTGAGACCTGAGCAAATTATCATTTCTAGCCAGCCTGTTTCTCTAGGAGAACTGGTTATTTTCCTCCAGACTAAACTTGGGGAGCAAAGTAAAATACCTTGTAAATCACTGAAGGGCTGGAGCTGTGGAGCAAAACTATAGCCAGACCAATTCGTTAGTAAAGACTGTACCCTAACCCCTAACTTTCCTTGTATCTTCAGAACAGGACTAGTGCAGCTAAGCTCATGACACAAGCCTATCTGATGCTCTAAAATTAAGTGGGATGAACCCAGACATGGTACATGTTTTTAGATAATGCTGAGAAAGCAGTAATAACGTATAGTTTTGGTATTGCTTTCCTTTTATTTCAGGTGTGGTAGGATATAGTATTCCTAATTATTCGCTCATCAAGTTCTTATATTTGAATTTTCTGTCTTTTTACAAGCTTCCACAGTTAGGCGTATTAATAGCAGCGGACTTACAGGTGGTCGATCATTTAGGGACACTAACTGTATTTATGCATAAGGAGTTTTATGGCAGTACCTTTGATTTGCTTTAGGATAAAAAACTGATGAAAAATCAGCATCTGGCAAATTATTTTATGCGCTTCTGGCTGTGAGTCTTACTTTGTATGTCCGATCCCTTAGTCGGTATCATGTGCATTTAGCCCCCCCCTTGATTAATCGAGTTTTTGCACTCACTTCATTCTCACACTGAGCTCTCCATTCAAACTGGAATGTGTGTGCCTGGCTGCCACACAAGTGAGGACAGTTACACAGGTCTGGTCTCACTTACTCATGCCAGTCTACACATGTCCTGCTTCAGTGAGTGAGTTTTGCATGGGTAATATGTGGATTTTAAAATCTAAGATAAATACTGAACAATATCCCCATTAAAACAGATTTTGAATCTAAATAGTTATTTACTAAGCTTAAGTTAAAGAGGTTGTCACTAAAATACTGTTCAGCAATGAAGAATGGACTTCACAAGGAAATGCTTCAGCCAAACCCCGAAGATTCCCTATGACACATTTGATAAGAAACTAAATAACATTTACATAAAAAATATAGAATACATAAAACCTTGATATGTGTCACTTGTGATAGGACTGTGGTGTGAGGGTTAAGAAATGAATGACAAGTTATTAGAAAGACCAGTATAGGCCTTACAGCTTTTTCTTTAAATCCTACTTTTGTTCCCATATATCTAAAACCAATCGTGTATTTGTTTCTCTAATTTTATGTTCTTTTTAACACGCTGATTCTTTAATATTCTTCAAGATGCGCCCTACTTTCTCTCCCTTGATGACCTACGCTGTCTGCAATAAGAAATGGCCAGTGCTTAACTAGCTTCTCTCAGAAAAACAGCGTAATTTCCAAAAGGTTTGGTAAAACAGCCACACTCCCTCTTGCCAAGCTCACTCTAGAGTGGCTGCTTCAGCACTTACTTTTCCATCTAAGTAATAAAACATAACTTCATGGGAAAATTCCGCACTTGGTAGTAATCTCAGAAACAAATGTGGATTTATGCTCCTTTTAATAATTTTTTTTTTAGAATGCAGCCCCAATTGCACTATGTAAAGTAACAAAAATGGTCTATATCATTATACTGTAACGGCTAAAGTATTCTAACGTGTGAGGTTCTTCGCTTGTCTGACTTTTTACTGTAGCATTAAATAAGCATTTTAATTCCTATTTTTGTAGTGTTTGGGAGGTTTGCTGGGTCACTTATGTAACAAAGTACTTTGATCTAATCTCTAGAATAGAGATTAGTCATTTGTGCCAAGTCGGATTTTCATTGTATAATGTCCGTTGCTGCCAATGAATTATGCTCAGCCTAGACTTCCAGTACATGATAGAGCAGACGTGTTTGCTTTTATTTTGTTATTAGTCCTTTTGACAATTATTTTAAGGATGGAAGTATTTGCCTGGAGTTCTGTCAATCATGGCAACGTAGTACATAGTTAAAGAAGATGACTAGTAACAGAGAATTGGTTTGACGTTCTTTTACTTTTGGAGTAAAAACATTTATGTGGAAAAGTCACTGGCAAAGATGATTAAGAAAGATAAAGATAAGAGAAAAAATGTCGATTGATTTGGTTTTTTTTCCAGGTTATGCATTCCTCCTGTTCCAAGAAGAGAGTTCCGTTCAGGCCCTGATTGATGCCTGCATTGAAGAAGATGGAAAGCTCTATCTATGTGTTTCCAGTCCTACTATCAAGGACAAGCCAGTAAGTAAACAGTAGATGGCCTGCAGGCTATAGCTGCCATCTGTCTTAAAGCTGCATTTGAAATGATGACGATGAAAATAATCAAAAGTAAACTACCGTTAGCAGAGCTCCGCATCTGGAACAGTTGGATGATTTTAAATTTAGAGTGTTTGGAATTAATAGGATTAAAACGGAGCACCTAGGCATGCTAAACTAATGGGGTTATGGCTGTTGGACAGTTTATAGAGGCTGATGGAGAGGATGAACATATATGCACACTGAAGTGAAACTTAAAGTAGTGTACTATTTTCTTTCCCAATTTAATAGGTTCAGATCCGTCCCTGGAATCTAAGTGATAGTGACTTTGTGATGGATGGTTCCCAGCCACTTGATCCTAGAAAAACAATTTTTGTTGGAGGAGTCCCTAGACCTTTAAGAGCTGGTAAGTATAATCTTTGGCTGTTTTTAAAAGTAGGAGATTATTGGAAATAATTTGAACTATGCATGCTTTTGTATGGTTATATATGGATAGATACACATACATACATATAAAAATACAAAACTTCCATGATAGTTATAACCACAGTATAATATTTATGTATTCCTGCATTTGTCTAGAAATTACGGCTTTGGCCATAAATCACTGTTCGTTGTTGAGATTTACTGGAAACTGTTACGTGTCTAAAGCTGTAAAAAAGATCTTGATCATATTAATGAAACTGTAATGTAAACTATGTCCTGAGAGAGTTTGGTTTTAAAACAATGCTATGAAAACCTATCTGCTATTCTCCATGAGTATGTGGAGCTCTATTTGTAGTTGCTTGTCCTTGGTGCCCTAGCTACTCTTCTGCTACGATCAGGTTGCCGTTACTCTTGCTAATATGGACACAGCAAAACCACAGATGACGGAGTAAGAATAGAAGAAATTCAGAGAGCTAGCACAGTCTACATGGGACAAAACTATATGAGATTGCACGACTCTTTCTAGACTCTTGTTGTTGTGTATGAAGGAAAAATTAAATGTGCCTGTGGAATGGTTGATCTGCAACCTGGACAGTCTGCTTTGTGAGACTGACTGCGGTAGCCTATTACAATATTTTATGGTGGCCTTCTAGTAAGTAGGTTGAGGTGAATGTTGGAAATAAAAGCGTAACATACAGTGGTTCAAATCCCATTTTCTATTACAATGACTCCTGGACTTCATTAGTCTTCCATCATTTGTAATTAATTTTATTCTTACAGAAAGATGAACTTTCAGATGGAAGATGTAGGAGAACTAAGAAGTGATAGTGCAAATTTGGGGTATAGAGAATCTTAGATTTTTCTGTCTTGGACCTTCAATGCTCAAAGTTTTGTGTTATTGTACTTCTAAGACTGTACTTTTGACTGTAGCACAAGCTCTTTAAATGAGCGTAAACACAGTATGTTCCAACTGCATATTATTTTTTTCTTTAAACGCAGTCCACATACTCCAGATGACTCTGATGAATGTCTGTGATAAATTTAATGGATGCATTCTTATGCTTAGCTTTCAAATGCCCTGTATAAGTGAAAATGAAAGTTTTATGGCATTGTGAAATAAGAATTGTACCTTCACAAAGCAGTAAAACTTTAGGAGACTTTTCAAACAACTATTGAATAACAATGAATGCTGACACCTTTATACCCCAATACGTTACTATTTTCCACCTAAATGAATTGGAAAACTGAATTAAGTAAAAAATAATACTAGAGGCTTGCTAAAATACTTGATGTGTAAAATTTCAGATTTTTGTTTCTATGAGCATGAGTTTCTATTGTAAGTGTAGCACTGTAGAGCTACCAAGCTCTGTGCAGCTGATGAAAAGATGCTAACTACATCTTTAAATTCAAGTAGGACATAGAGCATTAGGACAGCCAGAGAACACGTACCAAGGAATTTGTGGCATGTGGATCTATTTTATACAGCTTACATTCCATGCCTGCCCAAAAAGTCTTTTGCTGTAATCCCCTGAAGAAAACTGCCCTGGAATTTCAGTTCCAGGTTATCAAGGACTGCAAGGACATACTGTTCCTTGGACGTATGTACCTGCAGTGTGAAAGATCATTCTGCTGAGTATTTAATAGCTTATTTAATACATATTTATATTTCTTGTTATTACTGTTACACCGTCCGTTGCAAAATTAATTATTAAAATTAACTTTTTTATTATTTTTAAATACAAGCATATTGTATAAAGTCTGTACTGTAAGAACAGTTTAAATGAATGTTATTTTGTTTCTTAATAGTGGAATTGGCTATGATCATGGACCGTCTCTATGGTGGAGTTTGTTACGCAGGAATTGATACTGACCCTGAGCTGAAATACCCAAAAGGTGCTGGACGTGTTGCTTTTTCCAATCAGCAGAGTTATATTGCTGCCATCAGTGCTCGGTTTGTTCAACTTCAGCATGGCGATATTGATAAACGAGTAAGTTATACTGAAATCTAAAAAAAAAAAAAAAAAAAAAAAAAAAANAAAAAAAAAAAAAAAAAAAGTAAACATGAGAGTGATGATCTGTAAAGGAACTTCTCAGGGTGTGGTAGCATTGCATTTGATTGTCTTTTATGCCAGTTTCTACATTCTTTTAGTATTCCTGTAACTCCACTAGTTCCAAGAGTTAAACCGTGAATGCCCCCGAACAAACACCATGCATTCCACAAAGCAGCAGTTTGTTCCTTGGACATATGTTAGACCATATGTTCTTTCCATTCTGGAGTTCCTGGTTTTGTTATGTATGGGTAAAGGGCTTGAAAACCTTTTTCTCTCCCTTGTTCTAATGAAACCAAATACTGTGATAATTCCTCTATCATTCATAGGAAAGTCTAGTCTTCATTGGTTTGAGATTAGCTCTTTATTTGCAGCTACCTTTAATTTCAGCCATAATTGTCAGTGTTGAGCACTTCAGAAAATCAGTCAAGCTCAACACCTAAAATACAAAAATGTCATATCCTTTCTGTTTGTGAGAGTCTTCCAGGTATTTACCAATATACATTTCTGGTTGCTACAGGTGATTATTGCTAACTAAAGCAGAACTGACTTTTCTTAAGAAGACTAATCAACTTCATTACTCCTAATTAGAAGTATAAGAGTAGCAGAGAGAACTGGAATCTAGATTATGTCAGTTTTAAGTGTCACTAGTTTTGATGTCAAGAGCTGCAGAGGTAGTCACTGGTATTAATAGATGTTCTTTTAAAAAGGGAAAAAAAAAAGGTCTTAGAGGAAGAAAGGTTGAGTAACTAAAGTAGTTCAAGGTCCAGTCTCCTCTACAGATCAAAGACATGGGAAAACGAAAGTAGTACAGTTAACAAAAGTCTGCTGTAGGGAGGTAGCGTGCGTTTCTCTGCTTTCAAATAGGCAGAGTAATACAGTTTTACATCTGTCTCTTGGGTACCACTTGCCGAGTGAGCTGAAATCCCCAAACATGGTCTTTTCCAGAGGGTGAGTGAGTCTGAATGTGGGTAGTGAACAAGGCTTCACAGTATGATGTGACAGCTACATTTTGCTGGTGGGATTGCTGTGCTTGTGACTTGCAGCTGACTTTGGCTAATAGCTCTACCTTTTGGCTAATGATGTAACGGAAAAAGCATCCTTGACACTGTGACTGTGTGAGAGGAAATGAAACTACCAACCGTCTTTCATTTGAGTGCTTGGACAAAATGGGAGTGAGGATGAGGATCCAGAACTCCTTCTAAAGAAATGCTAAACAAGTCGTTTACCTTCAGAATTGGGTATAGCTTAGTGTGTTTCAGGAGCTATCTATAGTGCATCGGGCTCTAAAGTGACCTAACTTGAAAATTGGAGGTTGACAGTTGGGTCCCATCCAAACTAGTTCTCCCTCAAAGGTGTGACACATGGACTCGAATGCTGTAAACTAGGGGACACTTATGTCTTGGTCTTCCTCTTCCCCTGGGAGTGTCCTTTGCAGTAGAGGAGTATGTAGTAGACTGGTGATGCCATCTCATATGAGAAAGGAAGGCATGAACCTGCCTTTGAAGGCTGCACTTCCGCATCGGTTGGTTTGTTGTTTTGGGTTTTTTAATGGTAGGTCACCAGAGATTTTAAGTGCTCTTTCGATGCCAAGCAGGCATCTAAAATGGCAGGGCTTGCTGTTAGCAGAGAAAGGGATATAACTTGTTAGGGTGTGATCTAACACTGAAATACTTAAGGGGCAGTAAATCTCCAGTAAAACAGTGGGCATGTGCAGCAGGCCTCCTGGAGCTCGGATGGGGGGAAAAAAACCACAAAATCTGCCCCAATTACTGCATTTCAGAAGTGCAGCATTTGAGTTATGTCCATGAGCCTTCACATAGAAAAACAGTAGTTGAATTATTTCTTCAATCACTATTAAAAAAAAAAAAAGTCAAAAAGGAAGAAACAAGTATAATTAGTATCTGTAGATAGCTGTTCATGGGCTGGAGAGGTCTGGGGGGAGAAGAAAGGAGTTCTAGGCTTTCTCTTTCAATATATGAATTCTCAGAGTTTCTATTTTGATTGTTAGAATTTGTGTTCTTTCTTTAGCAGTGCTTTTTTAATTCTTGAGAATTAATTTTTTGACTCAAGTATTCTCTTAAATCTGGAATTTTGGGCATTTTTTTAGTATCATTGTTTTTTTCTTGTTTTTAAAAATGTGTGCCACTCCTGAAGTGTTTCACTTGCAAAATACAGCAATACCAAATCTAAGTGTTTTAATAAATTTGTCTTTATACCTTGTGATGGGGAAGGTTTATGAGTATCTTTGTTTATTTCAGAGGGGTTTTAATCTTTATTTTTTAAATCATCTTCTATATTGAAATCATATGGTCACTCCTTATTATTTATTTAATTTTACATGTATTTATACAACCCAGATATTTGCATTACTGAGGAGTAATGGAGAATAGCCTCTTTTTAGGGAACACCTTAACTCTTACCTGTTTCTGAAAGTATGAAAAAAGTATTTTCAGAAATAGGGGGGTTTTATGTGGAGATTATAAACTAAAGTCTTTTCAGGCTCTGAAATATTCTATAATCAGTATTACTGCTGATTCATAGATGAGCAAGCAATTTGTATGAACCTGTGAAACACTGTTTTTCTTAAAGGAGGAAGATAGTCCAATTTTGGGTACTGGCTTCTTCTGAGATATCTATGTACGCTGGCCAGTGAAGAGTTATATTATGTATTTCACTGAAATCTTAGAGGCAGGCTGTTCTCCTACCCTCTACCTTGGCATAGCCTTTCTGTACCAGTTATATCCAGTTTCTAGAGGTCTGCCACCCTTTGACGTTCTTTTCATAACCAGTTTTGTCTGTGTAGAAATATTTTTTTCATTGCTGAATTTTGCAGTTCACCTGTTTATCCTTCCGAAATTTAGTTCAAAGTATTCATAGCATTTTTTTTGTACGTGCCTTTTCCTACCTTAATTGGAAATCTTAGTGTCACGGTCACTAAACAAACATTGTCTGTGATCTTAACTTCTTCCTTACCTAAGTACTCTGTGGCTTCTCTCCAGTTCTTTTGATGTGTAGTATGTTTAGTTTCTCTAACAGATGTTTTTCTTCAGTAAAGTGCTCCTCATCCTGTTTTATCATATATGAAAGCTCAGCTCCAAACATTTCCTTGAAACTCGTTTGGAGTTTCAGCTCCAAGAAATTCCTTAAAATGTTGTTAACTTTCATATGTCAGCAGTCTGCATCCACTTCATGTAATACTTCCATTCCCCAAAGTGTTTCTCTAATACGTTTGAAATCATCTTCATGCCGATCTTGGTGCATTAATGCACCGAAGTTTGAAATATATGCTTGCTTCATGCTTTCTGTAATTTGAACCACAAATGCGGTTACTGCGTAAGGTAGCTGTTTATTGGAAAGTCTGAGTGTAACTTGTGATAACGTGCGGGTCATTGTAGTGAAATAAGTAGAGCCTGTCCTGAATGTAGATTACTGGAAGAAGCATACTCTATTTTAAACATAGATGTGTTTGCCACCTCAAGAATGACCTCTGCTTCTGGAGCTAAGAAAATGAAGACTGTTCTGCTGTTAAACTTCTCAGTGTGTAGCTGTATGTGTAAATTTTTTCCTCTGGAGACACCATGGAAAAAATAGCATTTTAAAGTTCTTATTTCAGATGTATTCTTTCTGAGAATAGTACATAAAGTCGATGTCTATATGTAAGCATTCTTCTCGGGTAATAGTATCTCAGAAAAAATCTCTTGCAGCAGTGAGTTTTAGTATGAACTGGAATAACTTTTTTGCCAACAAAATGCAGAATATACAGTCTTTAAAAGCAAGGAAGATACGGAAGACAATAATACATTCCTTAATGATGGAGTCAACTCATTTTGTGTTCTATTATGAAGTTGTTCTTCCTGTCTGATCACAGTCTGTAACAGTTCAGTTACGCAAAGACATAATGCAAATTTACCACTGGACTCCTGCCACTTTTCCACTCTGGCAGTCAGATGCGTTTGGGAGAAAGAAGCTGTATAAGACAGGTGTTTCTAGGAGTCTGTAAGCTTGCAAAATGGTCTTAAAAAATATTTTCAGAAATACATCGAATACAAATTTCTACACAGCTCAAAGCCACAAAAAGGGCGAGTAATAGATGAGCAAAATCTGTAGCTCCGAATTTGACCATATTTTAGAAATAATGAATTTACAGGAACAAGGGTGCTAAAAGAGAACTGTATTCCAGCCTGCACGCAAAAGTAGTATGCGCAGAGACATATACTTGTTTTTTTTAAAACAAGGTTAATATATAAATGGTTACGTTCTTGTATGTTCAGGTTTTTTTTTTTCTGAATAGTATAGACTTGGGTGTCATGTTGGGGTACATCTGGGAGCTGAAGACATTAGTTGGGAGAACTTAGGGCTTGTTTGTGTGTTTCCTACATGGACTTCCATATTACCATTTGCCAAGAACATCCTTCCAGAATAAAGGGGAGGTTGTGCTGTAGTTATTAATTTACATATTTAGTGTAGTTCTAAAGATCTGCCCTGAACTGTTCTGCTGACTGTATGGATAGATCTGTAGTTGATAAAT